>BSBK01001077.1:0-600000 GCA_027943335.1 Chamaecyparis obtusa
TATTTGTATATATATATATATTTGTATATATATATATATTTGTATATATATATATATATTTGTATATATATATATGTATATACATATATATATATGTATATACATATATATATATGTATATACATATATATATATGTATATACATATATATATATGTATATACATATATATATGTATATACATATATATATATATGTCTATATATATATATATGTATATACATATATATATATACACACATATATATATATATATATATATATACATATATATATATATATATACATACATATATATATATACATATATATATATACACACACACACACACACACACACACACACACACACATATATATATATATATATATATATATATATATATATGTATATATATATATGTATGTATATATATATGTATATATATATATATATATATATATGAGTACTCTTACTGCAAATCCATGCAACCTATTATCAATCACCTTGCAAACTATTATGTTCTTCTCAAACTCACATCCATGAATTATCCATATTCATCCATACTTCACAATCACATATTACATCATATACTTATACCCGATTAAGAGTATAGTAACTAGGTCGACCTTTAATAGGCATTTACAAAACATAATTCAAGGTCGACCACATAATATTACAACACATAACCTTACATACATTAAAATGGTATTATGTCAGGCACACATATATGATCAATACATAAAATAACACAAAATAGGTTGGTCAATACCTATGCAACTTCACAAGCCCCGATGCTATGTTCTCTACCTATAAATGTACTCATAGAGTTACATCTCTGAAACCATGAATCCAAAACATGTGTGCTCACACGTAGAGCTCTGCCATGCATCATCCCATAACTTTTCATGACATAATTCATCATGTAGCATCTTCACAACCCACATTACTGTTCTTGTCTACCTGTGACTAATTGTAGACTTAGGCATTTTTCACTTTATTGCCTATCAAAACTATATCCTTGTGCCTTGCCATGATCATGGGGATAAGTGTTTCCATAAACGATAACATACATGTAATCCAATGTTGACCACTTACCAATGAAATGTTATTATATTCATTTTCTTTTATGGTTTCTTATTTGTTTCGACCATTTCTTTTCTTTATATCAAAGGTTTGATTCGGTCTATCTATTTTCTTTATCATAATATCAAATTATTACATGGAATGTCAAAGAAATAGAGTACATTGTTGATAATAAGATTAAATTTTCTAGTTTAACCATGAAATATTATTGTATTCATTTTATTTTATGGTTTCTTGTTTGTTTTGAGCATTTCTATGTATTGAATCGAGGGTTTCAGTCATACCATTTTTTAATTTTATCATACTATCAAATTATTACATGGAATGTCAAAGAAATAGGGTACATTATTGATAATATGTTCTGTTAGTTTAATCATTAAATGTTACAGTACTCATTTTATTTTATGGTTTCTTATTTGTTTCAACCATTTCTCTGTATTGAATCAAGGGTTTGAGTTGGTCCTTTGTTTTGTTTATCATGGTGTCAAATTATGACATGGAATGTAAAAGAAATAAGGTACATTATCGATAATATGTTGAAATATGTTAGTTTAATCATTAAATGTTAGTGTTTTCCATATCAAATATTTTACTCTTCTCTTCAAAGGCTATCTATTACATGACATGTCAAATAAAAAGTGCTTCCCACATCCATTCTAATTTGTTTGCATGCGAACATGGTTTCGGTCTACCACTCTCAAGTATCACCTCCAATTGATTTTTTTGTGATACTGTGAAATTATTACATGAAATGTCTCTGCAGTCTTAAGTTGAAATTTGCTAGTTTAATCATTAAATGTTAGTGTTTTTTAAATGTAAATGAATATATACATTTCCCTGTGTAATAAAGGGTATATTTAGATCTAGAAACCTACAATATTAACACAAATCTAACCATAAAAGATTTGTTAATTGTAGTTAGTATTCCCTAATATAAAAAGAGGAACTGAGATACAAGAATGCATAAAAAATACTAAATGAAATCAATGATATCAAATTAAAATGCAAACCAATCAATCCCTCCTTGGTTGTTCTCCTTCTTGATGCAATGCGGGCTCTCAGTTTCAAGCTCAATTGTGACAACATACGAATTTAAAACATAATGTGGTTTTGAAATATGAGAATTATCTCTCTATTTATAATAATTTTGGGGTTTCAATCACGATTCCTTGATTGATGGGAATGATTATTTGTAATTGAAGAGTGAACTCAGATTGATTGAAGAGATGACTCATTTGATTTCCTTCTCAACAGATTTGATTGATATGTTAAGTGAATTGATTAGAGAGTTAACTAGATAGATGGATTAGAAGACTAAATAAATTAATTTGAAGGGTGAATAGATTGATTAGTAAGAAAAAGGTTTGAGGAGTTAGAAAGTGTGATTGATTAGTAAACTAAAACTTAGTATTAGTCAGAATTGGAAGAATAAATATGATTAAATACATAAAAGAATTCATTTATTTGCACATGGGGGAATATAAATAAATAAATAAAATTTATTTATTCATGTGAGGAATAATCAGTAAATTAAATAAATTAATCATTTATTTAATTATGAGTGGGAATTGATTTATTAAATGTAATTATTACATAGATATTATAATAAAAAAGAGGGAATGTTAAAATTGACTCATACTACTCCCGCTCTTGCTCTGCAACTAGCCTGCCAAAAAACTTTCAAATTTTGAACAGCTGCTGCACATGGCCGTTGATTCTAGAGAGGAATCTACCTCTTCACAGCTTGAACCTTGCCCCAATGTGAATATTTAACATGTCCACAATATTCCAAATGGGGTACACAAAGATTTTGGCATGTTGTCAGACATGGTTCTGTCAATTGAGGATAGTAATAATAAGGGTGAGAAAAATAGATGTGATGCCTCTAATCCTATTTGGAAAGGTGTGTTGGTTGGGCCTTCTATCAATTCTCTAGAGTCCATTCTCTTGAAATTCATTCTGACTGAACAAGGAACAAAAATATGCCTCCTTAACACTGTTATGGACCTGATTATTTCCTTGATGCACCTGACTTTGGTAGGGAGGTTCCTTTCTTTGTGCCCATCCATTGATATGGTCAAGCGATGGACTAAGGCCCACTAGAAAATAAAGGGTAGTGCATCTATCTTTGGAATGCCAGGTGGATTATTTCTCTTCAAGTTCACAACAAAGGATGATTTAATTTTCATCCTCTCTAGTTCATGGGCCTATGGTAAGCACTTCCTTGCACTCTCCAAATGGAAGCAAGGGTTTGACCCCTTTGCAGAACTCAATAGAATGGCTCTTGTGTGGGTTATAATTTGGGACTCCCAATGGAATTATAGGAAAATAAAATCTTCCAATTGGTGGGAAACTCCTTTGGCCACTTTGTTACTGCAGATGTCATCACATTGGCTAAATCCAGGTTAGTCTTTGCCTAGTTTTTTGTTAATGTTACTATAAATAAGCCCATTCCTAACTTTTTTACTTTGAAATCCAATTGGGAAAATTGGAATCAAGATTTAGTCTATGAGAATGCTACTCTATATTTCCAAAGATGTTCTAAACAAGGGAATGTTGTAGCAGACTGTAAAGATCAACTCCCTAAGGAACCCAAGCTAAAAGAAAAATGTTCCTCCCCCGTGGCCCCTAGGACCGAAGTACAAAAGAGATCCCTATAGTTGATGAAATCTCTAGGCCCCTCACTACTTGAAGCTACAAGTAGATAGGAAAATATATCCTCCCATGGGTCTCTTGAAGATGGTGAAATCCCCCCATTGGTGATCTAAGACTGTCCCCCACCCCAGTGTAGCCTGGACTGGTGTTGGGAGAAAAGGAAGACTTGATCAACCCCTACAAAATAAAGGAGGTGATGAGAAAGGTGAACACTAAATAAAATTACAACCAACCTTTGGGTGAGGAGAAAAAAGAAGCTGGTGACTATATTTTGTAGTAGAAGATGACATGGATGTCCATCCCGTTCAAAGCTAAGAAAAAGGATATGGTGTTAGACAAGAATTATCCCTTGTATACACATAATGAGGAGGTTATTGATGAGGTGACTAAGTTGGTGATCTTCACACTATAATGAAAGCCAAATCCCTCTAGAAAATCCTCGAATGGTACTAATAAAGATGAATGGAAGACCCAAAAAAGAAGACTAGAAATAAGACAGATGATGTGGGAACAAAAAGTAAGGTAGGAAGATTGTCTGAGAGAGTACTTAGGAAAAATGATATGGCTAGGGAAATAATTAGTGGTTAGCAATTGAACCTAGATGTTAATCCTCAAAAAAAAAATGAAGTTCCTATCATGGAAAATTCAGGGACTAAATAGTCCCTGGAAATAGTTTTCTATTAAACAATACATTATTGATCTAAAAATTGATATTTTTCTTTTACAAGAGGTTAAAATGTCCTTTCATACTTTCTCAATGATTGTTGGTAGGCTATGGTCAGGTGAATCCTTCTACAACAGTGAATTTTTCAGAGCTTCTAGAGCGTAGCTATGATTTATAAACCCAAATAAGGTGGATTATGAATCTTATGTATTTTCTCACATCTATCTTGCAATCACATTCAAACTGGGAAATTGGAGTTGGCATCTTTTTAATATATTTGCCCCTAACACTATGACTAACAACAATCTTGTGTGGGAGGAGATCATGGATTGTATCCTAGAGAACTAGAATAATATTTACATGGTTGGTGGAGATTTCAACTCTCTATTATTCCCCTTTAAGAAAATGGGTGGCTTGGCAAATTTACTAAAAGCATGAGTGACTTGGAAAACTTCGTTAGCACAATGAGCCTGTTTGATCTAGAGTTTTAAGGTGTACAGGGGGAAATGGGATCCTATCCTATTACAAAATAAGGGAGAATACAAGGACTCTACCACCAAAGAAGGCCCAATTAACAAAAAGAGGAAGTGCTAATGTGTAACCTTCACAAAGGGGAGGCTTGCTAGGATTAACTTCTTCCTTTCCCTACAAGAGGGGATTGAAACTATAATGCAAAGGAAATATATGAAAGAAAAGTTATGAAATCAATAAATGAAACCAAATCACCTTGAAAATAAAAACCTAAGAATGTTCTGGAAGACTGTGTCAAAATCTGAAACAAATCAGGATTCGGGAGCACAAAACTGAGATCTACAAAACCCAAAAATATGGAAGCCTTCAGACTAGCTCGACTTGGAGGGGCTATGGTGACTTAGATGAAAATACACACAGTACTAGACCAAAATAGACCTCCACCTAATCTACAAGTTTTATCGAGATTTGGATCTGTAATAAAGACTTGTTTCTAAAAGTTCTGAATCTGCACATGTAACCTGTGTTTGCACAAGGGAAAAATGTTTTTTGTTGTTGGAGAGGGGCTTGCCTTGGTCAAGCCTTGGTTTAGGAATTAACCTTAACCTTAAAATTGAGATAATAGAAGATAATGCTAGCAAGTAGTAGAAGTAGATCTAACAATGAAGTATATTATATCAATGAATATATAATTGTATTTAACATGTACTCAATTATGATGATGCAATAGCCTTGATTCAACACCAAAAACCTAGAAAGGAAATCAATGCTAATCAAAACCTCATATATGAATTTTCTTGTAATTCTCCTTGAAGAAGGATGTAGGTACAAATATAAATGTAGATCTTGAATGTATGAATGTGGATCTTCCCTCCTTGATGACCAACTCCACTATCTCCTTGAAGAAATAAGCTAGATGTTGAAAGGAAAATTCATGATCATGGAAAGATGATGAAAAGGCATCCAATGAACTCCTTCAAGGCTCCTTGAAAGCTCCTTAAATGCAAAAGATCTTGAATTCTTTAAGTCTTGAAAAGTTGCGAAAGGATTTTCTTAAATTCTCCTAGAAAATTCTTATGAATGCTCTTGGAAAGCTTGTAGACAAAATTTGAAAGCTCTTGAACATCTCCCCTTTTTCTCTCCTTGACAAAATAAAGTGAGTAGGCCTCCTTTTTTACAAATTTCATGACCAAAATTGAAAAGGGATGACTTCACAAGGTGGGAAAATAATTTTGAATCCCGAAATGGGCCCAGGATCCTGAGGCCTTCCACCTCAGTGGGAGGCTAACCTCAGCCTACCCTCAGGTGGTTTGACCATGGGATTTTGTGCCTGGGGTCTTAGGGAAAGAGAGAAGAGAAGTGGGAATGGACAAAAAATAGGGATACAAGAAGCATAAGGGAAAAAGGGGACATCCAATCATTATGAAGGCATTCAAAAGGGCACAAGACATCCCACTAAGGAGGGATAAAAGGTCTTATCATGGGTGCTTCCATTTTAAGATGATACATAGGGTAATCCTCTCCCCTGGCCTAACAATAGGAAAGGTTCCCACCCTATTCAAGTTAGGTTAGAAATATTTCTAGTTTCATCCAAGTGGGACATTGGGTACAATGCCACGCTTAAGGCTTTACCTAGGACTATCTCTGATCATAGCCCTATCCTTCTCCATTGGGTGGAAAAACCTTATTCTAGGCCACTTCCATTTAGATATGAAATTATGTGGACCTCCCACAAAGACTTAATAGACCATATCCAAAGATGGTGGTCCACTCCAATTCAGGGTTCATCCATGTTCAAGATTTTAAAAAAATAGAGTTAATTAAAAGGGAAGTGAAAGGGTAGAACAAGTCCATGTTTGGAGATATCTTTTAAAATAAGAAGGAAATTTGATACAAATTGGATAAAGTTTAGAATATAATGGATTCTTTTAACCTCTCCCAATACCTACACACAGAAGAGGAGGAGGAATGCAAGAAAAAGTGGAAATATATCCTCACTAAGGAGGAAATCTTTTGGAAACAAAGATCAAGAATACAATAGTTAAAGGAGCGTGATAGGAACTTGGCCTTTTTCCACATGACCAATAGTAAACATAAAAAGAGGAATACCATAAAATTATTATTGAATGAGAAAAATAAAGAGGTTATTGATGATGTCCAAACTATTCTTATTGCCTCCTTCTTCATCCAAATGTATGTTGACAATGATGGTAGTAATTGTGATGAACTACAAGAAAAACTATTGAGCCAACTCCCAACTACCATTGAGGAAGATGAAAACAAGAAACTCCTTGTCCCCATCTCTAAAGAGGAGTTTAGAGATAATGTATTTACAATGGGTGCATACAAGGCCCCAAGGATAGATGGATTCATGCCTACGTTTTTCTAGGAATTTTGGGATATTGTTAGCTTTGATGAAACTATGTCCACAAGAGATTTCTTCAAGATTGGAAAACTACTTAAGAAGTTGAATAATACTTACATTTTTATTGTCTCCAAGCTACATGACCCAAAAATTATGGTGGATTTCAAACCAATTAGTTTATGCAATACTATTTATAATATTTTTTCCAAGGTGTTGATGAATAGGATAGAGTCTTTGTTAGATAAATTTATCTGTCCCGACCAAAAAGGGTTTGTCCCAGGGATAAAAATGATTGATGTTGTAATTTATACTCATGAGATTATACACTCCATGGAAAAATCTATGACTCCATGTATGTACTTCAAGGTTGATATCTCTAAATATTACGTTAAAGTTAATTGGCTCTTTTTGTATAAGATGCTTCTGAAACTTGGCTTCAATGATAGGATTGTTAGAATAATTCAGGAATGTATTGAAAATGCTCACTTCTCTCTTTTGGTCAATGGGGTCCCTTAGAAATTTTTTAAACCTTGGAAAGGTATTAGGAAGGGTGACCCCTTATCCCCCTACCTATTTATTATGGTTGCAGAAGTGTTAGGCCGAAACTTTTTGAGCTTGGCTAGAACTGGTAAAACCAAAGGTGTGAAAGCTACCTCCATGCTTCCCACCATTGTTTTGCAACAAATCATTGATGGCACTTTCATCTTTGGAAAATATTTGATGGTTGAGGTTGAAGAGTGAAAAAGTACATTAATGGACTATGCCAGAGCATCTGAGTAATGCATAAACTATAGAAAAAGTAGTCTCTATTTTTTCAATACCAAAGCCAACTTGCACTCCAAAATCCTTAACATTCTTGGTTGTTAATTTTCTAGCCTTCTAGGTTCCTATGTGGGCCTCCCTCTCACTATTAAATAAGTAAACTCCACTATCTGGAGCACAATACTAGAAAGGTCCTAGAGAAGTTGGCTAGGTGGAAAAGAAACCTTTTAAGTTGTGCAAGGAACTACAACTTCTATCTGCTTTCCTTCAAGGTATCCCGATGTACCTCCTCTCCCTCTTTAAATTCTTTGGCACTATGATCGATAAACTGGGGAAAATCTAAAGGAATTTCCTTTGGACTAGTGTGGAGTTAAAAAAGAAATGGTCATTGTTAATTAGGACATAGTTTGTATGCCCAAATCACAGGATGGACTTGGAATACGTAAAGTGACTAATCTAAATTAATCCCTAATCAAAAAAATCGGTTGGAACCTTGATATGGGATTTGTAGACTGGTACAAAATTATGGAGGCTAAATACCTCAATAGAGGAAATTTCCATAGATCCCTTGAATCAATTGGACTGCCTACATGATCTAAAATTTGGAACACCATCCTCAATTATAAGACCTTCCTAAGGGAAAGAATAAAATGGAAAATAGGTAATGAAAGGAAAATAAAAGTATGAGGTGACTACTAGATTGGAAATAAAACCCTAATGAATGGTCACATCAGTCAGTTGAGGGGAAGACTCAAAGGTTACTTGGGGGACTACATTGTTGATTATGTTTCTCTATGAGGGAAGTGGAAGAGTCTTTCTCATTTCTTTAGAGATGGGCTTGACCTTGCACCCAAAGTTGTTGAATCATAGATGCTTTTATGTGATATGACACTCCCCTATTCAAAATATAAGAAAAACTCATTTGGACAAAGAGCTTGTCACAGGGTTTCATAGTTAAGTCTCCTTACAATCTACTAATAAAGTTTAATGAGAATCCTGACAGTTGGAAGAAAATTAGGAACTCACAGTTTATTCCTCAAATCAACTTTTTCTAGTGGGTTGTGATGCATGGGAAAATTCTAACATAAGGAAATTTGGTGAAAAGGGGATTTTATGTTCCCAATTGATGTATTATGTGTGAAATGGGGGAAGAGACTATCCAACATCTTTTTATCCATTGTGAGTTTGTATCACACATCTCGAGAAATGTTCTATAGAAGTTCAACCTTTAGTGGGTCTTTGAAAGGAACATGCAACAATTTGTCCTTAATTGGAAATCCCCTTTTGACCACCCCCTTATTAAGTAGCTCTAGAAGAAAATCCCTCCCCATGTTTCTTGGAGCATTTGGAAGGAGAGGAATAATAGGATTTTAGGGACACAAAAAACACTGTTGAAAATGTTTTTCTCATTTTCAGAAAATTGTTGTAGGAGAACATCTCTGTCACTAAATGGAAATTCCTAGTTTTCCATCTTTTGGTGAAGATTGGTCAATTGCTGAGAATTGGAAACTTCCCCAAGAATTCAATAAGTTTGATAATTCAAATAAAATTTCTAGGAAAACTATTATGGAAAGATCCATGCCCACCCTAGCATAAATTAAACTTTGATGGTATTGCAAAGCTTAGCATAGAGGCAGCTAGAGGGGTCATCAGGGACCATAGAGGTAAGTTGATTGTTGCTTACTTTAGAAGATTAAAAGAACACACCATGAATCAAGCTACAAGAATGACTCATTTATGGGGTCTTAAGATTGCCTTACCAATTGGCATTAGAAACCTAGTGATTGAAGGGGACTCCATGCTAATTATTTAAGAAACTCATGGCACAATGTCTATTGGTTGGAAGGTGGATAACATCCTGAAGGATATAAGATTACTTTTGGCTAGTTTGGATGTATTTTTCATTCACCATATCTTCAGCGAGGGGAATGTGGTGGAAGCCTCTATGGCGGCGATTAGATTACTTCAGGATGGCTTACAATGTTGGAGGAGTGAAGACCCTCTACTTGATCTTACGAAGGCTCTCCTAAGGAAGGAAGAAATCTTTGAGATTTCTAATGATGATTATTAAGTTCTTTTTTAAAAAAAAAAATCTACTTGTGTTTGGGGGTTTAAGGCTACTTGGTACCTTCTACAGATTATTTGAATTTAAAAATTGAGTAATTTAATCATTGGCATGTGACTAGGGGTTGTTCACATGGATGATACATTTTCCTGTGTCATCTCCTTCATTCCCAAGACTCTATGGGGTGGCCAATTTATGATTTAAATAGATGGAAAAGTACATTAGTTGGGCTTGGTGATAATAATTATTTAATTGACCAGTCTAATTTTCTTGGATTTGATCACTGATTTGAAGGTAATTTCAGCCACCTTGCTATACTATTGGTAGATGGTTCGCACAAGTGGGATTCCTTTTCAAATTATGAATTGAAGGTGGAATTACTTGTAATAAAGGAACTTATTATTACCTTCTTTTATTACATTTACTTGTTCTATTTTATCTCGATGATTCCTTTGTGGGGTTTTTTTCTACTCTGTATTCTCATTACCTAGGGTTACCAAATTACCTTCACAAACACTGTAAATCTAGCATCAGACACCATGGGTGGGGAATGGGTTTGTATTGAACCCAAAAATCATGAAGACTATAGAAATAATGTTGTTGTTTTGCATGTTTTCAAGGAGGAGGGAATTGGTGAGTTCATTGAAAACATGATTGGGTATGATTGGGGCTTGTGTTTTGGCAGTTTTTTCCTTGTCTGAAAGAAGGGTCACCATGGGTGACATTACTTTTGAGATAAATGAAGATGTAATTGTGCAAGATACTAGGATTTTAGCCGAAGGAATAAAATTAAAAAATATGAGCAAGACCCTAAATTTTGCAAGTTTGAACCATTTTTTCTATGGGAAAGAGCAGCCTATCAAGTGTGGGGGAGGTTTCAACCGAGAAAAACTCCCACCGCCATGGGATCAGATGTGCATTGTAGCTATGAAATATTTCAAACTTTAAGTTCATTTTGGGTTCTATTACTACTATCACTTACCCTTCCTAACCCACCTTAGGAATCATGATTTGATTTTAATTCTATTATTTTTATTACACTCAATGGATAACAATGTAAAAGAAATTATTGAAGCTAAAATCCAAGGGAGGAAGTTCACCATTTTGTACCAAGGTCTTATTCTTAGGCTATATCATTTTCACTTGTCCCTATGCTCTCTGCATGTTATTTCTATCCAAGAAGACCTGACCTCCCCCATCCATCCCTCTACTAGTGTTTTAATAACACTAAGACCTGGGCAAAAAACTATGTCTCAAAAATCCTGCCCTTAAAGCTCCTCCAAGACCTCCTGATACCTCCCCCACTATTGGGTCAATTGAAATGCCTAAGGAAAAAAAGAGAAGTAACCCTACTATGGATTTTAAAGCCAAAATCCCTTAAAAGACAAATTTAAAATCCAACACATTGACTTTGATATTGAAATCACTAAAAAAATGAGCACCCCATGTTTCTCTGTTAGACTGGTGACTAAGTTGGGTCGGAAGGGTAAAAACATAAAGGAAGAGTCCATATCTGATGATTGAAGAAATTGAAAGAAAGGGTGTGGAGGAGAAAATCTCAGATAAGGAGGCTCAATCGGCTAATGTTAGCAGTTGCTCCCATGTGTTTGGAAGCCTCAAGAATGAGTCCTTTGAACCTTCTCCCAAACTCAAAACTAAGAATAAGCCTCCCTCTCCTACTAAACAAAAGGAAAAATCCAAAGTTGAGGAAGAGTACTGTAGCGCGAAAGGAACCACCAAGGAGGAAATTGGAAAAATTAAGAAAGATATTGTAGGTAATGATAAAAGGTTGTAGGATGTTTCTTAGTTCTCCCTCAATGTTATACATAGCTCGGTGACTACTTTATGTTTGTTGCAAGAGAATGCACATGGAGTGAAGGTCAATGAGTAGGAATAATTTAGGGAAATTTTCAAGTTCCTAACTGAAGACTGGGCATGTATGTTGTTAAATTAGGACACTTAGAAGATAAACTAAAATGTTGGCCCCTGGCTTTTTTGGTTTTTTATCTTTTAGTGGCCTGTTTGGGCTGTATCTAAATATGTTTTTTTTAATCAAAGACTCTAGTTGAAAAAGCCCTATGTGGCTTAGTTCTAAAACTTTTAATACTTTAAATGCTCATAATGGTATGTATAACTTAGCTATATGGATAGATGCTTATTTAATTTCTATTAGACTCTAGTTAGCTTTTGATAGGGGGAATTCATGGTAACTGTTTCTTTTTGGTTTGTCTGTTGTTAATGTGCTGATAATATTTATTTGTTGATTGTTTCCCTTGGGGCTTTGTATGGAGGGACAAAACCCTAACTTTTGTTTCTCCTAATATCAAAAAAAGAGAGGGAATGTTAATTAAATAATGTAATTATTTAATTAATTGAAATGACATAGGGAATACATAAATAATGATAACTATTTAATTACTTCAAAGAAGAATAATTGATGAATATTGATTAGACTTTTAATAATTAAATAATTAACTAAAATTACTCAATTATGAAATTATGGAGAAATTATGAATTCGAAATTAGAATATAGTAAAAGGATACAAATTAATTAAATAATAAATATTATTTAATGATTTAAGAGGAATGTTAATAAAATCATTGTGTTAGAGAAACAATCAATTTTAGGTATCTACATTTTGCCCCTCTTTGAAATAATGTATTTATAGGCATTGTTTCAAAAAATAATTGATAAAAATAATGCCCCAGTATGCCCCTATGAAAAGGAATTAGTAACTAGGCAATATGGTGCCTCCTCAATGAAATGAGAAAAAAATATAATGGAGGGCTCATTTGGTTAACATCGTGATCAGGATCACAATGCAACTCATGGTTCAAAAAATAAAGGTCATACGTAAAATTTATGGTTGTTGGAAGTTGAAAATCATCACGGCCAATAGAAGAGCATGGTGTGCACATCCATCAAGGTGGGGTATGGAGGGTATAAATAGGGTTTGGGGGTCATTTTCAAAACCATTTTCACTCTTTTTATTTTTTATAATTTGTGGAGGAGCCTATGAGCGTGTTTACGAAGTGATGGTAGAGTATGAGGATGTTGTGCACATCGGGGAGTGGGTCAAGACCTACCAACATCTAGCTAGGGCCCCACCTCCAATGAGTTTCGATGACTTTTTCTTGTTTTTGTCTTATTTTTTCATGCATGTTCTTGATTAGGGTTAGGATGGACTAGGGCCAAAACACCCCACTTAGGGGTCGCAATCGACACACATATAGTAGTAAAACAATGCACATGATAGATATAGGTTTTTGGGCCTAAGTTATAATCGAGTCACACTTGCAAGTAAAATGACACATATATGAGGCGCAATCAACATAGTCATATTAAGAAAATGACACACTTATTATGTTGAAATGACGTGTTTAGAAATGTAATTCATTGCATATGGATTGATGAAATGATTCACTTGAATTATTATGATTGTGATGCAATTTATGTAATGGGTTTTATTTCATGCATTTTTGACATGTATGTAAAATGGGTAGCATAGATGTACTATTTAGCTTGGATTTTGACTTGGACTTGGATTGACTAGGTATTTGTATTGGTACTTATGGATTAGAGATGATGTCCTAATTACTCAGGATAATCATCCCAACACGTTCCCCTATAGACATAGACTAGATGTAGATGAGTGAGAGAACTTATATAGTATTGGTTTGTGTCATATCACATTCATACCCAAGATCAGGGCCAATAGGGCTCTTGTCTCTTCTTTGTGCAAGAGGTGGCATTTAGAGACTTCTTTCCATTTACCAACAAGAGAGTGAAATATCACTTTGGAGGATGTATATAGGATTCTACAAATACTGATCAGAGGAGAGAGGGTGGCTTACTATTTTCGGGCAGGGAGAGCATCACCGTGTGATTTATTTGATTACATTATGGTGGGATTTGGTGTAAGAGGTTATGAGATAAAGTGGGAAGACATGGTTGGGTATATTAATCCATACTTCATGATGATTTACGGACTTGTGGCTAGGGTAGTTATTCTAGACATGAGAGTGCATGGGTTCCCTATTGGGTGGGGTGAGATTGTGATAAAGATGTGGTTGAGAGGGACAATGTATGCTTGGGGGTCATGTGTATTGGTCACGGTTTATCATCAAGTGTATGATATTTCCTACCACAAAGCTTAGTCACTAGGTTACAAGGTGACTCTTCTATAGGTATGGCCATTCAAGCATATAGTTGTATTCAGGTCAATTTTTTATAGACCAATGATATAGGTAGGAAAATCTTATGTTTATTATTATGAGGCAGTGACACACATATAGGTGGGTCACATGAGGTATTAGAGACACTTTTAGACACATTGAGAGAGTTTACATAGAGACCTTATATTGAATTCCTTGTGTGGGATGGTGAGGATGATCATATCCAACTTTGTCAATAAGAGAGATATTTGATTGGGTGATCAAGTCAGTATTTGCGCATCATTGAGATACAAATTCTAGATTAGATATTGAGATAGTTTGGTGAGAGATAGAGAGTACCAATTGACTCTACATAATTTTTGAGATGCTCTCAGGATGTGAGGGGATGGGGAATAACGATCCATATAGAGGATGTGGTGGAATAGTTCACAACTTTGGCACAAAGGAGATGGGATTAGGGATTATCCACAGCTGATGCAGGGATGAAAATAGAGTATGATGCATGGTCAGTGATACATAGGTCCATTCCATATACATATCTAGGATTCCTATTTCTATTGGATATGGCCCGGTGTATCAGACTACCTTAGAGGATAAATAGGAAATGAGGCCATATAGGTAGACGGGGTGGAAGAGGTAAAGGATAAGATGAAGGATAGGGAGAGGAGGAGATAGAGGATAGGGTGGAGGAGGAGACGGTGGGGGAGGAGTGATGCAAGAGCATCCTGGGTGTAAGAGCAATCTTGCATCACCCAAAAATATTTATGTTTTTTTATATTCAATAAGGGCTATTTTGTGCAGAGCTGCTATTTATGAAAAGTTACTATTTTTGGTAATTTTCGTATGTGCTCAGAATGATCTGATTTCTTTCTTGGAGGTTCATTTTGGTCATATAAGCCTGCCAGTAAAGTTTCATTGCCAGATCAAGTGTATATTGGAAGATATTGAAGATTTTCGGTATTGGCAGCAGGGTACAGAAACTTTGAACTCAGTTTTGAAGGCTTTAGAGGCCCCGGATGAGGTCAAAAATTTGGGTGACAAGCGCTTGCGCAGGTCAAGCCTGTAGAGCGCTTCGTGGTGTTTCCGAAATGGGGTTATAATAGCCGATCGGGTCAACTGGTGATGACTTATGGTCTTCGGAAGTTGGGCCACCCGAAATGGCAGAAAATAATTTTCTTCAAAATTTCTGTTCGAGTTTCAAAGGTTATCTTGAGATGACTATGATGTAATAAAATGTAAAATAAAATAATTCTAAGTTTGGTCGGCCTTATTGGCTAAAATTCTGGAACCTTCCAGGCGGTGGAAAATTGCCTATATAAGGAAGGCTGTATTATTGTCTTAGGTAGTTCAGAGTAGTTCTGGGTAGTAGATCTGGGTAATAGCTCGAGGCTTTGTCCTACAGAATATTGTAAGGGAATGCCCATGTGGCTTTGCATATTGTAATTCTGAAAGTTTGTAATTCCACATTTGTGGAGATAATAAGAAGCCAATTTTCTGTTCTTGCATATTGTTGTTGTTTCTCTATTTCTGTTATGTGTTTGTGGTATTAAGGGGAGCACCCTTCATCAGGTGGTATCAGAGCAGGAGTTCTTGAGTGTGTAAACAGATCGCCAACCGTGAGGCAGTTTGCACTAGGACCGTGGCTAGGGTTTCAGCGCGCATCACGAAAATGCCTCCACGAAGGGAATGTGGTGGAAGAGCTGGTGTTGTAACACCTGAGGTTAGAGAGCTGCAGAGACAAGTGTGAGCATTGCAAGAAGAGATTCGCAGAGGAATGAATCTTAATATCAGAGATGAAAGCGAGGATGAAGCCGAAGAAGAATATCAAGAAGGAGAAGTCAAAATTGTGAACCAGGAGGAAGAAAGACTTTTTCGGGCTATTTCTAAGATTGGGAAAAGACCTCAGATTGAGGTTCCTACATTTTCTGGGAATCTTAACCCAGAAGAATTGATCGACTGGATCAACGAATGTGAGGAATATTTTGAGTATGAAGATGTTGAGGATCCTGATAGGGTCAAATTTGCGAAAGCCAGACTGAAAGGTCATGCGAAGATATGGTGGCAAGAGATTCAGTTGGAGCGAAATAGAAGGGGAAAGGAGAAAATCATGAGATGGGATTGGATGGTGGATAAATTGAAGCGATAGTTCATTCCTGTTGATTATGAGCTTGACCTACTGAAGAAAATGCAGAGTTTGAAGCAAGCAGGAAGATCTGTTCAGGAGTATACAGAGGAGTTCTATCGACTTCTCATCAGAACAGGCCACGCAGAAGCTGATAAGGAGAAAGTTGCCCGATACCTTAATGGGTTAAGGCCAAGCATTCAGGAGGAGCTGAATCTGGTTCAAATGAATAGTATTGAAGAGGCATACCAATTTGCCCTAAAAGTAGAGGAAAAATTGAACAAGAAGTTTGAGAGCAGACAAAACGGAAGAGGTCACGGTGGACGATCTGGTGGATGGTCATATGGTGGCCGAAATGAGGATCCGAAAAAGAAGGATGAGGCCAGTAGTAGTCAAAATCAGCGAGAAAATAATTCCAATCACTTCCAAGATCAAAATAATAGAGATCAGAGAGGAAGAGGAAGAGGACAAGGATCTGGAAGAGGTGGCTTCCGTGGAACATGTTTTCACTGTGGAGAAGAAGGTCATAGGGCATTTGAATGTCCTCAGCACCAAGGCCGAACAGATAGGAGAAATAAAGGCCAGGCCAGAGTTGCACATGTAGATGAAGATGCCAGATCATCAAATTCTGAAGATGCTGAAAGAGGAGAAACGTTGATTAACAGAAGAGTCCTGTTGAGTGATGAGAATGAACCTGAGCAAAGGAGGAGCCTGTTTCGCACCAGGTGCAAGTGTGAAGGTAAATGTTGTGATGTGATTATTAATAGTGGAAGCACTAACAATTTGGTATCAGAAGAGATGGTGACAAAGTTGAAGCTCAAGAGACAGAAACACCCACATCCATATCGGATTGCCTGGGTATAGGATGACCACAAGGTCATGGTCAATGAACAATGCCTGGTGAAGTTCAAGATTGGCGGATACCAAGATGAGGTATTGTGTGATATCATATCTATGGATGCATGTCATATGTTGTTGGGTAGACCATGGCAGTTTGATAGATGTGCTGTACATGATGGTCGTGCGAATACCTATTCCCTGACAAAGGATGGAGTGCGACATAAGCTAAAACCATTGAAGGAGACTGAAGAAAAGGTATGTGGTAATGCAAGGATAACTTTTGTTGATGGAAGAAATTTCCTAGATGGTATGAGGCATGAGCATGTATGTTTTGCTTTAATTCCAAAAGTTGGTAAAGAGGAAGTAGAAGATGTTCTTGTAGAAGTTGCAGATTTGTTGAATGAGTTTCAGGATATTGTATCTAATAATGTGCCTGATGGATTACCACCAGTCAGGAAGATCAGTCATCAGATGGACTTGATCCCAGGAGCGAGTTTGCCGAATAAGGCAGCACACAGAATGACACCTGCAGAAAGTGATGAGTTGAACAGACAAGTACATGAACTGTTACAGAAAGGATTGATCCGTGAGATCTGAGTCCCTGTGCTGTACCAGCAGTATTAGCACCAAAGAAGAATGGAGAATGGAGGATGTGTACAGATTCTAGGGCAATAAACAAGATCATAATCAAGTACAGGTTTCCATTGCCACGAATGGATGATATTATGGACTGTTTGAGTGGAGCTGTGTATTTCTCAAAGATAGATCTGAAAAGTGGATATCATTAGATTCGGATTAGAGAAGGAGATGAATGGAAGACTACCTTCAAGACAAAGGAAGGACTGTATGAGTGGTTAGTCATGCCTTTTGGGCTAACCAATGCACCGAGCACTTTCATGCGGCTCATGAACGAGGTTCTGAAAGAATTTCTGGGTAAGTTTGTCATTGTTTACCTAGATGATATTTTGATCTTTAGTAAGACATTGGATGAGCATATGATGCATATTCGTATGGTATTTGAGAAGTTGAGAGAAGAGAAATTGTTGATTAATTTGAAGAAGTGCAGTTTTGTGAAGAAAGAGTTAGTGTATTTGGGATTTGTAGTTTCAGCAGAAGGTCTAAAAATGGACCCAGAGAAGGTACAGGCTATCCTTGAATGGCCTACTCCAAGGAGTGCTACTGAGGTAAGATCTTTTTATGGTCTAGCTAGCTTTTACAGAAATTTTATCAGAAATTTTAGCAGTATTTGTGGACCCTTGACTGAAACAATGAGAGGGGATAGAAAAGAGTTTAAGTGGACTAATGAGGCAGAAAATAGTTTTCAGTTGTTGAAACAAAAAGTTACAGAACAACCCGTTTTAGCACTTCCAGATTTTAATAAGGTGTTTCAAGTAGATTGTGATGCTAGTGGTACTACAATAGGAGCTGTTATGAGCCAAGAAGGTAAACCTGTTGCTTATTTCAGTGAGAAGTTAAATGATGCCAAGAGGAAATATTCTGTTTATGATCAGGAATTTTATGCTATAGTTCAGGCATTAAAGAAGTGGAGACATTATCTGCTTCCTAAGGAGTTTGTTTTGTATACTGATCACCAAGCTTTGCAATATTTGAATAGTCAAGGAAAGTTGAATCAGAGGCATTTGAAATGGGTTGAGTTTTTGCAGAGTTATACATTTGTTTTGAAACACAGGAGTGGAAAGTCTAATAGGGTTGCAGATGCTCTTAGCAGAAGGCAACTATTGCTGACAAAAATGCAGATTGAAGTGGTTGGGTTCAAGGAACTCAATAATTTATATCCAGAGGATCCTGATTTTGGTGAAGCTTGGAAAGCTTGTACAGAACCTGTTACTCTAGACAGGATGAAATGGTTGGATTTCATCATCCAGGATGATATGCTATTCAGAGGGAGTCAGTTGTGCATTCCATGAAGTTCTATCAGGGAGAATCTCATCAAGGAGAAGCATAGTGGAGGATTGGCTAGACATTTTGGTCGTGATAAAACCCTTGGTTTGGTTAGTGAGAATTATTATTGGCCACAGTTGCAGCAAGATGTGAAGAAGTTTGTATAGAGTTGCAGAGTATGTCAGATGGTGAAAGGAGTGAAGCAGAATACAGGATTGTATCAGCCATTACCCGTATCAGAGAAGCCTTGGGAGGATATCAGCATGGACTTTGTTCTTGGTTTACCGAGGACTCGGTGGGGACATGATTCAATTTTTGTAGTGGTTGACATATTTTCAAAGATGACACATTTCATTCCCTGCAAGAAGACTAATGATGCTGTTCATGTAGCAGAATTGTTTTTCAGAGAAGTAGTGAGACTTCATGGTTTGCCAAAGACCATAGTTTCAGATCGGGACACTAAGTTTGTTGGATATTTCTGGCGTACGTTGTGGAAGAAGTTGAAGACAGATTTGAAGTTCAGTTCATCACATCATCCACAGACTGATGGACAGATAGAGGTGGTGAATAGGAGTTTGGAAAATTTGCTGAGATGTTTGGTTGGAGATAAGCCAACAGGATGGGATTTGATTTTACCACATGCAGAATTTGCATACAATAATTCTGTCAACAGGAGCACTGGTAAATCACCATTCCAGATTGTATATGGAAGTAGTCCAAGAAATGCATCTGAATTGAGGAAGATAGATAAAGGAGAAATAAGTAGTGCTGAAGCTGAAGATTTTGCAGAACACTTGAAGAACATCCATGAAGAGGTGAGGAAGCATATTAACAAGATGAACGCACAGTATAAGGCTAAGGCAGATGAGAAAAGGAGGTATAAGGAATTTCAGGTTGGTGATGAAGTCATGGTTCATTTGCGGAAGGAGCGGTTTCCAGTTGGTACATATAACAAGCTGAAAATAAAGAAGTTTGGACCATGTAGGATACTGAAGAAACATGATTCAGGAAACGCATATGAGGTAGAATTGCCTACTGAGCTAAATATTTCACCAATTTTTAACATTTCAGATCTAACAGAGTATCATGAAGGAGGTGTTGAAGATGAGATCACAACAGCACAGTGGAGTATTCCAGCAACTAGTTCAGACACTAAGGAGATCGAATATATACTGGACAGTCATGTTGGTAGAAGCACAAGGAACATGACATATGAAGAATATCTGGTCAAGTGGAAAGGACGACCTGTTGAAGATTCATCATGGTTGACAAAGGAGGAGGTTAGCCGTCTTGGTTTTCCTCTGCACACCTGAGTCGTGACAGGGTCACTTCTCAAATTACCCTGGGTGTCTGATGCAGGAGCATCTTGGGTGTAAGAGCAATCTTGCATCACCCAAAAATATTTATGTTTTTTTATATTCAATAAGGGCTATTTTGTGCAGAGCTGCTATTTATGAAAAGTTACTATTTTTGGTAATTTTTGTATGTGCTCAGAATGATCTGATTTCTTTCTTGGAGGTTCATTTTGGTCATATAAGCCTGCCAGTAAAGTTTCATTGCCAGATCAAGTGTATATTGGAAGATATTGAAGATTTTCGGTATTGGCAGCAGGGTATAGAAACTTTGAACTCAGTTTTGAAGGCTTTAGATGCCCCGGATGAGGTCAAAAATTTGGGTGATGGGCGCTTGCGTAGGTCAAGCCTGTAGAGCGCTTCGTGGCATTTCCGAAATGGGGTTATAATAGCCGATCGGGTCAACTGGTGATGACTTATGGTCTTCGGAAGTTGGGCCAACCGAAATGGCGAAAAATAATTTTCTTCAAAATTTATGTTCGGGTTTCAAAGGTTATCTTGAGCTGACTATGATGTAATAAAATGTAAAATAAAATAATTCTAAGTTTGGTCAGCCTTATTGGCTAAAATTCTGGAACCTTCCAGGCGGTGGAAAATTGCCTATATAAGGAAGGCTGTATTATTGTCTTAGGTAGTTCAGAGTAGTTCTGGGTAGTAGATCTGGGTAATAGCTCGAGGCTTTGTCCTACAGAATATTGTAAGGGAATGCCCATGTGGCTTTGCATATTGTAATTCTGAAAGTTTGTAATTCCACATTTGTGGAGATAATAAGAAGCCAATTTTCTGTTCTTGCATATTGTTGTTGTTTCTCTATTTCTGTTATGTGTTTGTGGTATTAAGGGGAGCACCCTTCATCAAGGAGACAAAGGGCAGGGTGGTGGAGGAGATAGAGGAGAGAGAGGGGAAGGAGATGAAGGAGATGAAAAAGATGAGGGTGATGGGGATGATCGGGGTGGTGGGGTCATCATTGTAGTTGCCCTAGTGATTTCTCCTGTTATTTCCCTAGTAGTACCAGTAGAAGGAGAAAGTAGAAACGATGATGTGGATGTTACTGGGAGTAGCTCAAAGTATTATAGATGAACACTATCATTCACACCTTGGTGTGGAAATTCAATTAGGAAAATTTTTGGTCAATGTTTGCATGTATTGTGTAGTTCATAAAATAAGTTGGTAGACCATTTATCAAATGATGATGTGTGAGAAATTAAAGGTCTCAATGGAGAATTTAATAGTTTCAAATCAACTATGGAATACATTATAGGGATCCAAACATGACTGAAAAAAAAAACATTAAATTAGAAAGATAACGAAGCTTCATTATTGAGTGAGTGTGAGAGATAGAGGGGGGTAGATAGAGATTGAAGAAATGAATATATAGAAAGGAAGAGTTAAGGATAAAATGAGAGGGAAAGAGATAGAAAGATAAAGATGGAGATGGGAAGTGATATATAGAAGTATAGGGAGAAATATATATAGGAGTAGAGAGAGATGGAGAGTTAAGGAGTTGGAGATAGAGGTAAAGAGACCAAAGCATATAAATACATAGATATAGCAAGAGGGAAATGGAGAGAGAAAGGGAGACATATGCATATATAGAGGGGGAGAGAGAAAGATAAAGTTAGACACAAAGATAGAGAAAGAAGGAAGAGGGGGAATTATAGAAAGAGAGGGGGGGAGAAAGATAACAATAGAGAGAAGTAATAAAATGAGCATAAGTATATTCTTAATTTAGTATATCAAGTTATTTTAAATATAAATAATATAAATTATATTATATTTTTTAATATATTAATATATTAAGATGACAGATAATATAGAGATTAATGTATGACACTTCAAATTTAATTTTTTTAATAAATTTTAACAAATATTAATATAATATATAATTTTATAATATTTGATGTAAAAATATAAAGGATAAATATTTTTTAAATTATTGGATACATATATGCCTAAACTTAATTAAACTAGAATAAAGTATTAATGGTAATATTTTTAATGAAATAATCTAATTATGTATTTTAATTGTGCAAAATAGAATAGAGAAAATTATCTCCTATATGTTTTTAATTTAATTTAATTTAATTATTTGTCAAATGTAAACATAAATTCCTATAAAATAGTTACTTGATTTTATTAATTATATTTTTTGACATATAAAAATTGAAAAAAATTAAAATAAATATTTTATTTTTAAATATAATGAAATATCAAAAAAGTCAAAAAAATCTATTACTCTTAAAAAGATCTCGTATAACACTCAAATGGTTTTAGCTGATCACATTAAAGAAAATTCATTTTATAAATAAGAAAATTTAAAAAATTACAAATTAACTTTATAAAATTGAGTTAAAAAATAAAAATAAAAATCAATAAATGAAGTCTTGTGATTGGTGGAAAATTAAATCATTAATTGTGTAAATAAAGACAAAGCTTGTTGTTATAGTATTATAAAGTGTAACAAATTTTTTTGTTATGAATTGAATGGTAGATTAAGTAGTTATATTACAAGAATAAATTTAATTTTTAATTATTATTTTAAGATCATATTATTTATGATCATATAATAAATATTATACTCAAAATATATACTTAAAAAAATTTAATCAAAATCTATCTAATCATCATTATAATAAAAATTAACTCATCTTAATTCAAAATTCAGATTTATTATTAATAATAAATATGTAAATAATCTATTAATGAGTCTCTAGGGGTTCATCCATCTATTATGGTCAGAGCTTCAACTTCATAGAGAAAACCAGAGGATGGCTTGGTCAAAATAAACTTTGATAGGGCCTTTAAAGGAAACTCGGGTCCTTATGGGGTCAAGTGTGTTGTATGTGATTCAACTGGAAATATTCTTGCAATAGAAACAAAGAAATTGAAGGAGGGGATGGACAATGAAGCAGAGGTCCAAGATGCACTATTTGTAGTGGATTTGGCAACTAAATTGCATGTGGAGTGATTGCATCTAGAGGGGGATTCATAGGTAATAGTGAATGTGATTGCCAATGATAAGGCACAAATTTAGAGATTGGATAAGGTGATCAACATCATTTGTAATGAACTTGGTGCTTACAAAAATTTCAAAATTTACCACATTACAAAGAAGGAAATGCACTAACAGATTCACTATCCAAATCGGTGGTGATGTTTGCGGATAAATTTTGGTCAAATTTGGCAGAAATTTGGTAAGGAGGGCATATGAAGGCAAGGTGACATCAACAAAATTTATGATGAAAGGTTAGCGCATTGTGGTGGCTTGGTGGCTGACATTGTACAAGTAACAACACACCACATTTTATGCACATTATTGATTAGAGGTGAGGCAATTTCATTATTTTTATTAGGTTGAGGTGTACATTCAAGTTATCTTATTTGACAACACACATGCATAAGTTTGAGTGGTGAGATTAATAGTTCCATGGAAGTAAATTTATGTTTCAAATATTTGGAACAAAAGATGGATTTTTGGGGTCCTATGTTAGAGGAGCTCCTAAATATTTTGTTCACCTCGAGTGACCCTTTCTTCCTTATTTTGGTCCAATCATTGTTGGGTGTCGATTTCTTGGTTTCAAAGTTCTACTTCCACACTAATACATACGTTTCTTCCCTTTTTTGTGCATGAGGCCTCCACTTTGGAGCACGGGTGGAGGTAAAAAGGTGGTGGAGAGGTGTGTTCCCTTGGAGTGGTGGGCGGGCTTGGAGTAGATATTGGCATGTGGATTACCAGGTCGAGGGTTTTTTGCAACCCATGGAAATTGGATTGGTTTCCCTAGAGTGTCTCACCATGTGCACCCATTCCTTCTTCATGGGGCACTTGGGAACATCGTAGAACATATGCTAGACACCCAAAAATATTTGTCCTCAATAGTACATTTGAGACCTTTTTTCGATGGTAGACCGTCATAATTTTGACCATATACTGTTGATTAAGTGACACCACTCGTCATTGTAGTTTTGCTAAAAAAAAATGATAGCCTCGATTTGCGTCATAATTACAATGCCTATGGCCGTTGCAAAAAGGGGGTGCCAACATTGCGAACATACCATCGGGCCTATTTGTGCCATCACAATTGTGATGACAATCTGTCACAAAAAAATACAAATGACGGTGACCTGTCAGAATCTTCCGGCAGGTAGCTGTCATTTGTAGTTTGTTTACCGATGGATTTGCTATTCATGCAACGGCTATTCATGAGAAGTTTACAATAGATATCCATCATTTGTAGTTTATTACTGATAATGATGCTATACATGTGATGGATACCCGTCAGAAGTTTACGACAGATATTCATCGTTTATAGTTTTTACCGACAATGATGTTGTATATGCGACGACTAGATGATAGATGTTTTCAACAGATAGACGTCACTATTTTATGGTCGTCGTAGTTGCGATAAAAATTAGTTTTAAAAAAAATAAAATATTTTTTGATCAAGTTGGTATCAATTCAGAACAGTGGTCTTGCAGATCTGGTTCGAGCTAATTCAAGTTGGTTGCATTACTTTCGGATCTCGATTGACTTGCAAGGTGGTTTGGTCAGTCGAGGTCTTTTATTACTACTCATGATTTGGTTATGTCATTCGGAGATGACTTTGCAGTAGATTTGGTAGTGGCTCGTGGATTATTGAATCAAGTCTAGAGACTTGGATTTGGAATGGATCCTACCAAATCGATATTTGTGACAATGACTGCTCCAACATAAGAAGCTAGTACAGTGATCAGAGATGACAGTGATCAGAGATGCATTCTTCCTCATGTGTTCATGGGATATATGTGAATTTATTACATTCAGATCTGATTTGAGAAAATTATTGACTTCTTTGGTCCAAATTGGATGTGCTTTGTTCCTATGGAGTGTAGCAGTGACTTGACTTGGCGTTTGAGTAGACTGTGCATTGATTGGCTTGAAGATAGAATCAAGCTACTCTTTGCTTTGTTGTTGAGATTGGGTTGTGATGGATCATTGGGATCATCTACCATTTTTTCCATAGTTTCAAATGAGTTAGATGTGATGTTGAGAGAGTGACTTGCAGAACTTGCACATTGGAGATTCGTAGATCTCTATGGTGTCTGTGATGACTTGGGAGAAGTCTTCTTCTTGGTGAATCAAGCTGAGAGACTTGGATTATAGAAAGTGGGTCATTTGATGTGATTTATGAGACATTGGATGCCTCTTCACATCGGGTTCACGGTGCGGTCTGTGGTGTCTCTTTGTGACTGGGTTCTTGGCAGAGATCTGTTGATTTGGTAGCCATTGAGATGGATTGATATGACTTGATCTTGGGTCAAGACTTCTTGAGGTGAGTTGAAGTGATCATTTCTCCTTGAAGTGATTGATGTTTCAGATAGATAGTCATCACTTTTAGTTTTGTCATTGGTTATTTTGTGTGTTTTCATCGTAATTGCGATGACTCACACTATTTTTTAAAAAGAAATACATATTTGTCATACGTGGATTGAGATCTTAAATTATTGAGCTTCTCTTTGTTTCGAGAATAGTTTAACATTCTCTAGTTAATAGGGATAACCACATGAAGGTGGAAGCTCATCTGGCCCCTCCTAGGATCCTCTTATGACCCTTTATGACACTTTAAGACCTCTAAGATGTATTCTTAGGGATTGTAAAGGGTCATAAGTGGTCCTAGGAAACAATAGCTGAGAAACATAAATGTAGGCATCATGGTCACAATTGTTTGGAGACACAACATAATTGAATGCTATACCCAGATGACGCAACACAACCACTACTCCTGTAGTTCGAAGTTGACACTGTGGGATCCAAAAACCAAAGATAAGGAATCTATATATGGTTTTTGAATCTCACAGTGTCAACTTAGAATTGTAGGAGGAGTGGTTGTGTTGCATCCTATGGGTATAGCATTCAATTATGTTGTGTCTCCAAATAATTGTGACCATGATGCCTACATTTATGTTTTGTAGTTGTCGTGTTTATTTATGGATAGCAAGTGGAGCTAAAAAAACACAACACATTTACATTTTTTTAATAGGTCAAAATTACAATGTTCGCGATGGTCTATAACTTAAAATACACAATTAAAGACCTCTATCAATAATGCAACCCTATTGTGTCTTTCAGCTCCACCTAATATCCTATGTATATGAAATGAGATTGCATATTGAACTAGGCGTCTCCTTCTGCATTGCCTGAAACTAAGAGATTGTTGCAGTTAACATCTAAAATCATTATTGAGCTTTTGTTATTATTAAAAAGTAAACTAGCACTTGCATCAAAAGAAGGTGCAAGGGATACGTAGATGATTTGGATGTAAATTCAATCATGCATCTTTGTAGTGCTCATCTTATAGGTAGCCTTTTACTAAGGTTCAATTCTAGGTAGCATTCATGCTCCTTTGTTTCTTGTACACTATCTCTATCAGAAAGTTTCTTCATGGATGGCCTCCACTTTCTTCCCCACTACAACTGTAACCACTATTCATTCTCCTGTGGTCATTACTATCTTCTTTATTGATCAGACCTCCATTGCAATTTCTCTGATGATAATTTCCAAATTCACAGTTTGGTATTCCTTCATCTCCCCTCAACTCCATCACTTATGGTTACAAATCAAGTTACAAGAATCAGAATGGTGCGTCTCATCATCACAACTAATCCACCTTAAATAATTGATTAACCATTCTAGACAAGATGATGATTTAAGGTTTTTTGTGAAGCTTCTAACTTGGTAGTTGCAATCAACATTTGTATTACAAGTTTTGTTGTTGTTCAAGTAGTGTGTTTTTGAAAAGAACCCATTGAACATTCTAATACTAATTTCTCCCAAAATATGAAATCCACTAAAATTTAGTAAAACCCCTCCAACATTAAAACAGTGTATAAAAGGAAACTTAGTGTTTCTAGTAGCAATAATTTTTTTTTTGAGAAGAGTAGAAGAAACAATAATAGAAACAATACGCTTGGAGGGAGAAAACCCTATAGACTTATGACATACCTTTGTATGCAGCCCATTAACATTTCAAATGCAAGAATGAAATAAAACATGGAACTAAGCTCAAACACATGTAAATAAACATCAGTCATTATCAAATAAGTTGCATAAATGAGAATCATTTTTTTTGGCTTTTTCCTTTTTTTTTCTGCTTCCCTATATTGTTGTAGAGGCGTATCCATGTCTACATCATCGTTTCTTCTCACCCGTGCACGTGATCTCATTGTCCTTTGCAATAAAAAATAAAAGGCTTCAATTAAAAACATATTATTATAATTGGGTCGAGTTAATTTAAAAACATATTCATTATTCTTACAAGCATTTCAATGCTTTAAAAAACATAAACATGACACTCTTTACCTTGTCCAACCATATCATCTTTCCCGACGGCTTGAACCTCAACACGCTCATCGAGAACAACCTCTGCATCCCCTGCAACTACAATACAAAATGTTTTATCAATCCAAATACATTATAATTAAATTTTTATTGCTACGCCAAATTTAATTTAACATGTTTACTTGTATTAAATATTCATTAATCAAATAATGAAAATGTATACCTTGAGTACTACAATCCACATTTGAATCGACGCCTCCGTTGTGCTCAGCCGATGTAGTATCAATATCGACAAACTGCATTCCAATGTAAATAATTAGTGCACTTATTGACAATATATACATATAAATACAAGATACATACTGAGAAATGTTAATCATTCTGTTTAATACATATAAATATATTCACTTTAAAGTTTTAAACAAATATATAATCATTGTTTCCTTACTTAAAACAAATATATTCACTTTATGTTGGAACTTAACATCAAATATAGTAATTGGTAAAGTTTTCAACTTGAAATAAAAATCAAATTTCTTATTTACCTGATCAACAGATCCAGCAGAAGAACCTTGTGCACTCATTGCTCGATATCATTCAACCACGACTTTATAGCCTTGTTTGTTGCCTATTTTCTTGTCCTCTTCTGTAATCAATTTTTTGAACTCTAAGGCCTGCATTTTTTAATGGTATCATGAATTTTTAT
Source organism: Chamaecyparis obtusa (assembly GCA_027943335.1). NCBI lineage: Eukaryota > Viridiplantae > Streptophyta > Pinopsida > Cupressales > Cupressaceae > Chamaecyparis > Chamaecyparis obtusa. The sequence continues at coordinate 28,461 of BSBK01001077.1, forward strand.
TGTAGTGAATTTCATCAAAACTAAATTGATTACAATTTATAAATATTTACATACAATTTTTCATTTACTAATACTTACAACTCGTGCAACAAGTTTTGAATATCCACCTGAGCCAAGCTTGTGTTGCCTGTGCTTTTTTTTTCTCGCTTCTGTGGCCTTTCTTGTGTCAGGAAACCTATGTGATATTTGAAATATGTTAGATCACATAAGTACAAAGAGTAAATAGTACATAATTTCATTATTAACGTTGTCACGTACCTTCTTTCCTTGGGTGATAGTACTCATCCACTATGTCTTGCGCTTCTCTCAATTGCATCCTTTTTAAGATCCTCCCACTCATTAATAGGAATATAGGGAGGCCACTCGTAACAAGGGTTGTGTTCTATTTGGGTCATGTAGTTGTCCCTAATATACTTCAAAATAGTGCCCGCTTTGTCAAGGAGTTTAAGTCTATGAAAGACTTCGGGTCCAAAAAGTATTGTCATAGAGTCAATGAGTTTATTCTTTAACCCTTTATCTTGTGATGACCACCTTTTAAGAAAAAAAATGTTAGATTCATAAATGAAGTGAAGCTACCTTTTAATATACTTGAAGAAAAGGATGAAATGAAATCTAATCTTGCAATGAAATCAAAATATGATACCATATGTGTATGGTCAACCCGAAAATACGCAAACATTCATCATTAAGTTTTTCATAAAATAAATTATTCCCTGTAAGATAATTATGAGATTATTATAATTAGTTATTGGAAGGGATCACACAGGGGGTTAGTGCATTACATTATGAGTATTATATTGTATAGTAAAAGAAAAGATCAATCTTTAAAGTACCTGGAAGCTAGGCTACTTTCAAGGGAAGTCCATCTTCAATGCTCATGAGCAATTGATCACAATTCTGTATTGTTCCCATACATTTAACACGAGTACATCCAGAAATTGCGTCATCGCCTCCTACATAAAATGAATCCAATATTACAAAATGCCCCCTAATAAAGAATATATAGTTCAAGTGAAATAAACACATGATAAATGAGAGAGAAAAAGAGGAGTCTACTTACCAATAGTAGGTGTTGCCATCACATCTGTGGTCATGCTACGTGTTGCTGACATTGCAAGCGGCACTACCTCTTTGGATCTAATCCTCGTACTAGGTAGTGTACTCAACATAGGATCAATAGCAGGTGTTGAACAAAAATATTGTTAGAGCATAAACAAATATGGATAACCATGGACAAGATGGAGGATAAAACATGCGATGTACCACCCAAAGTATTTGCATCTTAGGTGATGCCATTTAATCTATTTAGCATCCTCTGTAAAGAGAACACATATATATTTTAGTTAATCACATAAATAAAATAGTATACTATAAAATCATTATTGAACTTTTGTTATAATTAAAAACTACATTAATACTTACTCTAAAATTCTGAACACAACCAATCAACACATCCTCTTTCCTCTATATTTCAAGAGTGTGAGGTTGAATATCTGCCATTCGAGCTAACTCTTTTGATATTGCACAAATGATCCTTTGCAGTGCAACCACAAGATTAACCTCTAATAAAAAATCAACATCGAATGGATTCTGCTCATCCTGTAGCTCCTCATGGACTACTTGTTCCTTTCCCCTTTTCTGATCAGCACTCATTTGTGAGAACAATATTATTAGTCCTTTATTTAAAATCAATCCAAAATAGTAGAACAACAAAAAATACGCATTAACATTTTTCTTGTATGTGCATTTGTACAACAACAATGAGTTTTACCTGTCGGGAAGAAGAAGTCCCATGAGAACTATCACCACTGTGCGTATCGTGTGGCTGTTGATCCATACTACAACTCTGTATTTAAAAAAAAAAAATTCAGACATGTTAAAACACGTGTTCTTATTCTAAGTTACATTGAATAATAGACAATTATCAAAATGCGTACCACTTCATCCATGATAGTAATGGGGTTTTTTATATCTATGTGATTCAAATTGTAATCGATAAGCAGCTCCTCACCTCCACTTGTTGATTTGATCACACATACAACTACGCGATTTCCCTCGTGCACCTCAAATATGCAATTGGGTTGCTTCTTAGTTAATGTAGGTCATGTACTATTTATAAAACCTACAATATTCCCTGATTCTTTTGGTCTTTTGTCAACGTATATAGCTATTGTTTAACTTTCTTCATTGACTTTTTGTTGTATATAATTTGTTGCAAGTGCATACCTACACATAATTTTTTTATATTTAACAATTTGTATCCAACTACTGTAATCATAACAAGGTCCGACATACTCCATCAATTCAAAAACTTTTTTGTAAGAGACCTTTATGCCATCCATGGAAAATAGGCCCAAACTGTGTAATGAAGATGGTGCTATGTGATATATCCTCTCTTTAACACAAAAATCAGTGTTTATTGAAGGAAGTTCGTCAGGGAACCATTGTTTCTGTAGATGTTTGTACCTAAAGGGAAGCTTAGAGTCACCTTTGCTCTCATCATCATAAGAACATGACCCCCCTTGAGCAAGGAAGAATTTCATGCATTTATTGAATTTATTTATGATCTTTTGACCTTGACTCGATCTCATTGAATAAAATGTACTAAATATCTCACTTTCTTCTTCCATTCCTATATTTTCCTTGCTCGAGGAAGACAATTATGACAAATACCTATTCGCTGGTACTTGCACCTCATGCAATGAGAAAGACAGATGGCAATGAGAGAGATATTTTACAAATGGTAATAGACATTAATATCTATGGGGTGTATTGACTTTTACCTGATAATCCATGAGACTGTGTGGGATACCTGACATAAGATAATAGTTATATAATTAGACAAACATAGTTCACTCCATAGTTTTCATTATATCTTGTGAATGAAATTATACATTGTTAAAATTATCTATTTATCCAACAATATTTTGAATATCTCAGCATTGCATATAACTAAACATCTTAGCATTGCACGAGATAGCACTATTGTGGCATTTCATCAAACAGTTCTCGTGCCTTGCCAGTGTTTTTATTACATCTTGTGAAGGAATTTATACATTGTTAAAATTATCTATTTATACTTTTAGAATTAGCTCACTCCATTGCAAGGAACAAAGAGAATCCCCTGTGATTTAACATCATTGAGATGCCTCCTTTCATTAGCTTCATGTCACCTTCTCATAGCTTCTCATAGCTTCCTATGTGTTTCATCTTTCATTTATACACTTACTTCGACCAAACTTTTAATTTTCTGACAAATTTTGCCAAAGGCTTTGTAGGAAACCAAGTAAGGGGTATTCTTGAGTTCAAACACATTGAGCTGCTACAACTGAATTATAAATCATGAATTCACTATAAAATTAATTCACTATAAATCAAGGGGCATTATAAATCATGAATTCACTATAAAATTAATGTATTTCTCTAGATTTCATATGGACATTTTGTCAAATGGTTGGCATGTATGTTTATTCAAATGGAGTTATATCATTTGGAATGGATATATGATAGGTTGATATCGAATTCTATGTCAAGATTTACAACATTAAATTGATCATAATTAGAAGACTCAGACATAAGAAGAATATGAGTATAGCCAATTTTTAGAAGAATATGAATGAATGAAAACATACATAAGTGGATGAACATAAATAATGAAGGTACCAGATATTGCTTGAAGTAATGAAGTGTTGACCCGGGGTTCAATCCAGTATGCTCATGTATGATCCAGAAACTGCAAGGAAGGAAAGGATGGGGTTAGATCCAAAGGATCTAAGCAATGCCTAACACCCTATTATTGATCCTCATTTACAATTATGCATGTGCATAGTTAAGCCATACACTTCTAAAAGGAACTATGCTACAGAATTGTTGGAGATTTTCCAGTAGGCCAGTACTGATTGTATGTTTGTCATTGATGACAACATATGGTAAGTAGCATGTGTGGAAGACTTATGAAGTAAGATTTCAATATATGTTTCATGGACATGTTATCAACATGATATCTTGGGTGCAAAGGTTAACTGTTAGTATAGACAGATATATAGCAGCTTGTGTCAACAGTGTTCTTGACAGAGTAACATGCAATGTTCTATGTATAGTTGTTCGTACAGTTATCATGGAGCCTTGCACGCTTGGATATATGATGAATACATATTAGTGATGTTACATTCATGGATGTAGAGTTTTATGATCAATAAAAGTGAAGTTATGTAGTTGCTATTCACCTGTAGCAGTTTCCTATGTTTGTTCAGAAGAGCTGATAGAGATTATATTGGTTATGGAGTTGCGCCTATCCTTTCAGTATGCACCCTTGGATTTAAGCTTAGAGAAGAGTTAGTGATGTTTAGTTAAGAGCACATGAAGTAATTCAACTTGAGGAGAAAGATACCATCATTTTGGTAGAGCCGATGGTATGTAGCATGTGTCTACAATTATCTTATTGGACAGGTCCCAGAATGTGTTGCGTGCTTAGTAGAGCCAACTAAATTATTATTGGAGTTTTTTATGGCTTCTCTAATATGATTTCAAGGTGGTTCTAATAGGCTAACTTGATTATATCATTTAGAGGAAAGATATTTATAGGCAATCATTTGTGACTGCTTGAGTGTGGCTCATGGTTGATTGTGAAGAGTAGAGTAGAGTGTGCGAAGTGTTGAGCCATCAGAATAAGGTCTATGTGACCAAGTAAAGTGTTTGTGATATACATTGGAACTGATCCAGATAACAGGTCTAAGCGTAGTTCATCAATATCTAGATATAGTGTGTATCTATTATTCAAAAGGTTGTAGCCTTCTCCCCTTGAGCAGTGTGCTCTCGGACAGTGTGTCCTCTCCCCTAATAGGGACTATTGTAAAAGACTCCTAACAGGATCCGACCCTTGACCAAGTCTACTGTACTAAATATATTGTAAAGAAACTCCTAACATGGTTAAGGATCTTCTAACAAGGATCATAATACACTAGTGCAGAATATTAGTGGGTGTCAATTCCCACCGGGGTTTTTACCTATTTGGGTTTCCCCGTAACCAAAATATTGTTGTTGTGTTCAAATGTTCTTTCATTGTGTTTATGCTTATGTTTAAGTATACTTAATTGGATAAAGAATTGAAACTTGTAGATAACTGATTCACCCCCCCCCCCTCTCAGTTAGCTCTTGGGACTATTCCTAACAATTGGTATCAAAGCCAAGTTCCTTAGAAAGAAAGTTTAACAGCGTGAGGTTGATCAGATGACATTCTTTAGAAAAGGAAGTCCTAAGTTTGATGGAGAGAATTATCTTTATTGGAAGAACAAGATGGTGACTCATTTGCAGTGCATTGCTTTTGAAGTTTTTGATGTAACTATCAAAGCATTCAAGATCCCTTCTTTAGAAGACCTTGCAAAGGATGATGCTATTGATAAGAAAAAGGAATCATTTCATCAGAATGCAATAGCCAAAGAAGCCCTCATCAGCGTCCTATCTGATAATGAGTTTTCAGAAATAAAGAAGGTATATACAACCCACAAAATATGGAAGTACTTAGAAGACATATTTGAAGGAGACAAACAAGCAAAGGATACGTGTAAAAAGACATGGAATAAAATATACAATGCATTAGAGATGCTACCTAAAGAAAATATCAGAGCTTACAATCAAAGGATCAATGAAGCAGTTGTTGGAATCATGAACAATGGTGGAGAGATCTCAGAGGAAGACATTATGGACAAATTGATGACTACTCTCACTCTAGAATATGAAAACAAGATCAACATCCTTGATGAGACCATGTAGCTTACATCAAATTTCAAGAGAGAGACCTTGATCAACAAAATCTCAACTTTTGAGATTTCAAGATTGAAGACAGAACCTAAAAGTGAGACCACCTTCAAAGCAACAGTTCATGGTAAGAAATTTGCAAACACTTCTGGTAATTTTGATGATGATGATGAAGAGAAAACACTAGATGATTTCATTGACATGATTTCCAAAAGATAAAAGAAAGGAAAAGGAAAATATGAAGGTCAATTACCATTTAAATGCTTTTCATGTAATAAGATTGGTCACTTTGCATCTAAATGTCCCTTAAGAGCTAGAAAGTTCAAAAATGACTACAAGCCTAAATACTATAAGGATTGTTACTATGCTGGAGAAGGAGTTTTAGATGATGATTCAGCTGAAGAAGAAATTGGATTTATTGCTATCATAGAGAAAATGAACAATAAGATAGATCATGAAGATGAGAAAGAGAAACAAGAGCTAGCATTGATTTCACAAGCTGATATAAGGATAGACTCGATTATAGATAGTGGTTGTTCACATCACATGATAGGTGATAAAGATAGATTTGTTCATCTAGACACATACAATGGTGGCATGGTTAGATTTGGAGATAACACTCCTAAACCCTATCGTTGGTAGAGGATCCATCACCTTGGATGGAAAGAATAGTACTAATGATGTTCTTTATGTTGATGGTTTGAAACTGAATAGTGGAAAAATGGAATCTTAGCAATGTACCTAACATTCAACACTTATTCATTTGAATTGAAATTGGAATTGGAATAACATAAGTAAATTTGGAAATACTTGAAAATTAATTAGGTCAAGATACATACCTCATCATGAAATTGATTTAGAAATACCTATTTTTTGAAGTCTGTGTGAAGTTTCAAAAGATTCTGCAACCAAATTTGTGATCAGAAAGTCGAGATGGAGAAAACCCAGAAAAATTTCATCTTTTCGGTAGAGGGTTGACTTTGACCCTCATAAAAGGTCAAAGACTACATTTTTATTCTGAAGGATGATTCTGATTTTGTTCGCAAATCTCAAAAGTTCGGCAAAAAGGGTACTCAAATATGTCCTCTAATTCCCAAAATAGCGACTATAGATATCTGAAAAGGGTATTTTTGGGGTGGCTATATAGGGTTTTGCCTTAGTCAAACCCCCATTTTGGTGATCTCCACCTCCACGAATAGCTAATTAAAATAGAATGTGTGTGTGTATGTATTGAAAGTGTAATGCCAAGATCTAATCCTCTAGATCAAAACCCTAGCATGAATGTGTATGAAACAACAATGCATAGATTTGAATGAGATAGAAAAGCATACCAAGCTACCAAGGCTAAAGTACTTCTACCAAACTCACAATCCATAATTGTTACTCCATGATTGATTCTTTGAATGCTTGAAAGTTGATAATGGTGGATCAAGGAGGAAAGGATCTCTCTTGCTCCAAATATGTGTTCACAAAGATGCTTGATGTCAACAATGGCTTGATCTTCTATATCATCCTCTTGCTATCTTGCATCTTCACCATTCCTTGCTTGCTTGAAATCTTATTACTCATGAAATTGACTCCTTTAGAGCACTTGATCATGAGAATGCTTGGTTGTACTTGGTGAAAATGAATGCAAATGAGAGTCCTTATATAGAGGTTTCAAGATGAGGCTCCTAGAGCAATGTGAGGACCCATAATTCAAATTTCACCTCGAATTAAGGTCCAATCATAATAACCAACTAAGGAGGGAAAATAATTAAATGAATTTTGAATTAAAACCTTTTCACACTCGGATCTGAGAGCCCAACCTTGATTTTGGGGCCCATCGGGACCAAATTTTGAAAGAGGGGCACAAATTTTGGAGGGGGGTAGAATCAAGGTTATACCTAACCTAGTCAGGATTGAGCTCAAACCTAACCTAGTCAGGATTGAGCTCAAACTTAACCTAGTCAGGAACAATCTTGATTTTGACACTTTGGGCCCAGATCCAGCCAGATCAGGACAGGAGGTCCCGAGGATGCCTGGAGACCTAGAAATGATAATAGAAAATGAAAAAATGCCAAGGATAGGCACAAAATCCTATGATGACTATGATGAAGGCCAGGAGGACCTATTTCTAAGTCCTACCTAGAAAATAGAGCCATGGGAAAATGGAAATTAAGGAGAATCCTTGGGATCCTAACCCTAATTTCACCTAGAATGAAGAAGCTAAGTGCAAAATGCATCCTAAATGCAAGTCTATCATGATAAATATCCTAAAAGAGGGTGCTAAACCTATCAAAATGGAAGTGCTTCCATTTTAAGATGATACAAAAACATAACCTACTAAGTGTTGGGTGGTTGCTTGACAAAGGTTACAGATTGGAATTCAATGGAAACAAGTGCATCATTAACAACAAGGAAGGAGAAATAATTGCATCAGGATCAAAGACTAAAGGTAATGTTTTTAAGCTTAATCCAGAAGCAAGTTGTTTTGTTGCTAAAGTAGATGACAGTTGGTTGTGGCATAAAAGACTATGTCATATCAATTTTGATAACATAGTAAAGATAAGTAATGTAAAGGCAATAAGAGATCTACCTAGCATAGTAAAGCCAGTTGATACTATATGCAGGGAATGTGTGATGGGAAAGCATGTGAGAAACTCATTCAGGAGCAAGCACAATTCAACAAAGAACAAGTTGGATCTGATTCATACAGACCTATGTGGTCCAACTCAAACAAGATCATACTATGGTGAAAGGTATTTCATTTTGTTTGTTGATGATTACACTATAATGATGTGGGTTGCATTCTTGAAAGATAAGTTAGAAGCATTTGAAAAGTTCAAGATATTCAAAGCTAAGGTTGAGAATGAATCTGTACTAAAGATAAAATGTCTAAGATCAGATAGAGGAGGATAATTCACCTCTGATAGATTCTATGAGTACTGTGAAGAACATGGTATAAAGAGGCAGTTAAGTGCACCTAGAACCCCTCAATAGAATGGAATTGCAGAGAGAAGGAATAGGATTATCCTTGATACAGTGCACACCATCATGATTGAAGGAAAAGTTTCTCACACCTATTGGAGAGATGCGGTCAATACAACAGTCTACACCATCAATAGAATTCAATTGAGGCCTGGCATTGACAAAACACCATATGAGCTATGGTTTGCTAATGTTCCCACAGTAAAATACTTCAGAATATTTGGAAGCAAGTGCTACATCAAGAGGGATGAAGCAGTAGGCAATTTTGATGCAAGAAGTGATGAAGGTATTTTCCTTGGTTACTCTACTAAAAGTAAAGCTTATAGATGTTTCAATTTAAGATTGAAAATGATCATTGAAAGTGCTCATGTTAAGATTAATGAAAATTTTATGGTTCAAGAAAAATATCATGATTACTCACCCATGATTGAAGAAGAACCTAGACCCTCCACTAGTGAGATAGTTATTGAAGAAATGTTTGACAATATTGATGTGTTATTCAATGACCCTGAGACAAGTGAAGAAGAAACTCCTAAGGCTAATGAGTCAACATCACCTAAAGTTCCAAAGTTTACATCTAGAAACCATTCCAAGAAAGACATACTTGGAGATCAGGGTGGCAAAGTCTTAACAAGATCACAAGCAAAGAACTTAGCTAGCAATGAAGCGGTATGTTTACTATCTCAAATTAAACCTTTAAGTGTTGAAGATGCATGTAATGATTCAGATTGGCATGATGCTATGAAAGAAGAACTTGATCAGATTATTAAGAATGACACTTGGGAACTGGTCCCAAGACCTAGTGATAAGAATGTGATTGGAACAAAGTGGATATTTAGAAACAAGATGAATGAAGATGTTACAATAGTAAGAAATAAAGCAAGGTTAGTATGTAAGGGATATGCGCAAAGAGAAGGCATTGATTATTCAGACACATTTGCACCAGTGAGCAGATTAGAAGCTATTAATTTGTTTCTATCTTATGCTACAGTCAAAAACTTCAAAGTTTATCAAATAGATGTCAAGTCAACATTCTTGAATGGAGATTTGAAAGAAGTATACATTGAGAAGCCAGAAGGATTCACCTTATCAGACAAACCTGATATGGTATGTAGATTGAAGAAGGCCCTCTATGGACTTAAGTAAGCCCCTAGAGCATGGTATGAGAGACTAGATGGATATCTAATAAAGATTGGATTCAAGAAAGGAGCAGTAGACTGTAATCTATTCATAAGAGAGACATCTGAAGGTTTACTACTTGTAGCTATATTTGTTGATGACATTATCTTTGGAGATAATGACAAACTTAGTGCTGAATTTGCTAAGGAGATGCAAAATGAATTTGAGATGAGTATGATTGGACCTATCAAATACTTTTTGGGATTGAATGTGCAACAGACAGAGAAAGGTATTTTCATTAATCAGTCCAAGTATGTGAAAGAAATATTAAATAAATTCAAGATGTTTGATTGCAAGCTAGTAGGGACACCTATGATAACTAGATGAAAGCTTACAAAATAAGATGACTCACCTGCAGTAGATATAACATTATACAAGTCTATGATTGGAAAACTTATTTATCTTACTCAGACTAGACCAGATATTTCCAATGCAGTTCACATAGTTGGAAGATTTGCAGCAGAGCCTAAACAAAGTCACCTCATGACAGTAAAAAGGATATTCAAATATTTGCAAGGCACTATAGACTATGGTCTATGGTATCCTAATTCAGAAAATGTTGAACTTCATGTGTACACTTATGCAGATTGGGTAGGATGCGTTGATGACAGAAAGAGTACATTAGGTGGAGTAGTGTTTCTTGGTGATAGACTTGTCACCTGGACAAGAAAGAAATAGAATTGTATTTCTCAGTCAACAATAGAAATGGGTTATGTTGCAGCAGCCTTGAATTATTCTACAATTGTTTGGATCAAGTGGATGATAAAGGATTTTGGAATTTAGATTGATTATCCTATTGTTATTCACTTTGATAACACTAGCACTATCAATATGTCAAAGAACCCTATGACGCATGCAAAGACAAAGCACATTGAGATCAAGTATCACTTCCTAAGAGAGAAAGTGGTAGAGAAAGAAGTCAATCTAGACTATGTGATTACTAAAGATCAGTTGGCAGACATATTCACAAAGCCCTTTCCAAATGATACTTTTGAGTATCTCAGGGAGAAGTTGGGAGTAATTCCCTTCCCTAATTCTTCTTAGAAGAAATAAGGAAAAACATCAGTCCTCAGGGACTGATGGATGGTTGACTACTCTACTTTTGGAGTAGTATCGGTGCTTAAACTGATTAGCACCCTTTGCCATTTATGTCAAAGGGGGAGTAATATATAGTCATGAAAAACAAAAGTAAAAAGATGAGTAATATACTAAGGGGGAGTAGTATTCAGTTATGATAGTAGTTCAGTTAGGGAAATGGAGAATGTTTATGGAGGAATCATCTTTGGGGGAGTCTTGAAGAGGAAATGGAGAATGTTATAAAATAATTATTCATTTGGATTGGTGGAGTTTTTCATTTCATATGTTGCCATCAATGCCAAAGGGGGAGATTGTTGGAGATTTACCAGCAGGCCAGTACTGACTGTATGTTTGTCATTGATGACAACATATGGTAAGTAGCATGCATGGAATACTTATGAAGTAAGATTTCAATATAGGTTTCATGGACATGTTATCAGCATGATATCATGGGCGCAAAGGTTAAATGTTAGTACAAATAGTTATATAGAAGCTTGTGTTAGCAGTGTTCCTGACAGAGTAACAGGCAGTGTTCTATGTATGGTTGTCCGTACAGTTATCATGGAGCCTTGCACACTTGGATATATGATGAATACATATTAGTGATGTTACATTCATGGATGTAGAGTTTGATGATTAGTAGAAGTGAATTTATGCAGTTTCTATTCACTAGTAGCAATTTCTTATGTTTGTTCAGAAGAGCCGATAGAGATTATATTGGTTCTGGAGTTATGTCTATCCTTTTGGTATGCGCCCTTGGATTTAAGCTTGGAGAAGAGTTAGTGATGTTTAATTAAGAGCACATGAATTAATTCAGCTTGAGGGGAAAGATACAGTCATTTTGGTAGAGCCCAATAGTATGTAGCCTGCGTCTACAATTATCTTATTGGAGAGGTCCCAGAATGTGTTGTGTGCTTAGTAGAGCCAACTGAATTATTATTGGAGTTTTTTATGGCTTCTCTAATATGATTTCAAGGTGGTTCTAATAGGTTGAATTGATTATATAATTTAGAGGAAATATATTTATAGGCAGTCATTTGTGATTGCTTGAGTGTGGCTCATGGTTGATTGTGAAGAGCAGAGTAGAGTGTGCAAAGTGTTGAGCCATCAGAATAAGGTCTATGTGACCAAGTAAAGTGTTTGTGCTATACATTGGAACTGATCCAGACAACAAGTCTAAGCATAGTTCATCAAGATCCAGATATAGTGTGTATCTATTATTCAGAAGGTTTTAGCTTTCGCCCCTTTGAGCAGTGTGCTCTTGGGCAGTGCATCCTCTCTCCTAACAGGGACTATTGTAAAAGACTCCTAATAGGGCCTGACCCTTGACCAGGTCTACTGTACTAAATATATTGTAAAGAACCTCCTAACAGGGTTAAGGATCTTTTAACAAGGATCATTATACACTAGTGCAGAATATTAGTGGGTTTCCCACCGGGGTTTTTACCTATTTGGGTTTCCCAGTAACCAAAATATTGGCGTTGTGCTCAAGTGTTATTTCATTGTGTTTATGCTTATGTTTAAGTATACTTAATTGGATAAAGAATTGAAACTTGTAGATAACTGATTCTTGGGACTATTCCTAACAAGAACATGTGCACTCAGGAACATGTGTAGTGTATAGGCATTGGAATCCAAATGAAGCCCTACATTTATGTCTCTATGAACACCTGGTCAATCACTGCTGTGGCTACATTTATGTCTCTATGAATATGTGGTGAATCACTATTGTGACTGCATCATCCAAATAGTGCAACAACAACACCAGATGTTGTTTTTCCATCTGGTGTTGCTATGGCATCATTTCCAAATGATGCATCCACAACAGTAACCCACCATGCCCATCAACACAAGGTAGTCATGATCAAACATAAGCAATGGAGGGGACATTATCAAGGTCAAATTTCATTCCTTGAAATTTTATATTTGTACAGTTATAAAATTTCATGCCTTGAAATTTTATAACATAGTTCCTTAGCATTTGATCTTTATATTGCAGCCATGACTTGAGGTAGGCATTCGAGCTTTGTCTTCTCATTAACTCAATTTCATTTTGATGGCATTTGTTGATTTAATGACACAATATCAATGTTAATACTGGCATTGTTTACATCTTTGCATTTGGAATGCTCGATGACCTGCAAGCTTTGAGAGCTAGGGCATCTTTGATACAATATCAATGTTAATACTAGCATTGTTTACATCTTTTCATTTACATGTTTGTGTTAAAAAAATATATATATATTTAGCCAAGTAATAAAATCTTATAAAATAACATACATTGTGTGAAGTGTTTGATCTCTCTTTATTTGTTTTGTTGTTGATATTCACTATGTGGTACTCCCCGTTTATGATCATTTCATGAGGAAATGTCTTGATGGCTAGTGGGCTGCAAGCTAGGGCATCATGCATTATTTATGAGCTCACTATTTGAGCACCTCATGTCCCTATTTGATTGGTTGGTGCTCTATTTTTTATATTGATTTTACATCATATATTTAGTCTTAATAAATATCTTATAAAATAACATAAAACTAACCCAAAATACTTTGTCTTAATAAAATAATATATTTAGTCTTAATAAAATCTTATAAAACAACATATATTGTGTGAAGTGTTTGATCTCTCTTTATTTGTTTTGTTGTTGATATTCACTATGTGGTACTCCCTATTTATGATCATTTCATGAGGAAATGTCTTGATGGCTCGCGGGCTGCAAGCTAGGGCATCATACATTGTTCATGAGCTCACTGTTTAATACTGGCATTGTTTACATCTTTTCATTTTGAATGCTTGATGACCTGTGAGCTTTGAGAGCTAGTGCATTGTTTCTATTACCTTCAAGGCATTGTGTGAAGTGTTTGATCTCTCTTTATTTGTTTTGTTGTTGATATTCACTATGTGGTACTCCCCGTTTATGATCATTTCATGAGGAAATATCTTGATGGCTCATGGGCTGTAAGCTAGGGAATCATGCATTGTTTATGAGCTCACTGTTTGTTTAATAAAATCTTATAAAATAACATATATTGTGTGAAGTGTTTGATCTCTCTTTATTTGTTTTGTTGTTGATATTCACTAGCTATGTGGTACTCCCTGTTTATGATCATTTCATGAGGAAATGTCTTGCTGGCTCGCGAGCTGCAAGCTAGGGCATCATGCATTGTTTATGAGCTCACTATTTGAGCACCTCATGTCCCAATTTTATTATGAGGGACATGAGGTGCTCAAATAGTGAGCTCATAAATAATGCATGAGCTCAAATTCAAAACAGCAAGTGTATTATTTTATTAAGACTAAATATATTGTTTTATTAAGACAAAGTATTTTGGGTTAGTTTTATGTTATTTTATAAGATTATATTAAGACTAAATATATGATGTAAACTCATAATTATACTTGATATATATACTTCAAAGGAGGAATTATGAAATATAGTTGTAGGTAGTTATCTCTTCTATAATGATGGAGGAGTGAAAGCTAATGATCAATGAAGTTGCTACTATTAGATCATACATTAATACACTTACTGTTTTAAATTTGAGCTTGGGCATCATGCAATGTTATTGTTGTCATTACATGCTTGCTGTTGTTGTGTACCATATATTATTTTATACACTGTTTATTTCATTAAGACCGTGAGCTTGGCATTTGTAATGTATTTTTTGTTATTGGATCAATGCTACCATGTTGTTGAGGTTGTATATGAATTGAATCACCACTGCCATTCTATTTTTATAGCAGCAATATAACAAACAGAGCACCAGCCAATCAAATAGGGACATCGGTAAGACATTTAATGCATTATTACTTCATAAATACATGATTGTGGATCCTCAAGTAGGAGTTGAGATGCAAAGGAAGAATACTTATATGGATTTACCCACATAAGGACAATGGTTTCATTCATCTTTCTTTCAAGTGCTCTTGGGGAATTTCCTTGGCATCTAGGCTTGGGCATCCTATAGGGTTGAACCAAAATTATGAAGGCAATAAAGGACACATAGAACAATAGGTTTGGGGACTTAGACTTATTTTCAATCCTTAGTAATGGTTTGGGGAACTAATTACTAGATGAGTGACTATAATACACTAGTTTGCATTATTAGATGATCTTGTTTAATTTGTGTTCATTTCATGCAAAGATACATGTAAAGGAAAATAAATTTTTGCATCTAAAGATTACATGTATATATATGAAAAATAACTTGTATATACTATACAAGGAAAATAAATTTCAAAATAAAATACAAGAGTACATGCATACATAAGAGGATGAACATAAATAATAAGGGTGCTAGACATTGCCTAAAGTGATGAATTTTTGACCCGGGTATGAATCTAGTGTGCCTCTGTGTGATCCAGAACCTGCAAAGAAAAGAGAGATGGGGGTTACATAAAAAATATCTAAGCAATGAATGACATCTTATTACTGATCCTCATCTATAATTATGCATGTGCATAGTCAATCCATACACTTCTGAAAGAAAAACCAAGCTCACAATCTCAATGAAATAAACAGTGTATAAAACAATATATGGTGCACAACAACAGCAAGCATGCAATGACAAAAATAACATTGCATGATGCCTGATCTCAAATTCAAAATAGTAAGTGTATTAATGTATGATCTAATAGAAGTAACTTCATTGATCATTATATTTCACTCCTTCATCATTATAGAAGAAATAACTACCTACAACTATATTTCATAATTCCTCCTTTGAAGTATATATATCAAGTATAATTATGAGTTTACAACATATATTTAGTCTTAATACAATCTTATAAAACAACATAAAACTAACCCAAAATACTTTGTCTTAATAAAATAATATATTTAGTCTTAATAAAATAATACACTTACTGTTTTGAATTTGAGCTCATGCATTATTTATGAGCTCACTGTTTGAGCACCTCATGTCCCTCATAATAAAATAGGGACATGAGGTGCTCAAACAATGAGCTCATAAACAATGCATGATGCCCTAGCTTGCAGCCCACGAGCCAGCAAGACATTTCCTCATGAAATGATCATAAATAGGGAGTACCACATAGCTAGTGAATATCAACAACAAAATAAATAAAGAGAGATCAAACACTTCACACAATATATGTTATTTTATAAGATTTTATTAAACAAATAGTGAGCTCATAAACAATGCATGATTCCCTAGCTTACAGCCCGTGAGCCATCAAGATATTTCCTCATGAAATGATCATAAACAGGGAGTACCACATAGTGAATATCAACAAAAAAATAAATAAAAAGAGATCAAACACTTCACACAATTCTTTGAAGGTAATAGAAATGATTCCCTAGCTCTCAAAGCTCACGGGGCATCAAGCATTTCAAATGAAAAGATGTAAACAATGCTAGTATTAAACAGTGAGCTCATGAACAATGTATGATGCCCTAGCTTGCAGTCCGCAAGCCATCAAGATATTTCCTCATGAAATGATCATAAATGGGGAGTACCACATAGTGAATATCAAAACCAAAACAAAGAAACAGAGATCAAACACTTCACATAATATATGTTGTTTTATAAGATTTTATCAAGACTAAATATTTTTTTTTATGAGCTCACTGTTTGAGCACCTCATGTCCCTATTTGATTGGTCGGTGCTCTGTTTGTTATATTGATGTTATTAGATCAAATAGGGACATCAGTAATAAAATAATACACTTACTATTTTGAATTTGAGCTCATAAAGATTAAGATATCCCTATTTTATTATTGATGTCCCTATTTACATATTTTCATCAAATGACCCAAAAACATCAAGAATAGTCCTATATGGTCACTAATAGCCAACTTTCAGAAGAATATGAATGAATACAAACATACATAAGTGGATGAACATAAATAATGAAGGTACCAAACATTGCCTGAAGTAATGAAGTGTTGACCTAGGGTTCAATCTAGTATGCTCTTGTATGATCCAAAACCTGCAAGGAAGGAAAAGATGGGGTTAGATCCAAAGGATCTAAGAAATGCCTAGCATCCTATTACTGATCCTCATCTACAATTATGCATGTGCATAGTCAAGCCATACACTTCTAAAACAAACCATGCTATAGAACATGTGCACTCAAGAAACATATGCATGCAATGAGTAAATCAAGACCAAAATGGAGCAAAAAGTATGATGTCAAATGTGTTATCAAGAAACACCTCATGAGTTGTGAGTCAACATGGTATATATGTTGTTTATTAAAGATCAGTAAAAGGACATCTACAACCTCAACAACATGGAAATATTAATCCAATAATAGGATATACATTACAAATGCCAAGCTCACGGTCTCAATGAAATAAATAGTGTATAAAATAATATATGATGCCCGAGCTCAAATTCAAAATAGTAAGTGTATTAATGTATGATCTAATAGCAGCAACCTCATTGATCATTACCTTTCACTCCTCGATCATTACCTTTCACTCCTCCATCATTATAGAAGAGATAACTACCTACAACTATATTTCATAATTCCTCCTTTGAAGTCATAGGTTAGTTTAAAATGAAGAAAGTATACAAACTCACCAATTTAATCCCAAAACATCATATAACTAGAATTAATCACATCTTACAAATGTATAGATTATACTACATACCATTATATTATATATATCAAGTATAATTATGAGTTTACATCATATATTTAGTCTTAATAAAATCTTATAAAACAACATAAAACTAACCCAAAATACTTTGTCTTAATAAAATCTTAATAAAATAATATATTTAGTCTTAATAAAAGCTTATAAAATAATATATATTGTGTGAAGTGTTTGATCTCTCTTTATTTGTTTTGTTGTTGATATTCACTATGTGGTACTCCCCGTTTATGATCATTTCATGAGGAAATGTCTTGATGGCTCGTGGGCTGCAAGCTAGGGCATCATGTATTATTTATGAGCTCACTGTTTGAGTACCTCATGTCCCTCATAATCAAATAGGGACATGAGGTGCTCAAACAGTGAGCTCATAAACAATGCATGATGCCCTCGCTTGTAGCCCATGAGCCATCAAGACATTTCCTCATGAAATGATCATAAATGGGGAGTACCACATAGCTAATGAATATCAACAACAACAAAAATAAAGAGAGATCAAACACTTCACACAATGCCTTGAAGGTAATAGAAATGATGCACTAGCTCTCAAAGCTCGTGAGTCATCAAGCATTTGAAAGGAAAAGATGTAAACAATGCCAGTAATAAATAGTGAGCTCATGAACAACGTATGATGCCCTAGATTGCAACCCGTGAGCCATCAAGACATTTCCTCATGAAATGATCATAAACAGGGAGTACCACATAGTGAATATCAATAAAACAACAAATAAAGAGAGATTAAATAGTGAACACTTCACATGATGCCTTGAAGGTAATAGAAATGATGCCTTAGCTCTCAAAGCTTGCAGGTCATCAAGAATTCCAAATGAAAAGATGTAAACAATGCCAATATTAAATAGTGAGCTCATGAACAATGTATGATGCCCTAGCTTGCAGCCCATGAGCCATCAAGGCATTTTCTCGTGAAATGATCATAAGCAGGGAGTACCACATAGTGAATATCAACAACAAAACAAATAAAGATAGATCAAACACTTCACACAATGCCTTGAAGGTAATATCAATGATGCCCTAGCTCTCAAACCTTGCGGGTCATCAAGCATTCCAAATGAAAATATGTAAACAATGCCAGTATTCAATAGTGAGCTCATAAACAATGTATGATGCCCTAGCTTGCAGCCCACGAGCCATCAAGATATTTCCTCATGAAATGGTCATAAATGAGGAGTACCACATAGTGAATATCAACAACAAAACAAATAAAAAGAGATCAAACACTTCACACAATGCCTTGAAGGTAATAGCAATGATGCCCTAGCTCTCAAAGCTCACGGGTCATCGAGCATTCCAAATGCTAAGATGTAAACAATGCCACTATTAACATTCATATTGTGCCATTAAATCAACAAATGCCATCAAAATGAAATTAAATTAATGAGAAGACAAAGCTTGAATGCCTACCTCAAGTGCCAGTGCCTTCTTCCCACACAGTGTCAGCCTCTTCGCGCACACCAAACTTGAATGCCCTCTTCACGCCATGCAAAAGTGCAGTGTCGTCTTCGCGGTAGCTCTTTGAATTCACAAAAATTCCAAATAACACTTTCATTTTCCTTTTTTTTTGTTTATAACCAAGGGGGTGTCGCAATTATGATGTCATCATCGCTATTATGACACCGTCGAGGGCACTTGCAAAAAAAAACACAAATGTTAGTGGCATCACAAATTGGCATCAAAATTTGACCCCAAATGTTGTAGTGCCTACATTATGGACTCCATCATGATTGGGATAGTCATTACAGTGGGTATACTTAGGGACCAAATGAACCAAGAACTGTTCAGGCTCATGTTGGCTAGAGCATGGACAAAGATGCAAGAGCAGGGGAGGGCCAAGAGTCATGGTTACCATGGGAGGGGTTTTGGTTATCGTGGGTGTGGATGAGGTGTTTCTGATGGGTATAGTGGTGGACATGGTCATGGTAATGGGTGCATGCCCTCAGCAAGGGTGGGGTTCATCACCTTTGGTTTTCTGAAGTGCAATTTCTCCCTCAGGTTTTGGATGTCATCTTGTTGGAACAAGTGATGTAAATTTGTTTGATAATGGTAGCAAGGTTGTATATTCTGTGTCCTTTGGCATGAATTCCATCAGGATAGCTTCTCTATTATAGGTTGGGTGGCGAGAATGTATACTCTAAAATTTTGTTGTGTGTATACCACTTAGATAGTCTCTTTGTTTTTGATAGAGTTTGGGTTGAAGACTATTGATAGCTCTTCTTTTCTAGTTTTCAGGCAAGGTTGACGTATGTTCTTGTATGGACTCTATGATGGTTTAATGATTGTAACTTTTTACTATATATTAATAATTTAAAAAAATTACTAATAAAAAAATAATAATAAATGTACAAATTTATTAAATAATATATTTCTTATAGTTATATAATATAATAAATTATATAAATACAATAAAATATATTTTTATTATGTCTTAGGTATTATTTTTAAATATACAATATTGGATGTCCAAAATTTAAAAAAAAATAATGTTGTAAAAAATTAAATGACAAGGTAAAAAGAAAGGAAATTAAATTTTCATTATGGAAATAAGATTTTGGATAGATCACACGCATGAAAGTGATAATTTAATAATATGTAAATTTAAATTCATTATTAACTAATTTAATGTAATTTATTGAACAATATATTTCTTATAAGTGTATGCACCCTAAAATGGTCGCCTAGACTTTGGGCCCCATTTATTTGATTTATCAATCCTGAATCATTTTTTATCAATAATCAATATTTTCAACTTTATTAATTTCTTGATCAAGTCTTAATTTCGATCATATATTGGATTTTTATCCTTGGGCTAACCATTTATCTTAAGTCTTTATTTAATTAAAAGGAATATTTCCTCCCCTTTTGATTAAATAAAAAGCCCCACTTTTCCTCTTATCCTAAGTTGCACAAATAAAACATTATTCTTATTTCACAAAAAGGCAAAAAGTACTTTTTGTCTCACATGAGGCTCAAAAGTCAACACTTCACTCTCATTGGAGGATACTTGTGCACATGGATTACTCCTCTTTCAACCTCCACCGCCGATTAAGACTTTTGCCTCTTAATCTCAATGGTTTGTTCCTTTGCATTTCTTATAAAAGGAAAGCTCTCTCCTCCATTTTCAGATCATGTTTTGAATACTAATCTTATGCTGCAGGAATTCTTGGAGACTTTTTGGAGCTTTTGGAAACCTTATTGTTCCTAGTCTTTCATTCTTGCATTTTAGCTTTCATGGCATCTAGTTTAGTTTCCTTTGATGCAATAGATTTAACTCACATAGCTTAATAGGAGGGATTTGTAACACTTGTTCTTTCCATTTCATAGCTTAGTTGCATTGCATTTTCATTTCTCTAGACTAGTTTGCATTGCATTTTCATAGTGATTCTTGAGGATATTGGCACTCTTGCCCTTGTCCTCATTCGAATCTCTCATTGTGTGGTTGACTAGCAAGGTCATAAGCTTGTAGCTCTAGCTGAGAGCAAACACATCATAGTCCCTTGCAACTCCATGCATAGAGAGCTATGAGCCGCTTTGTGAGGCTTCATTCTTGAGCAACCTTGCATGTAATGGTTCATAGAAGTGCACCTTTTTAGTGTGTACAATAAGTATATAATATAATATTATATAAATATAATACTATGTATTTTTATTATACTTATCAAAAAAAAATTTATTTTTTTATTATGTCTTAGATATTCTCTTTAAATATACAATATTGAGTGTCCAAATTTTTAAAAAAAATCTTGTGAAAATTAAAATGATAAGGTAAAAAGAGAGGAAAAAAATAATTATGGAGATAAGATTTAAGATAGTACCACACCCTGAAAATAGTAATTTTTTATTATGAAAGTAGCAACCCAAAAAAGTAGTGTTTTAAAGCCTAAAACTTTGTCCCTATAACACAAAAAGATTTAAACCAATAAGACTAAAAAAATGATTTTATTTAATTTATAAGGTTAAAAATTTTACATCCTAACTTTGGAGTTTTTTTAAAAATGAAATAAATAAAGTCTCGTGATAGAAAACCAAGTAATTAATGACCAAATCTAAGCAAATTGAATGCAACAGGAGGTCAATTGTTGTTGAAACTCTTATTGAATATATATTATCATTATAATGTCACAAGATAATTGGAAATAAATAATTTATAAATTTCTAATTTGATCAAATTTATTTGAAACTATGTTGAATAATTGTAAATAAGAATTCAGGTGTCTTCAAATAAAGTAATGAAAAACTATAACTATGAGAGATTAAACTTATATAATCACAATGTAATTAAATCCTAATTTAGACATTCAAGTTTAATATGATAGAAATATAGCAACACCAAACAACTGAGGGGCGGGGGGGTGAATTAGTTGTGTCATAATCTCATTAACTTTAACAACTTTGCATATTTAAACTAGTCAACCATAGATCATAAAGATAAACATGAAAGTACGAAATCACAACACCACATGAGTTCACAATAACACCAATATTTTTGACGTGGAAACCCCGTTAGGGGAAAACCACTGTGGGGATCAAACCCACAAGATGATGTACTCTATTAAAAGAACAATACCCTATTAAAGGTACAAAGGGAATGCACATGCATTTAGGAACACTTCCTAGAGCTCACTACTCAATTACAACAAGGGAAGGCTCATTGTCTTAGAGATCAACTAGGACAACAATTCAATATGTGGACAAAAATCCATTGTTTATGAACTGACTGATAGCATCTTCAATATGCCAATACAACTTCAATGAAGTACAAAACATCTCTGCCTCAATTGTAGATTTCACACATACCTCTTCACACGGTTACCAATAAATCATCCTTGCACACATCCATCACTTCACACTTACAAATGATTACATTCTTTTATATATTACATCATCTTATCTCTACAAGATCGACTGGGGACCTAATTATAAAATATTAATTCATTACAACTCAATATACAATGTGATACATTGAATGTCAGATAAGACATAGTAATGATCCATAAAAACATCCTTGAATATGCATAGCTCCATAAACCATGCCACGATCCATCGCAACATGTAATTACACCAACCATGTCGGCCAAGAGCATAAAGAACAATAATCAGTAAAATTTGTCACAAAAAAAATATAGCTTGTGATCCTCAAATCAATGAAGAAATCATGTCAAGAACACAAATCTTGGTGCTAAACATGCCATTACTTTATCACCTCAAAAGATTGTCATATTGATCCACGATGATCCAAATACTATCATATTGCCTCTTCTTGAACATCAAAAAACCAATTTCAGATAAATCACACATAAATGTCCTAAATCATCATGTGAACCTTTGTATCTTGAAAAAGATCAAGTACAGACATTCCTTAACACATTTGTAGCTTTGTACCAACCGATCTGAAATACAGTAGCCTCACCGATCCAATCAACTTACTAAACATCCATGCAACATATTTGCAACACTATCACAATAAAAAAATATGTTGACATCAATGACAACACATCTCTCAAATATGTGAAAGCAATCTTTGAAGAACATATTTGTATAATATCCCAACATAATATCAGCTCAATTCATATTGGAAGGCTCACTAGATTCACTAGATATACACCATCATTACAATATCACAAGACAATTGCAAAAATATGGTTTATAAACTACAAATTTGATCGCATATATTCTAAAATTACCTTCAAGAATTAGCAATAAAAATTAGACATTGTCAAATGATGATGGATATGGTGATTGTTTTTCAATGGATTATGAAGATATGAGAGAGTTGGAAAGTTTGTAGAGGATTCTAATGTTTTTTAGGAGTATCGATATTAGTTGGAAGTGGCCCCAGAGCTGGTTCACATGATCTATGCCAAAAATTCAATGATGTCTTTAGAGAATGATTCCCCTATGGCAGCCAATCCTTGGCTAGCAAATATTTTGAGGCTATCAATAAGTTTTCAAGTGAATTAAGAATGGTGGCATGAATGAGGATCTTAAGGAGCACCAACATTCACTTGAAACATATAAGGTACTACTCAAAACCCATTGAATTTCCTATGCCTAACAATATTGTCTACCCATTGGGGCACAAATTTGGTTTCTCAATATCCTGTTAGGCACCAATCCAGTGATAGTCAATGATATAGAAGTGGCATCTTAGATGATATGGTTAACTACAACCTGATTGTGTGATACTCAATGGTTATGGAGTTTCAATATTTGAGTCAATCCTTCATTTCCCTAAAAGTTTGGTTGAACATTTGGCTTGGATGACTCAAAAAGATTTAAAATTTTGAAATTCAAGTATGGAGTTGGTGGATTTCAGCTAAATTGAACATTGATCCTTGAATCTCAAATGTGAACAAGCATTGGTCTTAAATTAAATATCAAGCATTAGCCAGTGATTAATAAGAGCGATAAAATATGTTACCGATAGTATTAACAATGTTGGTCTAAAAATAATGGAAACATTATATATCTTGTACTCTAGTAATACACATTATATTTTCATGTGACGTCTTTTCACTTATACACTTAGAAATTTGAAAATACATACACTTTTAGAATTTCATGGGTCACCAAATTAAATTGTGTGCAAAAGTTGTCATTAGCATTTTGATTTTTAGAGACCAAGAAGGAAAATTTATCTTCCATTTAGGAATGGGTTCACCAAAATGTACAATAATAAAAATAGGGGGAGCCAATGCATGCAAGGGATATTGGTTTGGCCTCCTTTTCCTAATGCACAACTGAAAGGAAGATGACACACTAGGCTCAAGGTATGACTTAAGCACTAAGCGGGTCAATGATCCTTCACAACTATGTATTAGAATAAGTAGGATTTAAGGGAATATGATTGGATGATGCAATATTGAAGACAAGATAAGTCAAAGTGACAAATTTTAGGTTATATTGACTAACATAAAACATACAGTAACCTGCAAGTACCTAAGCAACAATTAGACACCAGTATTGACATGTAGTTTTAGTTTGAAGTAGGATTATAGGGAAGAGTTCTCCTAAAACATCATGTTCCCAAAATCATTTTGATGATTTGAATTCCATATTGTCTATCAAGTCTTGTACTTTCCAGATCTGCAATAGTAGGCTTGTCACACGTTCCTTCATAAATTGATATTGAAACTGTGATGTCTATGAAGATTCTTTCTTAAATGTAGTTGTATGTTGACTTTGAATCTTGAAATGTTAAGTAGAATCAAGGATGCCTTTCAAAAATGCATAGATCCATGAATACTCCTCAAAGATATTCAATGTTTTTATGCTTGATAGAATCTTTCATTGAATAATGAATGGATGAATGAATGTAGATGGACAAAGAATCTTCTTGTTTGGTTAATAAATCCTCTACTTGGCCATCATTACATAGAAGCTAGGTACAATGGAGATTATTACCTTCAAAGATGCATTGGATGCTTTAAAATTTGAGCTTGAATACTTGAAATGCTCTTGAAGTTTTTCATGTAGCTTACAAATATTGAACTCCTAATCTCAAAACAAGGAGAGATAGGCCACTTTTATACCTCTGATAATGTTTTAGGTTTCAAAAATTGAAGGAGGCCAACAAAGATGGGAAAGTCCCACTAGTACCCACTAGACAAAACCCTGATTCATATTTGGGGCCAAACATCGAGGAAGAGGATTCCCAAGGCATCATTTTCCACCTAGAAGAGGCCCAAATTTAAATTGGAATCTAGGAAGGAGGAAAAAAATCCAAAAAAAAGGAGGTAGGTTGTTGGATCAAGCATATAACAAACATGAAGTTCCAAAAGAACTAAAATGGGACAGGTAATTGAGCATCTAATTATAGGTTCTTATAATTTAGGGTGGTATAGTACCTAAAAAGATAGATGAACCATCATGAGAATATTTTTAGGAATTTATGACATTCCTAAACCTAAAACAATAGTCAATAACAACAAGAGGTATGTATTTAAGATAGTGACAAGGTCATACACATGAACATAAAGGGGTCATTTGTTGTTCAAAGGTAGGGAAGGTTTATAACACACGACAAAATTGAAATTTTATTAAATACAATAGAAGAGATTATATTAGATCTCTATTGATGACATTCTAAGTTCCTTAGAGGATAAGTAAAAGAATCATGACATAAGTGCAAAGAAAAGGAAAATGTGAAAAATAGAGCAATGGAAAGTGGAAAAAAGAATTTATTTAAAGAGAAGATGTTGAGATAAAATGAAGATACATTAGTGTTTCTATTTAAATGAAGAAGATGACAATACAAAGTAACAAGATTTCAAGATTGATAGCCTTTATGCCTAATTAATATCTATCCCCTACATGAGAACAAGTATGCTTTCAGCTGGGGGGAATGCTGAGTATATAAATTGTCCTATTTATTTCATTATTTATGTCACTTTGATCCATTTTTATATTGTCATTTCAATATACTTCCATACTTCACCTTATTTTTTTGAAGCATTGATTATGATAAATGATAATTAATAAACTTTGTATGTTTAGTTAATTAATGAGTGAATAATGGTAAATTATTATATGAATGGTGATTATTAAATGCTAAGTATGTTGAAAATATTAAGATGTTGTTTGTGAGGAATTTTAGTCATTTGTGTAGCTAGAAAGAAGGAGAAGCAAGTTGACACCTGTTGATATTCAATTGTTGTTGTAAGAACAAAAAAAATTCAAAAACTAGTTCTAGTAAAATAAGAATATCTCCCTCATTTCTAAATAAAATTTAGATTTTTTAAATGATTTAAAAAATTAAAAAGGAGGATCAAAATCACTTTTGAACATTTGAGATAATCCAAAATAATAAATGAGCACCATTCATTTGAAGTTCACAGAGTAAAAAATGGTGATAAGAAAGGCAACAGACTTAGTTAAACTTCTTCCATTTATTGCAATCTGAGTTATAACTTGAAAATAAGTTGGATATAAATTATAATATATTTATGTAATACCAAAAAATCTCCATCAAATAAGTATTTTCATAAAAGAGTCCAAACAAACTCTTTTCCAATCAATCAAAAGACAAGTTGTAATAGGACTCTACTTCGTAGTCATTGGTGTGTTGTCACATACAAACATAAGTCTTTTCCTTATTTAAAGGAATAATGGAGCATATATTAGATGGTTGTCAAAGATTCAATTATCTTATATATTTAAATTTTTTATCAAGAAAAGAAAAGTAGAAGTAGATGTTAATTAGAATTAGCATCATTATTCTGCTAGAACATATCTATAATAGCAACAATAATTTTAATAGAAGCAACAGATTGTATTTTCAATGAAGGAAGTTACTTATGCATGAATTTGTGAGAAGTTTTTCAAGAGTGTAAAATATCTGAGCAAGGTCCACTTAAGGTATTTTGCACCTTTGATAGTTATAGAGCTGAAAGCAATAACAAATACTTGTGTTATTACACAATTTCCTCCAGCCACTATTGTACACTTAGATTTATTTGCAACACTGTTATGTTTTTAGTTTTGTTTATTTATTTCATTTGATTTTCTATACACATAGATATAATAGCGTAGGTAATCCCATAGTGAATAAACATTGAAGGCCCATTTCAAGTGTATGTCCCTGGGTTGACAATTTAAATATAGCTTATAGTTCATAAAGGGTTTCCCATATTGGATAAAGTTATCCATAAGATGTGAAAGCTATTAGACCAAAACCAAATCTAAAGTGGTATTAGGAGCCTCCATAATGAGCTCTATTGATTTCTATCCTAGAAGCTCTATTCAATAGCACAAATTTAAAACCTATCAAAATTAACAAGTTTAAAATGTTATAAATTATTGGCATGTGGTATCCCCACTTCTCAACATTGAAAGGCCACAACTCATTGACACAAATTGAAATTATAAAAAATCATTAATTTAGATCCAAATAAAGTGTAGGGTGAAGCTCAATAGTTCTTGGAAACTTGAAGGGGGTCTTTGTTTTCAAAGAAGAACCCAAGATCAAAATTTATACCATGCAAAATTTCAAAATTGTTACAAAAAGAACCTAGAGAGTTGCAACCTCTATAAGGCATCCTACCATCCTTAAAAGGCTAATCCTTCCTATTTATCTTTTCAGGTGATCTATCTAACTTCATGATCTTTTTTAAAGATACTCTATAATTTCTATACAACCTTTATCTGGTACCCAAGTTGAGTTAAGGGTTTGAGGACTACTTCAATTTAATTGATAGTTGTTGTTGGACTTTAAAAGATTGCATGGTTATATAGTTTATTTTTCCAACATCACATTCATCTCTTCATCACTTAGCATGATATCATTATTAAAAAATGTGGAGGGGAGTCCAATGAGACTTTTTGTTCAATGTGTGCCTTTGTCTCTATTACAAATTGCTCAAGAGTGTTGAGTTGAGATTTTCACTTAAGAATTTTTTTATTTTGGCTTAAGAGATAATTAAAGCTAATGGTATAATTTATCCCAATAATAAATATCAAGTCTAACAATGATGAGAGTCTCTTTTGAGGTATTATACACCTTTTCAATAGATTTTTGGGCTTGATGTACTTTTTGAGACAACATTGATAAATATTGGTCTACATCAATTTTAACTTGATCAATCATCCTTAAACATTTAATATAAACTAGAGATATGGTAAGAACTCTACTATATTGCATGTTATCCTATACTAGTATGAAATAAATAATTCCTTCAAAATTGGGAATGCCCCTATTGTTAGGTGAATTTGAGCTAGCTTTCCTTGTACTTTTATATTTTTTTATCTTTATTTGTGTAACTACTCTAATATGTTTTCTTCATTAATCTATGAGCTCAATGAGCCTCTGATGTAACTAGGTTTTTTTGCTACGTTTTCTTTTTTTTTTGCACTACTTTTTTATTATGTTGCTAGTAAGAATCCAACATCAAGTTATCTTTGTTGAGATTTTCTTGCAATGATTCCTACTTTGGTTTCTTTACGTGGAGAGCCTTAATGGATACTCTACCTTGCAACACCAAATTTAGTTTTTCTAACTTCTTTTTCTTGAGCTCTCATCTCCACCCGCAATTGATTTATTATATCTTTGATGTGAGATACCCCAAATTCCCACTTTCCAATTTTATATTGACATTTATAAACTCTAAGGTAGGTCTCCTTTATTAACTTCAATTTATCTTATGAGTGAACCTACAAAAGATTCAATCCAAATACATGAACTAAGTAATCTTATAGTCACATTTTATCGTATGGCTTATGAATTGTAGGAATCATATGTGCAATCATCAATGATAATTGAGAGGGATTGTGTAGGGATCTCATACAAGGATTTGTTAGAAATTTTCCATTTTTTTTTCTTCTTTCCTTAATTCTAGCCTCTCATAGTTGTCATGCATCCTACATTTACTGGATAACATTGTTGACAAATTGATATCCATGTGGTAACCCATATGAGATAGTAACCTATTGGTGTGTAGGTTATTGTGGGGTTCAAGAATATAATGGGGATAACATGTCATGAGTATAGATGGTGAGAATGGAGGAATACACAAAACATAAGTAGGTGGTACATAGGTTAATGGTTGTGTAAATGAGACCATTGGAATGTTAAGAGGTTTTATGAATGAGAATGAATTTGGAGTTACGAGGTAGGAATTGGATGAACAATAGTGACTAGTGACGGAATAAAAAATAGATGGTAGATTCATAAGTAGAAGAGGGTGAAGAAATATTTACATATGTAGCCACAAATGTCAATGTTATGGAAATTTTTATAGATCTTATGTCAAGTTTCAATATCTTAATACCTTATTTCATTTTCTTCCTTAAAGGTTGGTCTACTAATCAAGGACATGAAACTCCTATCTCAAAAGCCCAGGATACTATTTGTGTTCCTTATAGAGCTTGTGATATGTCTCTTCTAAGGTCTTGAAGTGCTAGAGAAATCGGGACCAAATGAGATGAAATCTATGAGATTTTCCCTTCCATCTAGTATAATGGAAAGAACTATTCTCCATGAATAAGATAGGGATTAGGAATCTCTTTTAGAAAATCACTCTTCTATTTTACTCTCATTTTAATTTATACATATTCCCTTTATCCTTATAGGTCAGGTGTTTCTTTAGGATGTATATTTTTCATTTTGTACAGAGAGGATCATGCATCATGTTATTCGTCCCATAAATTTTCCTAGGTTTTATTTGTGCCTACCTCTTCAAAATGTCTTTCTAGCTTGTTATTTCTTTCCTAAATTTCCTTTTTTTTATCAATTACATTCATTATTTTTTAGATCTCTCCTAATATTGTGAGCCATAATTATAAATAAGTATTACATATGCATAGGCTTTTAGGTTCCCAAGTAGTGTTGCTTCATGAGGATCTCATTGAGCTCAGCATACATATCAAGTGTATCAACAATTTGGAACATCTTAGATTCAATGACTAAGTGATTATACTGTAAAAATATATCTTTAGTCTTAAATATAGTTGTCCAATATTCCATAAAACTAATTGGAATATATAGGTAACAATACATAATGAGGTCAAGGCCCAATTCAATTAACTTCAATCAATAAATTCTCAACTACCCTCTTGTTCATCACAATTCCTTCTTTTATGAATGACATATCAAAGATGTTTTCATCTAGTTTCACACTCAAAATAAATAACATCAAGTTGTTGATCCAAATATATTACTATAACCGTGTTTGTTAGTACCTTCAAGAATCTAGAAACCTCCTCCTTAAAACCATGAACTAGAAGCATGGTATAATAGGCTCATAAGAACCAACTATGATTATTAGTCATGAAACCTTATTGTAGGTCACTTAATCTTAAAATAATATCTTCATACTCAATTTGACGAGTGTTGGAGGAAAGAATTTTTTTTTAGTATTCATAATAATCAAAGGAAAGCGAAAGGACACAAGTCCAGGTCAAAATGGGCATGGTTTCAAGGACTCCACTAAGCCATTGACCATGGCCAAATGTATAGTTGGATGGAAGAAATGGGTATTTTGATGTAGAAAAAAATGTAGCATAAAAAAGGAATACCTAAGGACTTGTTGATAACTAAATTATTTTACTTAGTGACATAGTCAGTAAGCTATAACTACTAAAAGATTAATCTTGAACATTGACCTTTGACTAATGACCTTTAATCCAAAAGTAGATCCTAGCAAAAACTTGTAGACAATCATGTCAATATCTAAATAAAAAATAAAAACAAGAATAGAATAAGTGTCTTATACATCTTGTATAAAATGAAGATTTGTATTGAGAAAACCTAGTTGGTTAATAGTGTTTCCCATATATTTTATAGTTTAGTATGATTATGTAAAAAGGTTGCTGGATCACGCATATTTTCATCTTATCCCTAATAACACTAACATGATAATTACTTGAAGATTCTTCCCTTTAATGGTCCTTGTGCTTTAATAAAAATACTCAACAAATACATTTACCAACTTTTAACATAGGTGGATAATCGGGGCCTTGTATTGAGCCAACATTGAGCTCTGAATTCTTATCCCAAATGTTCAACTTTTCCTTGATTTTTTTTGTTAATTCCTACATGTGCTCCTTCCCTCAATGTTTTGATGGTTTTTGAAAAAATATTATCATGAAAATTGTTTGTAGGGTCAAAGACATGATTTGGGTCTTTTCATGTTCCTTTCTATATCACCATCACATTAAGAACCTTAGTCTTTAGTTGAGCCAAGGTAATAGCATATTCTTTACTACTTCCTAGTCTAGAAGGTGGGTCTTGAGGCTATCTAGACAATGAACTCCTCATCCTCCTAGGTATCTCATTGCTTGAGGATTGTCCTTGTATTTTTTTTATTTAAGTTGTTTAAAAATTGATAATTACATAGAATGCAAAGACGTTTGGAACTCTTTACAATATTTTTTAAAACCATTTTTTACTCTCCTTGATCTCCTTTTATGAAAAACCTCTAATGTGAACTTTATAGTTTAGAAAAGCCTTATCAATCCCAACTAAACAAATCATCATCTATATGTGAACAATATCTCATTTAATGCCCATGCAATCAAGTAGTTTAATAATCATTCTAGTGATTTTTTTGAAGCTTGAATAAATGACCTTCAGTTGTGCTTATAAAAGTGACACATTGACAAATTTATAATAAAAAAATCCTTTATTGAAAAGAAACATTGATTTGGACTAAATGTGCAACTGACACTTATTTAAAAGACATGGGAAAACACACCCATCTATCAAAAGAGTTAAAGACAACATCTAATCTAACTATGTACAAGGTTAAACCCGCTTCTTCAATTATGATGTTTCAAGACAATTCCACTAACTAGAATCTCAAGAAACTTTCCATCTTCATTCTCTAATTCATACACATTATGTTGCTTTTAAAACATGAAATTATATGGACCATTCCATTAGGAGTCAAATTTTGAGTGTTGTCATGCCTTAATAGCTCCCTATTTCCATATTTAAGTAGATTCTCCTACCTTGAAGTATAGGTTATATGTTAATTGGTGAAAGCATTGCTTAATCATCCATTGGTGATTAGCCATAGAATCAAATGCTAAATCTCTCTTTTCTTGAAGTTTCATTAACTCTACAATTTGAACCTCCATAAAACTTTATTTGTGATTTGAAGTTGTTTGATCAACTCAGTAGTATAAATTTCCTTAGATATTAACATTACAAGGTTTTTTTACATATACTAAAGCGTAAAAAGCTCTTCCTATGGTTTGTTTCAAGGTAATCTAATTGACCCATGATGTTCTTTTAAGGTTCTTATGCCATTGTCTCGTATATTTTAAATCTAGTTATTTGATGAATTGAATGATACTCTTATTTGTTGATTTGTCCAAATTATTTCCTTGTTGATAATTTATAATTTGGAAATTCTAGATCCAAGGGGCACTATCTCATATAATTATGTGAGTGTAGCTAGACCTAGTAATAAGTTCTTTAAGGAACTCAAGCACCACATTCATTGTTGCTTCCTTCAATCATATCATGTCACTCCATCTTATGAAGTAATCAATGGTCATTGGGATCCATTTCTGATCTCTAATCAAACATAAAATTACCATTCCAATGAAGTCTAGTCCATATGAGAAAATGGCTCTTTCAATAAAATTGGATAAAGGACTAGAGTTGCATTTCTTCTTTTCCTAGTGGAAAACTAGTAATACTGGTATTACCTAGCCAATTTATTGCAATTTGAGAAGATCGATGGCTAATAATATTCTACATGAATATTATTTATTTATATTATTCTTGCTAAGCTTTTCCATTGGATGTCTCTTAACAAATTTTAGTCAAAATCTTGTCAAAGTTTGATTTTCCAACATCTAAGAAATATTCCATTAAAATTCCTTTTTAAAAGGGTACCATTGATTATTTAAAATTTGACTCCTTGAAGCCTCCCAACACAAAAGTTTTATTAGTTGTGTACTTTTAGACACCCATGCATAATATGAAACATAATGAGTATTCTTCTTCCTTTCTCTTAGATAAATAAGCATATTAAAATAGATAAGGTTTTTCTTGTTTTCAACTTAATCAAAGAGTCAATATTGAAGATATTGATTACACAATGCAAAGATGAAAGAAAATTGCCACCTTTCTAGAAGTATGTTAGGTAAATGTAACCTAAAATGAGCATCAACTTGTTACTCTATATACCTTAAATTTTAAATATTTTGTTACCTGCATTACATACCAAATTCCCATAGAATGGTCATAAGATTTGTAAGTAGTGTGTATTTAGTTAATACTCTAATTTAAGCCCCATACCATATTTTCTTGGAAAAATAATAGTTTTAGTTTTTCATATTTTTTCTTTTATTTCCATTAAATTATTATAATATTTTGTAAATCATTATTAACCAAAAAACTATTTTGGTTTATAAGGTTTGGAAAAAAAGATTGATCTTGATTTACACTATACATTGTTAAATTTCATATTGTTAAATTTTGGTTTTGTGGCCAAATATAATTATTATGTACAAGCGTGCATATGTCACCCTTTCCTCAATATTTCTACATCAAATTTGACATTATATTTAGATATAATCTTCTAGTACTCAATTTAATCTTTTTTTGTGCATAAGTTAATGAAACCTAGAAAATACAATGATCTTCTATTATTTCAACCATTATTTTCTAGACTTGTCCTTATACATACCAATTTTCTAATCCTTGACTAGATCACATGTACAATTTTATCCCTATAATAGAGCTATACTTGTCATCACATCCTCATTATCCAAATTTATTTTTCACTCATCAAGCAAGCCTACCCTTATGCTAAATTTGCTTGATGCCTATGAACTTGGAAAATAAGTTTTTGAATTTAATGTGCATAATAACATGTTTATGACAAGATTTAGGACACTAAAACACATCATTAAATCATCATGAAAACATATTTTAAAATTTTATCAAATCATAGGTAAAGTAGTCAACATTTTATCGATGAATATATAATTTAAGGATATTGCAGTTACATGTCTTCAATGTCTCTAAATCTTATGAAAACAACAAAAGGAGTTCAAATAAAGGTTAAGAAAGCTAACAATTCAATCCTTGCATAGAAAAATCCTCAAATTTGTTTGCATTTTTAAGCAAAACACATAAAGCATGAATACTTATTAATAGGAGAGATAATAACATGAAGATTTTACAATAAAATTTGATCAACACAAAAAGTGGGAGAAAAGGAAACCGCATAACCCTAAATTTGTTCATTACCCTCATATTGGAATGAAAAAAATATCATCGGTGCAAAGGAATCAAAGTTATGTGATAGTAAAAGAACAATGTGCACCATGGAAAACTAAATCATGTCAAACTAGGATGAGATTATGTGTGGTCACATTTGAAAATAAAGAATATATAAAAAATAAATCAACAACAAAGTTTCCAACCCATATTTGATACCAAGTGATCTGTGTATCTAATCAAGCACTTCTTGGAGCAACAAAAGTACCCTTTCAACTAGAAAATGTCAAAGGCTTGGAATTCCATGCAATTAACATATGCAAAGGAATTCCTTGTAATTAAAATATGCAAAATCAAGCAAAGTATGTGAAAAAAAACATCAAAGGCTAGTACTCAAAAGAAAGGTCAAATACACAATATATTTTTATTGTTTAAACATAAGGATTTTTAGCCTAGCCACACCAAGAGATGCCACAAATGGAGGACCTCATCCTTAGCATGAACACACAACACAACAACTTAGACCTATGAGCATGGTAGTCTAGTAGCGATCTAATAAGAAGTGTGGTCACATAAAGAAGCTACAAAAAATTAAAACAAAATAGTATATGCTTCCTCTTCATTTTTCAATACATTACAAATTTATCCTATTATTTAGGAAAATCCCACAACCAAATTTCCTAAATACATTAAATTATTTTAACAACTCAATGCAAACACATTTATACCACTAGTAGAATAATCTATTCAAAATATAATAACAAACATACTTAAACTATTATTTTATGCATCCTAATATTCCTAACACCTAGATTTGAATACTAATTCCCAACATCCCCCCCCCCCCCCCCCCGGGTGTGAACATAGGCTCTAATTACACCACAATACTTAATGACCACACACAATAGCTCACCAAAAACTATAAGATAAAAGTAGGGACATACACATCTACTCATGTCAAGATATAGTGGAACTAGCCTCACTACACTTAGTATACTTTCATCTAAGGATAAAAAATAAACACATATGCCCATGGATCCAAGGATAGGGACTAACACATCTACCCATGGATCCAAGGATAGGGATTAACACATCTATCCAAGGTCTTATATCATATTTGGATAGGGAAAAACACATCTATCCAACATCGCTCATGAACAAGGACACATACATTCTCTCCCAAAAATTATGATTAGGGAAAACACATCTAATCATAATCACCAACTCGTGTGACCGGGGACAAATACTTCCAATCACTTCACTACCTCATGAATGGGGACAAACACGTCCATTCACTAAAAACTAAGAAATGTGATTAGGGGCATACAAATCCAACCAAAATATAAAAGGTTTGAGAACCAAGTCCTCATTGTCGCATATGTAGCCACCATTGTAGATCATGCAAACTCTAATCATAAATGATATGAGATAGTTGTCACTACCACTTAGAAACTAATCTTGAATTTAGTTGTTTTGGCACAGTTTATTGTCACTAAAATAATTTCACAGCCTCATCATTAGTGACTAATGAGAGGTCATTGAATTTCCTCTAGCCTTTTGTACCTTTATCTATTATCTCTATTTGAGCATTAATGATTGTCATTAGTATCAAAGACATCGGTTGGTTACTTATAATACAAGCCAGTCAGTTAAGTCTTCACACCGAGCACAGAACAATTTTACCGAGCATCAGACACCAATATCGAGCACCAGTATAATCACATAACAGTATATATAGTATTTATCGAGGATCACATAAAATGGCATAGGAATCAGGATTGGCACATCTATCTATGCAAATGGTTACAACAGAATCACAAAACATTTTACCAAGATCGAGGATCATTTATTGTAAGATTCCATCATTAATTGTGATGATGATCTTTTGTATTTGTTAGATCTAGGTTATTTTTGTACACTGTAGATCTTAGGGTTTTCTCTAAGATATTGTAACCTAATTTTGTTAAGCGACATAAAGCAGTATGCTATATAATTGTAATTTTTGCATCATTTTGATGTAACTGATGTATGAACGAAGAAGTTCTTGAAGCTTTAGCCAACTTCAAGATTATCAGTTGACAAACATAGCAGAATAGTATTAAGAGGTAACCAGATTAAAGCAGAATTAGAATCAGGCTAACCGAGCAGTTCAGAACAGAGAATCTTCATAGAAAAGGTGATATCTATTCAATATTTCATATATCTATATCAGACAAATTGATTTGTCATTAGCAGATAGATACCTATTTCTTTCTAATCATTGTAATAGAGTTCTGGTAAAATCTCTTAATAGAGTAGACCTAACAGTCTTTTTGTAAATCTCTTAACCGAGTGCACACTCAAGAAGTGTTGTTAAAATCCTATCACTAGGTAGATCTAGTTGATCTAATATGTTACTCCTAACATGGTAAGATCACCATAAGTGATCACCACTTGTAGCCCTAACAAGAAAACCTTTTCTATCTGCAATAGTGAAGAATTTGTGGGTGTCATCCCCACCACAGTTCTTACCTTCTAACAAGGGTTTTTGCGTTACCAAAATACTTGTGTTATGTGTTGATTATCTTGTTGATTTCATGCTATTTACCTTTGATAGTTAAATGAATGAATGATGCATGCAATAGATACAAGTATTATTTGAAGGTTACTACTATTTGTTGTTTTAGATCTGAAAGGTTTATAAGTGAAAGTATTTGTGGGAACTGATTCACCCCTCCCCTCTCAGTACCCTATCTCTCCAATCCAACAATTGGCATCAGAGCTCAGTTCTCTTATTGGATAGTTTAACCACTAAAGGGTAAAGATATAGTCATGGAGAGGTATAAGTTAGATTAAACTATAGAGAATCAAAAGATTCAAATACAGATGTTTGTTGAGTAGTATAAGCAAGCTAAGGATGGACTAAAGAAATTACTGCTTGAAAGGAAAAACCTAGCTATTTTGCAAAATGAGATTGGTTACCATGAAGAAGTGATTGATGATGTATTTTATCATATTGGATCTAGTTCAAGAAGTATTTCTGATGGATCTAAAAGTATAGTCTCTGACTTGTCTGAAAAGAATCTTCACTTAACCGAACAAGTAAAAGCACTACAAATCGGCCAGGAATCTCAGATGGTGAGAATGGTAGAAGTAATGAACAATGCTAGACAGGCTGAGCAAGAAAGGAATCTAGCTATTGAAGACCAAAGACTGATAACTGAACAACTTCAAGCAAAATAAAGTGAGATACACAAACTCACCGAGCACCATTTCAAAATATCAAATTAGATGGTGATTGTGAATCAAGAGGTCAACCGAGTTAATGGTGAATTATCAAGAAAACTTGAAGATATAGGTGTACTCAAAGAAGACAATGAAAAGCTGAGAAATGAAGTGAAAACTCAACAACAACATCATGAAATGAAGAAATTGGCTAAGGATAGTTCCAAAAGGATTGATGATTTTCTAATAAATCAAAGAATATTTGGAAGAAAAGTTGGATTAGGCTATACTGGTGAAGGAGAATCATCACAACAAGCTGAACAAGTCAACAACAATCAAAGTCAAAGACCTAAAGTGTTGACATGTTATCACTATGGCCAACTGGGACATACTTCTAATGTATGTAGAAGCAAAGCACAAGGTAAACCTCCAGTCACTCTTAAGTTTAATGGATATTGCTATTATTGTGGAAAATTTGGTCACCAAGCTTATGAGTGTAGAGCTAAACTGAATAAGAATGATAACAATCCTACTATGGAGAAATTATGTTACACTTGCAATGAACATGGACACACTGCATGAGAGTGTAAGGCAAAAATGAAGCAAGTATGGACTCCAAAGTAGAAGATACAACACAAGCCTTATCAATCAAAGAGACAAGGTAACTCTTATGTTTGGGATTACAACACATGGACTAACTATATTGCATGTGGTAGATATGGGCACATAGGAAGAGATGGGCTGGACAATCACTAAGTTGGACAAGTACTAGAATGGCATGTTTGCATTGTCATAAGGTCGGTCATCTAAGCAAGGACTGGAGAGACCGAGCACCAGAAGAAAACCATGTATTTAACAATGGAAACACTATTGCAGATATCATGAGAATAAGGAACAACATGTGGAAGAAAGAACCAAATGAGAATGCTAAGTCAAGTAATGTCGTCAATGAAACCTCATCCACTAGATTGGGTGACATCAGTACTTCCACCTAAGGTGACATAGGTATGTATGGGACTGACATTTCAAAATAATCATATTTTACATACAGTTCCTTATATATGATGAGAAAATACCAAATCTGGATGAATAAAGATGTATTGTGGTTTATATGTTATGAGCTAACAAAGTCACATAGTAAAAGTTAGACTAAGCAAATGGTTACCCGTCGATAATCACTATTCAAGGTTAATTGAGTATCATGAGTATCAACCGAGCAAAGAAATCATGTGTTAACTGAGCTGATGAAATTTTGTATTCTTCGCCAAGCTGACAGTTGTCATGAACCAGAAGTAGGTCAAGCATTTATTGCATAAAGTTTTGAGCAGGAATACATAAAATTCTATAAATACACGGAAGACTGAGTTCATTTTTCACATTGCGTTTTTGGAGAGCGAAAATTTCACAGAGCAAGTTTGAGAAAAGAATCTTTCAAGTTAATCCAAAGTAGTTGCAGATTGAACTGAGCACATTCTTCGATATATTCCGAGTAAGTTGAAACCCTACCGAGCATATTCTTCGTACTTATCAAAAAACCTAGTTTGTTGAAATGACATCTACTGCTATTTCTTCTAAATTTTTGGAAGAGGAAGTTAATCTTATAGTGTCAGCAAATTATAATAAACTAAATTACAAGTTACACCCTGAAGTGACATCTAAAACGGATTCAGCAGGTGCTTTTTTGAGCATCCCACCTAGGGTTTTATTGGTTGAAGACATACATTCGTACATTCACTATAAAATTAGGGAAATAGGAGACTTTGACATGTATGTTGCATATCAGGCACTTTGTGATAAAGAAGTAAAGCTAAAACTAGAGCATAAACAGGTTGAAACACTTGGACTCACCAATGCCCTAAATTTTCTGAAGAATTTTAAGAATGAATGGATTAGGGTTGTGTTACGTCGTTATCATGAGGGAACATTCTGGTTAGATAAAATGATCCAAGTGACAAAGAGAATGATTAGCAGCCAAGACATTCTGAAGTTCATCGCAAGCCAATGTTGAGAAAAATATTGGCGTAGCATGGGATGGTAGAGCACTGAAAATTGCATCCATTGTGGATCCAAAAGTTAAGTTTGCAGTGCATGTAATTGGCTATAAGTTTTTCCAGTCGAGCAGAGTAGATAGTGTACCATGTAGTGCAGCAGACATGGCTTACAAAATCATAAAGAAGGGTCATCAGATAGACCTCATCGAGCTACTTCTGAGATAGGTTGAAGAAAACATGAAAACAATCAAGTCACAAAAGTCCAATACCTATAAGTTTGGATCATTGCTTGTATGTTTGTTTTTCTATCTCCAAAAATTATTTCCTTCTATTGGTCACACCAATTGGCCTACCGATAAACCGACCACTCCAAAAAAATTTGATATTATGAAAGGTCTAGGAGATAATACAAAAAATGTTATAAATAGTTATTTTGAAGACTTTAAGGTAAAGATGAATCTAAGAAGCATGATTCTGAGTTCACTGGTCAAGAAGTATGAGATCGATATCTATTTCCTAGTGAACACCAACCACACAATGATTAAAGTTTTTGAACCAAGGATTAAATGGCTAGCACCTATGGGATATGAAATGGATCATGATTTTGGTTTAAAATCAATCAAGGCATTGCTGGCTTTACCGAAGGACAAGAAGGCAGAAAGGTTTGGAACCTTTGAAGAAGCAAAATCAAGAGTTAAAACAGGCCTTGTCATCGGTAAAATGATGAGAAAAGAAAAGAAAATGAAGAAATTTTTGACTAAGCACTTTGGAGATGCATCTGACTCATCAAAGGAGTCACTGGTTGAACCTGCAGCTGAAGGTTAGTTAATGTTAGCTAACAAACCATATGATAGTGAGGAAAACAAGTTTGAAAAGAACAGGAATCTATACCGGTTTCTCTCACTCCTATTCATAAGAAGAAGCAGTTGCCAATGCAGACAGGTGCACGAACAAGGTCAACAACTGAAGCTTCACCTCAGAAAAAGGGAGCTATGAAGGTAGAAAAATCAAAGGCAGATACACCGACAAAAACCTATGCAAAAAGAAATAGAGAAGACCTTGAGGATGATGAAGATGACAACAATCAATTCAAGGTTGTCAGTAATAAGAATAGGTCAATTGATGAGGTTGCTGCTGACATAATTGAGAATGGAAATCTTGCAGATCTGGAACTTAGTAGGTTGATAGTTTGTCAAATGAGAATCAAAACAAAATTAAGGAAGTAGTCATCCAGATGATGATACGCTTCAAACAAGTTCCATTAGAGTTTGAACTATCATTGCCCAAGGCATTAGAAGATAGAATTAATTAGAAGTGGTCCTATGCCTTGGACACCGAGAAGAGGATAAGGGAACAAGTCCTAGTATCAGTTGCACTAGACTTGTCTCTTGATGAAATTAAGGAGCTTATAGATACTTATGTTCAGAGATTCAAAATCAAAAGCCGAGCTATGCAAATTTTAGATGAGAATCTGGAAAATCTTGATGAGTTTGGTCAACTCATCTGGAGTTCAATTTTAGCAATTAGAGAGCACAATGAGAAAAATGCATTTCAAAATTTGTCTAAAAAGAGACAGAAGTCCAAAGGTAAAGGTATATTCATTGATGATGATGTAGCAAAGAAGACTAAAGAATCAAAGGTATCATTTACCAAGGTAATTGATACAACACTTGTACAAGAAATTAAGGAAAATTCACAGGATGCACTGGATCCAGCAGAGATCCAAGTAAAGGATAAAAATGATAATGATGTGAGGACATCACAAATGGTGATCCTGATGACAGGGATGAAGATGATGATGTGAACATTGCACCTAATCATACACAGGATGAAGTTCAAGCTACCAAGTGTGCATTTACATTATTTTCGAGCAAGCTTCTTGTTCTTGTTGAAGTAGTAGCAATCTTATCATAGGAACAACTCGATGGCTCAGACCCCAAGCAACCACACGATACAACAGGGGAACAAAGCACCGAGACACCTGCAGAAGTAAATAATTCTGAAGAGAAAGAGGCACCAGAGGTAGAGACAAAGGATCAGGAGAATCCTACTGTAACTAAGGCCACTCCACCAGAGATTACATCAGAGGCTCAATCATAGTCAACCGACATCAAGGTTACCAAGGAGAAGCAAAAGGTAGATGCAATCGGGCAGGTTATAACAAGTTCTAAGGTAAAAGACATTGTTCTAGTTGCAAAGAATTCACCTCAAGAACTGGAGAAGAAGAAGAAGAAAAAGAAAGGAAAAGGGCCGATCACATTAGATGAAGTCATAGTTATACTCGAGTGTGACCCAAGGACCCTAAGCCCCGAAGAACTAAGAAAATATGGGGAGCTATGTACAAGAAAAGTAGCACAGGAGAAATTGAAACAAGGGAGGAAAAGCAAGGAAATATTAGAAAATGTAAGAGATATCTTACAAAAAGTTGTACTTGAGGTACATGTAGATGAGGATACTTTGATTATGGACCAACTTGCTACACTTGCTGAAGGAATCAATGCCCCAAATGTCGATGCTGACAAGAGAATAGAAGAAAGGGTAGAATCAAAGATTCAGGATAAACTTGGAGAAAGAATCAGCCAAGAAGTGGCAATTAACAAGGTTAAGCTATCCGAGGTAATAACTGAAACTCAGGGTATTACTACTTTTATTTGTCAAATCTTGTTCAAGCTATGCACTGTGGAAACCTTCACTACTAAGATCAGTGAAAAGATCAAACAGATTGAAAATGAAATCACAGCCAGTGCACATGTAGCTACAACCGAGCCACAAGCTTTTGCCAAGCATATTTTACGAGTTCAAGAACTTAGGCGGTTGATAGCAAATCTTAGGAAGCAAGAAGAAAGGATAAGTGATCAAGTCACTAAGTTACAAACCGAGCTCCTACCCTACCTGAAATTTTTTGAGAAACACATAGTCAAGGCACAAACAGTTGTTGCAACACCAGAAATCTATGTGTTGGACAACATCTTTGACATGCATGCACAAGTCGGTCTTGAGCACATTTCTCTCACCAACTTGAAAGAGGAATGGGAAAACCTCTTGGAATCATTAAAGAAAACCCATCAGCACATTTTTTATAAACTATAAGTATACATTTTTGCATTTGGCATTATTATCAAAAAGGGGGATAACAATGTATGTGCCAAATATGTACATAAAATGTTAAGTATACTACACATTACCAGAGCATGCACCGAGGGGGAGTATATAGAAATTTTTTCATAAGTATATGTATATGATGGAAGATATAAATTTTTGAGACATAAGGTTTGTATACATTAAGGTTTTGATACTAATGCCAAAGGGGGAGATTGTTATCTCTATTTGAGCATTAATGATTGTCATTAGTATCAAAGACATCGGTCAGTTACTTATATTAACCCAGTTGGTAACTGAAAGCAATACAAGCCAGACGGTTAAGTCTTCACACCGAGCACAGAACAGTTTTACCAAGCATCAGACACCGATACTAAGCGACAGTAAACACCGAGCCCCAATATAATCACCGAACAATATATACAGTGTTTACCGAGGATCATAGAAAATGGCATAGGAATCAGGATTGGCACATCTATCTATGCAAATGGTTACAATAGAATCACAAAATGTTTTTCCAAGATCGAGGATCATTTATTGTAATATTCCATCATTAATTGCAATGATGATCTTTTGTATTTGTTAGATCTAGGTTTTTTTTGTACACCGTAGATCTTAGGGTTTTCTCTAAGATATTGTAACCTAATTTTGTTAAGCGGCATAAAATAGTATGCTATATAATTGTAATTTTTGCATCATTTTGATGTAACTGATGTATGAATGAAGAAGTTCTTGAAGCTTTAGCCAACTTCAAGATTATCAGTTGATAGACAGAGAAGAACAGTATTCAGAGGCAATCAGATTAAAGCAGAATCGGAATCAGGCTAACTGAACAGTTCATAACAGAGAATCTTCACAAAAAAGGTGATATCTATTCAGTATTTCATAAATTGTATCAGAAAAATTGAGTTGTCATTAGCAGATAGATACCTATTGCTTTCTAATCATTGTAATAGAGTTTTGGTAAAATCTCTTAACAGAGTAGACCTAACAGTCTTTTTGTAAATCTCTTAACCGAGTGCACACTCAAGAAGTGTTGTTAAAATCCTATCACTAGGTAGATTTAGCTGATCTAATATGTTACTCCTAATAGGGTATGATCACCAGAAGTGATCACCACTTGTAGCCCTAACAGGAAAACCTTTTCTATCTGCAGTAGTGAATAATTTGTGGGTGTCATCCCCACCACAGTTTTTACCTTCTAACAAGGGTTTCTGCATTACCAAAATACTTGTGTTATGTGTTGATTATCTTGTTGATTTCATGCTATTTACATTTGATAGTTAAATGAATGAATGATGCATGCAATGGATACAAGTATTGTTTGAAGGTTACTACTGTTTGTTGTTTTAGATCTGAAACGTTCATAAGTGAAAGTTTTTGTGGGCACTGATTCACCCCTTCCCTCTCAGTACCCTATCTCTCCAATCCAACACTATCCTCTAGTTTTTTTCTACTTAATTAGAAAATTTGACTTTAAGGATCTGTTTTAAAATGCCCCCCTTAATATAGACATCGCATACAAGGAATAATGCATCTAATGATACTTGAGATAATTATAATATAACACTTAGATCAAAGAAAGAATCTAGAGTTGTATCATGGAAAATAAATAAAATAATTTAAGTGTATAATTATGAATCTTTTGTTTGTATAGTCATCTAAAATTTTAATTTTAAAAAAAAAATGATTATGAGCTTTTAGGATTTTAATAGTCTTTACAAAAACACATAGACTAAACAAAGATTGTAGAGTTTC
This sequence comes from Chamaecyparis obtusa, assembly GCA_027943335.1. NCBI lineage: Eukaryota > Viridiplantae > Streptophyta > Pinopsida > Cupressales > Cupressaceae > Chamaecyparis > Chamaecyparis obtusa. The sequence continues at coordinate 72,806 of BSBK01001077.1, forward strand.
ATATTGCAATTTACTTGGAAATTAAACAAAATAATTAGAACTACACAATTATGAATCTTTGTTTTGTATAGTCATATAAAACTATAGCTTAATAAAAAAAATAGGAACACTGTAACTTCTAGAATTTCAATAGCCTTTATAAAAACACATAGAAGTCATGGGACCTTAGCTTGATATGTGGAAATAATTTTAGGATTCATCATTAGGATGTATTTTTTTTTCCTTTTTATTAAATATTATGAATTGATTTAACAAACATGTTCGTGATGAATTTTTAAATGTATGAACTTCTTTGTAGTGAATTTATATTGTTTCAACACTGTATATTTCATTAATATTGCATTCATGTCATTAATTTTCTCATGCTTATGTATTGATGTCATTAGTCTTCTCTTACAATTATGTATTGATGTCATTATCTTTCACTTATGATTACCTAACATTTCTAAATTGCAAACTTTGGCCTCTAGCATTGAAAAAAGCATAGCTGACTCGAAGAAATAGAACTCTCTTCAGAGTCAAAACAAAAGTTGGGCTTATTATGCGCACCATAAATCAAGTCAAAATTACCATTTACTTTCATTGTAACATAAATGTTTTATTAGCAAAAGATATTGAAGCTTAAATAGTTATGGAAGGATATACAGAGTAAGTAAGTAAATTGCAACAATGTAAATTTAGCAATAGTCTTGAATGATACTATTTCAAGAAATCATGCATGCGCATTCTCAATATCTCTATGGTGCTGCAATGAAAAATATAAGGAACCTCTCCCAAAACTGATTACCAACTAAATGTTCTATTGACATGTAAACAAAGAAGCCCCACAATACAGATGTGAATGGACTGCATCAAATTCGAGTTCAAGTTTTCAAATAATCAAACACTTTGTATATGTTACTATCGGCTAAACCATTGCACCTCATTTGATGCAAGTGCTAGTTTAAAATTGACAACTCTCTTTTTTGCAAAGTACAATATTAACCCTATACATTAATATACACAATGTAACTACATGTGAATGAGGAAATTATATAAGAAAATGTAGTGTTTTCATCTTCAGCAGAGCCCAAAGATGTTGTGTTTTCATCGTCAAAAGAACCCAAAGTTTGTTCAAGTTGCACATTCAAAGATTTATGTAGAGCATTTGGTAGTACCAAAGGTTTGTGTGCCAAATGGGTTCCTTCTACTTAGAAATCATCATTGCTTTGAAGGTAGGTCCCATTTAGGAAGCCCTCTCAACTTCAACAACCACCATGTGTCGGCAACAATCATTTCAATCAATTGATCATCAAGATGAGAGAAATTACATATCCTGAAAATGAATAGATCGTTGCCTGCAAATGAAATACCAATACAATCTTCACTTCCACTCATGGAATATAAACCAGTGAAACCCTGGGACTCGCACCCTAAAAAAAAAACCTCGAAGTACCCATCCTCGAGACGTCTCCGCACTGGGTACTTGAATTTCTATTTGAATTTTGATTTTTTAATGTTACTATTGGGTATGTACTATGTTACTATGTTGAATGTTCAATGATTCCGCTTCGTGTTGCAATTTTTCTATGTTCATGTATTTCAATTTGGTATGTTATACTGAAACATCATTTCATATCTAACATTTCAAGTTCTATATATGTATAGTATACAACACCCCTCGTGTCCCCCCACCATTCCCCAGCCGTCCTAAAATTGAGGCCCTTTGTCCCCTTGTCCTGAAAACTCATCCCGACATCCTAACCTACCCAAGCACCAGTGTTACACTGATATAAACTAGGTTCAATTGATGCCAAATGTGACATAGTGACCTAGGGGAGAGTGCCCAATACTTGAGCACCATAACTTTACACTTCTCAAAATCCTATGTGGAAATTTCAAATCACTCCCATTTTTTATAGAAACCTACTTGGCAAGTCCCCTACTTATAACTAAGGTTCTAGGGCCACATCATCAAATATGATGTCACATCAGCATGTTTTTTCCAAGGTGTCCAAAACAGTCCAAATAAAAGTGAGATCAATTGTAGTGCATTAGGGATCCTCATACTTGTGCAACTGATGTGGCATCATATGATTGGTTACTTTTTAGAATAAGAGATATATTTCATTCAATTATGTGTAGTCATCATTAGAAAAAATAACTTTGAAGCCACAGGTATTGGTACAATGTTGTCAAAAATATTAGATACTAAATCAGCAAGTATGAGTATTAAATTAACGACGACTATCACAACTATTATAACATGTTCATCGTACTAGATCCTCACCCCTCCATCTCATTAAAATGTGACACAAAGACCTATATCACATTCATATTTACTTCGAACTTTTAACTAAACCACCCCTCACAATCCTCCAAGCCTAGTCATGCACAATACTCCAAGTCCAGTCATGCTTCTGCAAATTGGGACTGCACAAACAAATGAAACCACCCCTTCTCACACAACAAAATAACCCGACACTAATTAAATGCAGGAAGTCGCCAATCTGGTAAAGAGCGCTCTCATAAAATGAGTAAATAAGGCTTGCAGTTTATGAAGAAGCTAAATTTGACATATATATGTAGTCTTCGAGTCGTAGAGCCTATATGCTTTTTAAAAACATGTATATGCCCTCCAAGGCTTTCAATGGTTCTATAAATTATAATTACAACTTTTCACTATTTGTGCTTCACCATTTGACTTTTGTGCAGCACCCCCCGCCCCCCACTCTAGTGTTACTCAGCCCATCTGATGCAATCACCAATTTAGTGTAATAATCCTTGCAAGAATAATGTTCATAATCTTTTAACCGAAAAAACTCCACACAACTAAAACATTACACTGTGTTCACGAGGAGTTTAACGTAATAAATATGGTCATTGAAAGAAGCAACAAAAACTTAAAATAAAATAGTATGTGCTCCCTCTTCATTTTTCAATCAAATATATTACAAATTTATAGGATTCTCATATTCTATTAAAATTATAAAATTCTTACAACCAAATTTTCTAAATAGGTTGAGTTGTTTTAACCACTTAATGCAAACACATTTGTACTACTTATAGAATAACCTATTCAACAAAAAATAACAAACCTACCTAAACTATTATTTTAGGCATCCTAATATTCCTAACATCGAGATGTGAATACTAATTCCCAATAGCCTAGAGCCCACGAGTATGGTAGTCTAGGAAGGGCGTAGACCCCAAGTGTACACTAGCCTAATGAGGGTTTGGCACATGCATGAAAGCTTGTGAAAATATTGGCATGACCAAAAAAATTGTTCACAAACCGCAAGCACACTAGATCAGTGAATGCATAAGCCTACAATCACAATAGCCCAATGAAGATTTGAACCTTGGTGGAAATATCAACAATGCCACAACTTAACCACCACACTATGGGATGAACCGAAAATTGAGGGTAAACAATCTCAATTGTTGATGTGGTAGCTACATGCAAGAAGCGCAAACATTTCACCAAAGGGTCACTCCTAGGTTGAGCACATAATTTTATAATGAAAGAAAGGCAAAAAAAATTTGGCTACTGAAAGAAAATTCAAAGAACTTTCACCCAAACATTTGTAAAGGGGCCTACTACATGGTGCTTCTATCCCATAAGAAGATAAATTATAGATGGTCTTTTGTTAGACTTCATAATCAATGAGAGGAACAACGGCAACCTTCTAATAATGACCAATGAGATAATTGATTATCACGTATATACCATTTACTATGATTTGCTAACATTTATATTTTACTTTCCTCTATTTGATCACACTTTACATGTTGAACACGCCTATGGATTCTGAGAGGGGGGTGAATCAACATGCAATAAAAACTAAAAACTTTTCTTTCACAAATGCTTATCAACAATCTTTATCCAACTAATTGAGAGTGGAAGATAATGCAATGACAACACAAACATAAGAACACTATTTTTACATGGAAAACCCAATATGGAAAAAATCATGATGAGAAACACACTCACTATATGAATAATTATTTACAAATGATTAAGACAAATGCCAAGGAGTTCAATACTCTTTAAAAGGACTCATAGGCTCAGACACCAATCTCGGGCTAGGAAAAGAACCTTAAGGAAAGATACAAAGGACTTGAAAATCTCTTAAGAGAACAACTTCTTTAGGGAAAGATACAATGCAAATGATCACAAGTAACTATGCTGAGTGAACTAACTTGAAGTGCATTCTTTGTAATGTTGATTATAGTTTGTTGTTTATACATCTGTGACTGATTTTATCTTTTCTTGACTTCATATTCAAATCATCACACTTCACAACATCTCATATTCTCTCATCCACACCAATAAAAGTCATCTCTAAAGAATATGCACCTATATATATCTGCCACAACACAAAATAACATCAATTAAGCCAGCCTAATAAGATGCAACAAGTAACACATAGATCATTGTATCTATACACAATCTCCAAAGCATGTGGAAGGGAAACAAAGAATATGAAGCATCACACCATGTCCGCACACCTTTCCTTAGATCAAAATTTTTTCAATGATCATCACACGCTACCACAATGGTGAAAACATCTTGACTTAGTCATAGAGAATAAAATTGTTAAAGCGCGTTGACCAAACAAACACAAAGGGTGGTGCAGACATCCACGAATTATGTGGATGCACAACATAGCTTCACATGTCATTGTTATATTTATATCAACAAACCACAACTTTGGATCACTTGAACGCAGAGGAATGTAAATAATTCCTACAAACTGTCACTATGTCTCTATCAAGAAAGAATACAAAACACAATATCTCTTGTAGAGAACTAATCAGATCATGAAACCTAAGAATTAGCAACCTCTGATATCAATCAATAAATATCATACTCCAAACATAAACCTTGCAAAAGAATGATCCAAAAAGATAATGCTCAATTAGACCAATTGTTCACCAAAATAGTAAAACTTGCCTACTTTCATATGCAGAAACTAGAAACGTCCAAAGCACATAACTCAATAACACCCACTTCAACCTTTCTTCAAAGCATATCTGAAATAGAAGAATATAAAACAAATCATCATAATTTGTTGGGTTGGAAAAAGGCCAACATAGACAACAATATAGAACATAGAGCAACATAACTTCTCTTATGAAGCCAATCAATAAAAGATATCTAAATTTACACAAACATTAGGAACATGTCCACTGAACCGCACACCTGGAAATATCAATGTGGAGCATTCTTACCAATCCTGACCATTCCTAATAGCCAACCTCATTGTCAACAAACAACAAGGCACAACTTCAACCTCTGAAGTTATATGGACCTGAAAGTAGGATACTACAACATTCATAGACCATAAATGGCAGCACCAAGACCACAAGTCATCAACTTATTATGTGGAGCAATATGGAGCATTCTCCCATAAGGACTTCAGATACTCTTCACTACGTATACAAGCTTCCCATACTTATCACCTTCTAGATATACCACTGAAAAAATTATCATCACCACTATAAATTAGAACATCTAAACATCAAATATTGAATCTCTACTACAAATACTCTTTCTATCATATCAAATATGATGCAGGAGCATCCTAGGATTCTTGGCAATCTTGTATCAACCAAAAATATGTTTGTCTTTGAAGGTAGATTGTTAGTTTTGATCTTGGTTTGGTGGAGTTCTTGCTCGTTTTTGGAGACTGGTTGCTCAGTTTATGTGGTTATCGGGGTGCTCGGTCTCTGAAGAACGCTCGGTGACTGAAGGCGTCGGTTCACTGGCGCTCGGCGATAACAGTGTTCCTCGGTCATGCTTGGCATGGTCGGTCGACTGATGCTCGGTTATTTCTTATGTTGCTCGGTGTTCTTTCTTACCAACTGGATTGTTTGGATAGATCGGCTTGGCCGACTGGTGCATTTAATTTGGGTCGCACTCCTCGGGTTATGGATTGACTGTTGGGCGTGTGGGGACCTAGATCTAGCATGTTGCATTCTTCTATGCAGATCTGATGACTGTTGGGGCCATCTTTGAAGAATTCATTTATTTTGTAAGGCTATGTGAGATCCGATTGATGTTTTAACATTTAATATTTGTTTGTAAGGGTTTATTGTTTCATTAGCCAACTTGTGGCTGGGAATCAATATTTATAGGATGCTTGGGTAGTTTTTTAGGGGATGAGTTTGGTGGAAAGGAAGGTAGTAGCCTGCGAGCTTAGGAGTAGGAAGATTGCTTGGAAGTTTGAGTACAAGTCTAGATCTTTCATGGGTGCCTACCAATGTGTTGTGTGTTACAGACCTGGGCTAGCTGACTGCTGATGTTGGGGAAAAGATTTGGATCCTACGAGATCTAGTAGATTGTTATTTTCTTTGTATCTGGCCGTAACCGGGAAGGCCTTACAGCCCGACACATTGCTTGTAATTAGTAATTTGATGAATAAAGAATTCTACTTTGTTTCAGATCTGTTGTTGTTATTGTGTATTTTCGTTGCATATTGGTTTGGTTGCAAGGTCGGTTAGTCCTTAATTGGATCCACCAGCCTTGACTGCATCAAAACTTCACATGCTTTATCTTGCATATTAGACTGTATCATCTTAAAATGGAAGCACTTCCATGTTAAGAGAGTTTATCCCTTTGAGTAATTGGTCTGGGGTCATGTCAAGCACCTTGATTAGGTCTTTGCTTGAATCTAGCTTTCTCCCCCCATTCTACTTCTCTCTGCACCTGATTTCACTTTATTTCTGCTTTTCCTAGCATTATGGACTGAGGTCCTGAGGTTTTTGACCTCAAGGTCAAAGTCGACCTTGAGGGTCAAAGTTCACCTAAACCCTCCTAGGTTAGGGATGACCTCGATGCTGACCTAGGGTGGGGTCTACCTCGTCCTTGACCTAGATTTCAAATTTCAAGATTTTCTAATTTCCAGGTATCGGGTTTCGAAAAGATTTTTTTTCCCACCTCCGAGTCGGCCATTTCGGGTTTCAGAATGGTAAATCTTTAATTTTCATTTAATATGGGTCCATTTCTAGGGGTTAAGGTTAATTATGATTTAATTCCCCAATGTCAGCCTTCTCTAGAGGTTTGTGCCTTAGTTCACTATAAAAGGAAGCCTTCCTCTCTCATTTTCTCCATCCATTATCATCAAGTTTTATGAGATCATCTCTTGCCATCAAGCACTCAAGTTCTCAAGAAAGACCAAGCAATCATTTTCAAAAAAGCATTTAAGCCCTCTTCTCCATTCGAGTTCTCCATTGAAGATCAAAGATTCAAGCATTCAAGCCTTTGAAGGGATTTGGTTCAAGCATGCAAGATTCATCATTCAAACCCTAGATCTAGCCATCATGATGGTGTGATCTTCTTTCAAGATCCTTTGTTCATCTTCTAGATCCATTCATTCTTCTATCAAGGTGGATTCCAAGCATACAGACATGGAGGTTTTGCATTTACTTTCATAGTTTTGATTTACATTTGCTATTGTCATGTTCAAGCTTTCATAACAATATATTCATTTACATTTGAAATACAATTGCGTATATATCAAATTGCATAGCTTCATTGTTAGATATACTTCTACTACTTGCTAGCATTCTCATTTCAATTTCAATATTAAGGTTGATTCCAAACCAGGGTTTGACCAAGGCAAACCCCTCAAACAAACAACAAAACCCTCTTTTTCTTGTAGGTACAGGTGTGGAACTGCGGATTTGAGATTGGATTTGGATACCCTTTTCGGCGAACTTCCGAGATCTGTGAACAAAGTCAAAGTCAACCTTCAAAATATTAATGTAGCCTTTGACTTTTTATCGGGGTCAAAGACTACCTACTGTCAAAAAGATAAAAGTTTTTTGGTTTTTCTTCATCTCGGCATTTCCAGTCCGAAAAAGGTTGCAGAATTGCCTGAAACTGCACACAGACATCAGAAATCAACATTTTCCAAATCTGCCCTATTTTAAGGTTAGTATTTGTCTTTCAATTATTTCAAATTTCAAACACATCTCCTTTATAGGAAAATATAAGGTTTTTTTCCTCTCATATTCTCCATAGATTGATTTGATTGTGCATTAACCTTTTGGTTGATCAATTTGGATCTCTCCTTTGGGAATTTGGATTTAGAAGTAGATCTCATATTTTCCCTATACATTTTAAGGTGGATACTATACTATTTCACCTTATTCATTTTGGTGAACCCAACACACTTACCCTCCTTTTTTTTGTGGATTTAGATGCTCTATTGTGTTATATCTTCCTTTGTATTCCCTTGTGCATTCACCTTATTCATTTTGGTGAACCTGACACGCTTACCCTCCTTTCTTTTGTGGATTTAGATGCTCTATTGTGTTAGATCTTCCTTTGTATTCCCTTGTGTGTTCACCTTATTCATTTTGGTGAACTTGACAAGCTTACTCTCTTTCTTTTTGGTGTTAGATTTCCCTTTGTCTTATTGTGTATGTTCACCATCATTATTCATTTTGGTGAACCCGAAATACCTACTCTCCTTTCTTTTGTGGAATTAGATGCCTTATTGTGTTAGATTTTAGATCTTTTCTTGCATTTAGATTAGATCTAGTTTATGCTCTTGCATTTTAAAATTCAAAAATACAAAAAAAATCTACATATTCAATAAAATATAAAAAACATTTCTTACATTTCATTTTACTATGGAGATTGTTAAAATGCTTTGGTGTATGGTCATGTTCCTTATTACCCTTCTTTTAGCATCTTTTTACATTACTTATGATGTTTATGAGAGTATTATTCACTTCCTTACATTGATGACCCTTCACTTTTCTCTTGCCTATGCTTTTGTGAGGTTGACCAACACTAGACTTCCTACATTCAAAACTTTCATTAAAAAATTATGTGGTAGCCTTATTACTCTTTTGGATTATGTGAAGAATTTGGTAGATGATACACCATCTCCTAATCTTCCTAATCCTAATCCTATCAATCCTAATCTTAATCCTACCAATCCTAATCCTAATCCTAATCTTCCTAATCCTAATCTGATACATGATTCCATCTGTTCATCCTTGCTCTTCCTGTACTTATGATGGGATTCGAGCTATAGCTCAGGATGTGGATGTGCAAGATTTCTTTGATTTACCTTCTCCTCTGATGCATGATGATATTAAAGGAAAGGGTAAAGAAACCTCTTTAAAACCTATTATCCCACCATATACAACCTTTACTCATGAACATGATAAACAATCACCTCTTGTAGAAGCTTTACATAATATGTACACTACCGGATATAATATGGTGACTAAACAAGGTTATAAAGGTTTAGGGCTTGGAGTTAATGAGCATGGTATTAGGTTTCCAGTTCATATACCCCCTAAATCACATATGTATGGTGTTGGTTGTTCGAATTCTCAAGTCAAGGTAGGTGATGTTAATCATCGTCCTCCTCTTCACATTCTTCTCCACACCTATCTTAGATAACCCTAATACTCGTCAAGAAGTGGCTAAGAAGGTATATGTTGAACTAATGAATTCTAAGAAAGAAATCTTTAGACCTATGCCAATAGATGCTTTATAAAAATATAAATGTCCTTTTCATTATAGCAATATGCATTTACTTGTTGATTGTAAACATTTCAAGTTATATGTTAGAGAAAGAGCTGCTTTAGGAATTATATCTCACTCTCGTGCAGTTTTACAATTCTTTCATAATTTTGATATAGGGGATTCCCCTTCTTCCGATATAATGTAGATGTTCTTCCCTCTCTTGTCTCATGACTAGGGGGCAAGAGGTGTATCTTCATCCAGTCTTCTAGGATCCATTAGGCTTTTAGCATATATTATGTCTTGAGCTTAATTGGTATTCTTTCTCTCCTATTTTTCTATGGTTTTGCATTATTCTTATTCAAGATATCTTTCCTAAGACATTTGTTTTAAAAAGATATCTTTTGTCTCTATCCTTGGGAGGCAAGGTACCTCCTTTCTCTTTGTCTAGGGAACTGATTTCCTTAGCTTAGTGGTCTTTGTTTATATTGCAATATTATTTCATCATATTGATAGATGTTTTGACTATGGATAACTTTCTTATATGAGAAGTTGTTGTCCTAAGTCGTCACTTCTTCTCTATGTTGCAAATTATGTTATTTATAAACTCTCACCCTTGCTTTGGTGTTAGAGTTGTTTCCTTCATTCCAAAGATTCATTTTCCTCTTTTTTGCGGGGGGATTGGTGATTGAATCTTTGTTCCCGCTATTGAAAGATGATATTTTATCTAAAGCACTCCTCTTTGGTGGGGGTCTTGTTGATAAGATCTCTTTCTTTGAGGATCATTTTTCCATGAGTGACATATTCTTTTCACGAATATCTATACTCTTGGATGTTGGGGTCAATATCCCTCGCAAAGAATATGGTATACATTGTTGTAAATAGGATATCTCCTTGCATTGTGAAGTAGGTATCCTCTTCCTTATCCTGTCTAGTAGACTGCCATGATAAGGAGGGGGGCATATATAGGGTCTCCCTTGTACTATAGTTTTTTATTTTTATATGCTAAATCTTAGAAGGTAACACACATAAGTTGCTAAATCTTGAAAAGACATGCATTTATATGCTAAATCAACTGATGGTAATGCACATAAGTTGTTAAATCCTGAGGAGACACACATTTTTCAAATTTTTCAATATGCTAAATCTTGGAAGGTAACGCACATAAGTTTCTAAATCCCGAAAAGACACGCATTTCAAATATGCTAAATTTGTCGAAGGTAACACACATAAATTGCTAAATCCTGAGGAGACACGTATTTCATATTCATAGTGATACATGAAGGTGGATCTATGGATATTCCAGAAGTTGTTAGAAGACGCATTAAAATTACAAGCACATTTTATGGGTGAACCTGTTCGGATCTCCCTCCAAAGTGATTCATGGTAAGGTGGGCATCTTACTAGGCAAGGTAATCACTCTTTTCCCTTTCTCTCTTTTCGCTTTCATGCTAGTAGGACTAGATCATGAAGCTATGTTATTTATAGTGTTGCTCTTGTCTTTCTTATGTAATCATTTATTCTTTTATGATAGCTTTCCAAATATGATATTAGTATGAGAAATGTTTCTTAGCAAGGTTTCTTATGCTAGTTGATTTGGGTTTGTTCAATAATAACCCCTCTTTTGTGTCTTTTTCCTTTTTGTTTTCGCACCCTCATGCGTGTATGTTGAGTTATAATCCTTAGCCTAGGGGCTTGTGTCCCTAGCTAAGTGTCATTCTATCTTGTTTCGAATCCACTGGGATCTCTTCTCTCTTCTCCTTTACCAAGAGTTTGCATTGAGTTCATACTCTTGCTAAAGTGGGGGCCTAATGTATCATCTTAAAATGGAAGAACTTCCATGTTAAGAGTGTTTAGCCCTCCGAGTGAGTGGTCTGGGGTCATGTCAAGCACCTTGATCAAGTTTTTGCTTGAATCTAGTTTTCTCCCCCCGTTCCGCTTCTCTCTGCACTTGATTTCACCTTATTTTTGCATTTCCTAGCATTATGGACTGAGGTCCTGAGGTTTCTGACCTCAAGTTCAATGTCGACCTTGAGGGTCAAAGTCAACCTCAACCCTAACCTAGGTTAGGGATGACCTCGAACTTGACCTAGGGCAAGGTCTACCTCGTCCTTGACCCAGATTTTAAATTTCAAGATTTTTTGATTTTTGGGTATTGGGTTTCAGAAAGATTCTTTTTCCCGCCTTTGAGTCAGCCATTTCGGGTTTTAGAATGGTAAATCCTTAAATTGCATTTAATATGGGTCCATTTCTAGGGGTTAAGGTTAATTGGAATTTAATTTCCCAATGTCGGCCTTCTCTAGAGGTTTGTGCCTTAGTTCACTATAAAAGGAAGCCTTCCTCTCTTATTTTCTCCATCCATTATCATCAAGTTTTATGAGATCATCTCCTCTTGCCGTCAAGCACTCAAGTTCTCAAGAAAGATCAAGCAAGCATTTCATCTAGCATTTTCAAGGAAGCATTCAAGCCCTCTTCTCCATTCAATCTCTCCATTGAAGATCAAGGATTCAAGCATTCAAGCCTTTGAAGGGATTTGGTTCAAGCATGCAAGATTCATCATCCAAACCCTAGATCTAGCCATCATGATGGTGTGATCTTCCTTCAAGATCCTTTGTTCATCTTCTAGATCCATTCATTCTTCTATCAAGGTGGATTCCAAGCATACAGACATGGAGGTTTTGTATTTCCTTTCATAGTTTTGATTTACATTTTCTATTGTCATGTTCAAGCTTTCATAACAATATATTCGTTTACATTTGAAATACAATTGTCATATCTATCGAATTGCATAGCTTCATTGTTAGATCTACTTCTACTACTTGCTAGCATTCTCATTTCAATTTCAATATTAAGGTTGTTTCCAAACCGGGGTTTGACCAAGGCAAACCCCTCACACAAACAACAAAAACCCTCTTTTTCTTGCAGGTACAGGTGCGAAACTATGAATCTGAGATTGGATTTGGATACCCTTTTCGGTGAACTTTTGAGATCTGTGAACAAAGTCAAAGTCGACTTTCAAAATATTATTGTAGTCTTTGACCTTTTATCGGGGTCAAAGACTACATGTTGTCAAAAAGATAAAAGTTTTCTAGGTTTTCTTCGTCTCAGCATTTCCAATCCGAAACAGGTCGCAGAATTGCCTGAAACTACACAGACATCAAAAATCAACATTTACCTGATCTGCCCTATTTTAAGGTTAGTATTTGTCTTTCAATTATTTCAAATTTCAAACACATCTCCTTTATAGGGAAATATAAGGTTTTCTTCCTCTCTCATATTTTCCATAGATTGATTCGATTGTGCATTAATCTTTTGGTTGATCAATTTGGATGTCTCCTTTGGGAATTTGGATTTAGAAGTAGATCTCATGTTTCCCCCATACATTTTAGGGTGGATACTATTAAATCCTATTCATAGACTTCAATTTCTCTTTCATGAATATTTTAGCTTCCCATAAACCAGAAAACATAGAGCAAGTTAACAATCGTGACAACACTGAATGCTTCTCTCCTATACACTCGTATGACACTTCTCTTAATTGATGAGCTACAACTGCTTGAATACCTAAATGACTTGAAGATCAATGATTAGAGATCACCGAGTTACTGAAATGATATGTAAGATAATTAAATCAATCATTATGTTGTCATTGATGTCAACTGGTTTTGACAGTACTTATCATGTAAGTTACAAACATCTAAACATCTGTGAAAAGAGAAAAAAGATGAAGAACTAATATATCTACATGGAGAAAGATGGATATGACAAATGAGGATAAGGAATACTTTAGGTAACTTATTGATGAGTCTATGATCTCATATTATTGACTTGATTATGTTGCATTAGTTTATTATGAAGAAGGAAGAAAAATTGTACAAGACAATGAGGTCGGTAAATGAAGACTTCAGTATACACTGAGCTAGTGTAGTGTATACCAAGAGATAGTATTAACCGAGCTTGTATTCGCTGACGCATTTATTTGTTAACCAAGTATGGATGAAAGTATTAAATGCTTAGTTTAGCTGATAGAAAATGATGAGTTGGAAATTGTTATGATTTCGAGATTGAGGATAAAGTTTGTTATGAGATCCACGATTGACAAATTTTGGAGAAGATCTAAAGGATGAAATTGAAACATGTTATTGACACAACTGTCGAGGAAGGTTTATGAGGCAAAATCAATGAAGAAGAATAAGAGGCAAAATCTGATGGTTGATATGAAAAAAGTTTATCTATCTATATAAGATATATGAGTTTCTTTATTGAAACATGTCAGAAGAAAGAAGACTACAAAGATTTCACATGAATACAGTTTCATGCATGCCTAATCAAACTGGTTGAAGGAGAACCAAACTGCAGAACATTACCGAGCGTCAGAGAGCTATTACTGAGTGAAAGTAAGTTGAGGAAGTGAATTGAAATATTGATCAGAGGATTTGTATGGGCTTAGAATAGATCTGAACATCTTCAAATTGAGTTGTATTGTAATTAGATCAACTACTATTTCAGTCTAACCATTGATACAGAAAATATCCTAACTGAGTGGACTTAACCGTCATATGTTATGCCCCTATGTCATTCAAGGAATGTACATTGTTATCTTATTGACCCCATAGTGAATGCTGGTTGAAAGTTAACTAATAGTCTTAAATCCTCTAACAAGGTCACACCTAATAGTGTGTTTGTAACCTTTAACAGGGTTGGCTCTTCACCGAGCTCACTTCAGAAGAGTGAAAATTATTTTAGGTTACCGATCCCAGGTGGTTTTTCCCTTAGCAAGGTTTCCATGTTAAATCATTGTGTTATGTGTTTCTGTGATGATTGTTTTATTGTCATACTTTACATATTGCATATTTGATTTGGTTGGTAATCACAGTGAGATAATTAACTGGTAATTGGTAAAAGACAAATAGTTTAATAGTTAATGTTACCGAGCTGTAGAATTTATTGAAATAGTTTTAAGAGTTACATCTTTGTATTTGGGACTGTAGGATAACTGATCTAACTAATTCACCCCCCCTCTCAGTTATTCTAACAATTGGTATCAGAGCTAACTAGTTTCTTTGATATAAGTTTTAAGGACTTAAGCAGAAAGATTACAAGATGTATAAGAGGGAAGTACTGAAGCTGAACAAGGACAACTTCTCTACATGGCAAAGTCATGAGACTTCACATATCTAGAATTGGAGATTCTTCATTACACTTACTATACAATGGATACATTCAACCACCGACTGGACCTTTAACTCTTGATCAATTGAAAGATCGACATGAACACAACATGACTATGATAGAGATTGTCGTTGCTTTATCTGATGTTGAATTTGAGGATGTCAAAGATCGCACTACAACAAAGGATATGTGGGATAAACTTTCCGTAGTACATGGTGGTGATGCAAATGTGATGAGAGCCAGAGCTGAAATCTTGAGAGGCAAATTTGATGATATGAAAATGAAGGAAGGAGAAAACATAGTATAGTACTCAAACCGAATTAAAGAGGTTGTCAATGCTATTCGTGGAGCTGGTGGTATCATTGAGGAGGATATTGTGGTAAATAAAATTTTGAGAAAAATTTTCCTATCTATGTAATCAGAATATCTGCAATTCATGAAATGAGGTCTGCACCTAATAGAACACTTACTCTTGATAGTCTGATTGGAAAGCTAACCACTTTTGAGCTAAACAATTATGATAATAGTGTTGTACCAGCTATTGAGTCTGCTTTTATATTTTCTCTTAAGATTGGTAAATCTAGTAGTAAGCACAATATAAGGAATGAAAGTGATAGCAATACCGATGATGAGCTTGATGAACTAGAAGCACTAATAGCCTGTAGACTATAGAAAGGTAAAGGAAGGTATAAGGGTAAATTACCTTTAGCATGTTTTAATTGGAAAGAATTTGGTCATATTGCTGCTAGATGCCTGAACAAGAAAGAAGATGAGAATGATAGAGACATATCTAGAGGTGGAAGCTATGGCAGAAGGAACAATAGAGATAACTAGTAGTACAACAGAGACAATCGAGATCACAAAGATAAAGATAAAAAGGTATGTTACATTGTTGAAGAGAATGACAATGACACCAACACATATGATGACACTGAGGTGGTGTTTGTTGCAATGAAAGATGATTCAATGGAAGAGGAAAGGCATGTAGAAATAGCACTCATTTCTAAAGTTAGTAAAAATGATACTTGAATCATTGATAGTGGTTGTACACATCACATGACTGGTGATGAAGATAAGTTTGATCATCTTGAGCATTATAATGGAGGATCAGTAAAAATGGGTAATGACACACCTTTCATGGTTAAAGGAAAAGGATCTTTATTGATAAATGATAAAATCAGATGTGATAATGCTTATTGGGTAAAAGGACTAAATTGCAATTTGCTAAGTGTAGCACAACTTAACAACTCAGGTCACCGAGTGGCATTTGAAAGCAAGAAGGTGAGAATCTATGATGAAAGTGGAAAGATAATCAAAAGGTTACTTATTTTATCTTGACAATGCTGAGACTTCTTGTTTACTGGTGAAAAATGAAGATGCATGGTTATGAAATAAAAGGTTATGTCATGTAAATTTTGATAACATGATTAAGATCAATAGAAAAAGAAAAGTTAGAGGACTGTCTAGCCTAACTAAACCTGATCATGTTATGTGTCATCAATGTCAGAAAGGGAAGATGACAAAATCTAGTTTTAAAAGTAAAGACTATTCAACAAAAAGAATCTTGGAGTTAGTTCACACCAACCTATGTGGTCCCATGAGAACTCAAAGCTACTATGGTGATAGATACTTTATTTATTTGTTGATGATTACACTAGATTGATGACTGCCATGTTTTTAAAAAAAAAAACTGAGGCATTTAAAATGTTTAAATGGTACAAGGCTAAAGTAGGAAAAGAAACCAGAAAAGAACTGAAATGTTTGAGGTTTGATAGAGGTAGTGAGTTTATTTCTGATGAATTCACTAACTATTGTAATGAACATGACATCAAAAGATAGATTTCTGCACCTAGAACACCATAGTAGAATGGGATTGCTGAAGGAGAAATAAATCTATTGTTGATTGTGCAAGAACACTGATGATAGAGAAAAATGTTGCACAGATGTATTGGAGAGAAGCAGTTAGCACAGTTGTATATGTCTTGAACCGAGTTCAACTAAAGAAAGACACAAACAAGACACCCTATGAGTTATGGTTTGGATACACACCGAGTATAAGTTACTTCATAATTTTTGGTAAAAAATGTTTTATTTTGAAAGATGACAGGAATGGGAAATTTGACTCTAAAGGTGATGAGGGAATATTCCTTGGATATTTTACTAAAAGTAAATCTTACAAGTGTTTGAATAAGGTTACTAATAAGATGATTGAAAGTGCTAATGTTAGAGTTGATGAATTTGTTGATAAAAATGATGAAGAAAGCATTAAGGAGCCGAAAGACTATGGTAGATTTGCATATGTTTAACATCCAGAGTACCTACCGAAGCCACCGGCTGAGTCGACCAAGCATCAAGAAAATAACACCGAGGAACAACAAAGGGAAATCGAGGATAAGGAAGAAGTTGTCAAGCAAGGAAATGAACCTGAATAGAATGAAGAACAAAGAAGAGATTAAGTGCTAGCAAGATTTGTCAAAAGACATCATCTTGAGAATCAAATCATTGGAGATAAGCAAGAAGGCATGATGACAAGAAGTAAGTTAAGACAAAATGTATGCTTAGTTTGTGAGTTTGAACCTAAGAATGTTAAGGTTGCACTTGAGAATGATGAATGGATTAATGCTATGAATGAAGAGATTGAACAAATTGAGAAAAATAAGACATGGACTTTAGTACCTAGGCTAAAAGATAAAAATGTTATTGGTACTAAATGGATTTTCAGAAATAAAATGAATGAAAATGTAGAGGTTACAAGGAATAAAGCTAGACTTGTTTGCAATGGATATGCACAAGAAGAAGGTACTGATTATGGTGAAACTTTTGCACCTATTGCTAGACTAGGAGTCCACATGTTACTTGCATATGCTGCACATAATAAATTTAAGGTAAAATGGATATTAAGTTAGCTTTTCTGAATGGAATACTAGAAGAGGAGGTCTACATAGAACAACTAGAAGGATTTTTTGATCTGAATTAGAAACACATGGTGTGTAGACCGCATAAAGCTTTATATGGATTGAAGCAGGCACCAAGAGCATGGTATGAAAGGTTACATACTTATCTGTTAAGTATTGGTTTTGTAAGAACTAGTGAAAACAACAATTTGTACATGAAAGGAGGATCTGATGATACTATTTTCATTGCTGAAATATTTGTGGATGATATAATCTTTGGAGGACAAGATCATATTTGTAAATATTTATCTGATGAGATGAGAAAGGAATTTGAAATGTCAATGTTTGGAGAGATTAAATTTTTTCTAGGATTGCAGGTTATTCAACAAAATGATAAAATTTTCATCACACAATCAAAGCACATTAAGGAAGTATTGAGAACATTTGGCATGGAAGATGCTAAACGAGTAGGAACACTGATGGTTACAGGCTGCAAATTGACAAAAGATGATGAATCTACAGAGGTAAATCAAACATTGTACCAATCTATGATTGGTAAACTGATGTATGTAGTATACAGTAGGCCTGATATTGCACATGCAGTGGGGATTGTGGCTAGATTTTCTGCCAATCCAAAGGATTCACATATGGTTTCAATGAAAAGAATCTTGAGATACCTAAAGAAAATAGAGGATTATGGTTTATGGTATCCTAAGGAAGGAAAATTTGAACTAAGAGTTTACACTGACACAGATTGGGTTGGAAATATAGATGACAGAAAGAGCACAACCGGAGGAGCATTTTTCTTTGGTGAAAGACTTGTAACTTGGACAAGTAAGAAACAACCTTGTATTTCTCAGTCTACTGCTAAAGCGGAGTATATACAAACTATTCAAACATTGCTTATATCAAAAAAGTGTTGGAAGGGATGAATGAGGTAATCACTGAGCCGGTGATAATATATTGTGGCAACACTAGTGCTATAAATATTTCTAAGAATCCTGTGATGCATTCAAAGACAAAGCATATATCAATTAAGTATCATTACTTAAGAGAACAAGTACATGAGAAGCAAGTCAAACTGGAATATGTTACATCAAAAGAGCAACTTGATGATATGTTTACCAAGCCTCTACCGAAGGATACTTTTGAATACTTGAGGATTAGACTTGGGATCTGTGCCCTGTCTACCGGTCACTAATGTGATCTGGAGGTTGCATCAGCCAATTCTTATTAGAAGATCATTCATTTTGATGCAACATAGCTCACACTTTGGATTATGTCTAAGGTTGTGAAAAATTTGAGGAGCTAGAACAGAGAATTTGCATATCACTATATAGAGATACATTGTTTGCACCAAACAACAGCGAGTTACTTGGCTATTGCAAAGCTGTATGTTTTATGTTTTTCTTTGGCATTGCTGTCAAAGGGAGAGAAGGCTACAATATGAAAATCAGATTGGAGAGGAATCAGAAAAAGGGAGAGTTTGAATATCTATTGCTGAGAACAAGACCCTATGGATGTAGGGAGAGCTTGCATGTAAATGTATGTTATGTAACGTAGTGATTAAACATATTAAATATCAAGATAGGGAGAGCTTACCAAGCTACAAAATTTACTTACATAGTTGTGGAATATAAGTTTGGTATGTGTATGACATTTTTTCATATTGCTTGTGTTGCCATCAATGCCAAAGGGAGAGATTGATGAGCTACAATTGATTGAATACATGAATGACTTGAAGATCAGTGATTAGAGACCACCGAGTTACTGAAATGTTATGTATGATAATTAAATCAGTCATTATGTTGTCATTGATGTCAACTAGTTTTGATAGTACTTATCATGTAAGTTACAAACATCTAAACATCTATGAAAAGAGAGAAAAAATGAAGAACTAAGATATCTATATGGAGAAAGATGGATATGACAGATGAGGATAAGGAATACTCTGGGTAACTTATTGATGAGTCTATGATCTCATATTGTTGACTTGATTATGTTGCATTAATTTATTATGAAGTAGGAAGCAAAATTGTACAAGACAATGAGGTCGGTAAATGAAGACTTCAGTATACATCGAGTCAGTGTAGTGTACATCGAGAGATAGTATTAACTGAGCTTGTATTCACTGACGCATTTCTTTGTTAACCAAGTATGGATGAAAGTATTAAATGCTTAAGTTTAGCCGACAGAAAATGATGAGCTGGAAATTGTTATGATTTCGAGATTGAGGGTAAAGTTTTTTATGAGATCCACAGCTGAGAAAATTTGGAGAAGATCTAGAGGATGGAATTAAAACGTGTTATTGACACAACTGCTGAGGAAGGTTTATGAGGCAAAATTAACAAAGAAGAATATGCGGCAAAATCTGATGGTTGATATGAAAATGGTTTATCTGTCTATATAGGAGATATGAGTTTCTTTATTGAAACATGCCAGAAGAAAGAAGACTACAAAGATTTTGTGTGAATATAGTTTCATGCATGTCTGATCAGACTAGTTGAAGGAGAACCAAACTCCAGAACATTACCGAGTGTCAGAGAGCTATTACCGAGTGAAAGTAAGTTGAGGAAGTGAATTGAAATATTGATCAGAGGATTTGTATGGGCTTAGAATAGATCTAAACATCTGCAAATTGAGTTGTATTGTAATCAGATCAACTATTGTTTCAGTTTAACCATTGATACAGAAAATCTCCTAACCGAGTGGATTTAACCGTATTATGTTATGCCCCTAATCCATTCAAGGAATGTACATTGTTATCTTATTGACCCCATAGTGAATTCTGGTCGAAATTTATCTGTTAGTCTTAAATCCTCTAACAAGGTCACACCTAACAGTGTGCTTGTAACCTTTAACAGGGTTGGCTCTTCACCGAGCTCACTTCAGAAGCGTGAAAATTATTTTGAGTTACCGGTCCTAGGTGGTTTTTCCCTTAGCAGGGTTTCCACGTTAAATCATTGTGTTATGTGTTTATGTGATTATTGTTTTATTGTCATACTCTACCTATTGCATATTTGATTTGGTCAGTAATCACATATAATTAACTGGTAATCGGTAAAGGCACAGACAGTTTAATAGTTTATGTTATCGAGCTGCAGAATTTATTGAAATTATTTTGAGAGTTACATCTTTGTATTTGGGACTGTAGGAAAATTGATCTAACTGATTCACCCCCCCTCTTAGTTATTCTAACATTAATTAGGTACAACACTAAACACATATTGACTTCTCTTCATTAGGTACAACGCTAAAGACATAATACTAACACAACGTCCACCTCTTAGACTATAAATACAACACAAAGATGGTAACAACCTTCCTTAGTTATCAACAAGTTTTATATCAATGACAACACAACATTGAACTTCTAACATTATACTCTTTTGTCATGTTCATAGCTCAAATCTAGATAACACAAAACCACCTCTAACAATGCATATTGACAATTATTCTTGAATATTCATTTTAGTTAATGTCCCTTATTTTTGGTTTCTTCCATGTAGATTTGGCATGATGTAAAAGTATGGATTTTCCTATAAAACACATCCATCATATCCACCTAAAATATACCTCTTTCATTTGGTTCTTAATTTGTCTTTTGGATGGAGTTTTTCATTATTGTAATCCTCCTTTGTGTTTTTTTAGCTTTCTAAATTAATTAGGCCTTTGAATTACACCTTGTATGTTATGATTCCCCAATTCAATTGTATAGTTTTTTAGATACTGATAGCAATTGTTATTTCTCACACACCACTTGTTTTGTTTTCCCCACCTCGAGGCATTCTTACACTCCTTTTGAAGGACATGTTAATACATGTTTTTTCATTCGTTGACAAGATAACATCTTACATGATATTTATGTCCATGCTTGAACATTATGATATCCTTTATGACACTATTGACACTTGTAGGATTATTATCTTCCAACAAATATATTTCTATAATTCTTGAATATTTTACAAATATGTCATTCTTGCATCCTTATATTACATGACATTCTTATAAATGACTACATATAAATCATTTATTCTCTACATCACACTTGTCATTACACCTAGGGGAAAATCTTTACTTCCCCTTTCTTTTTAACATGACCTTTCACCATATTTTGAGTTGAACAAGGAATAACACTTTTGACATGTGGTCATTACTCTCCTCTCAAAATTGGAAACAAAATGTTATTATTCATCCAATTTGAGGGAGCCACATTATGTATTTGCATCATCATCGTTCTTAAAAGTAGAGGGAGGCATGTCAATTTGAACCCCTCAACAAGCCTATATAGCATGACATTTATAATTTTTCTAGTCTTTCACAATTTCACGGAGGCCAACTCAATTGTACTCCTTTAATTATTTTCATTTGCATAATGACACAAAATATATGCAATGTAATTTTTTTACAATTTGTATATTCATTATGACATCCAAGCTACAAATAATTTTTTATATGAGTGTGTAAGTTTGATGATGTGTGTCTACTAATAATACAAGGAAGGTGTAGGGATTCATCCATTGTGCATCGTTTATTTAATCTAGTTACTATATATATTAGTATATATTTTTTTAATTTAGAGTGTGTGATTCATGTAGACCATATGCACAACAAATTAGGGACAAATTTTGGAAGAGAAAAGTATATGCTACACCTTTCCCACTCACTTTACACTTACTTTGGCCATTTCTTTAAATTAGTTTTTTTAGTACTTGATCCAACCTACATTGTGCATAAGCTAATATAACCATGTAAATCTATTGACCTTAGGTCATTTTAGCCCAAAACATCTAGATCCATCCTAATTCAAACTCGTTCCCCATCCTAGAGTGGATTGCAATTGTGACTATGTACCCAATATAGAATTGAGCATGATTTTACTGCTACTTAATCCAAATTCACCTTTACGCATCCCAATATGAACCTTTCTTCAAAAAATTGGATTTTTGTATGTTGGCTTGTGTGCCAAAGTATTTGAATTTAGCACCAAGAATGGTATATTAAAGACAATATGTAGGACACTTGAATGAATCATGATATCATCTTGAATTCATATTTGAAAAGTGTGTCATGTCATACTTAAAGAAACATACATTGCATCAACATTTTAAAAATAGATACTAAAAATTTAGGCTTATTATATCTCTTGCATGTATTTGAATCACATGAGATGAGTAAATGAATTTGATTAAGGGTTAAGGAAGTTTCACACTTTAATCCTTGTACAAAATAAGCACCAAATGTGTTCAAAAACATTACATTGGCTTGGAAGCAAATATCACATAAGTGCACAATATTTGGAGGTGTCCAACAACAAAAGATAGAATCACTTAGGACAAACATAAAAATGCCAAAGGAAGATGAAATTGT
Organism: Chamaecyparis obtusa; assembly: GCA_027943335.1. NCBI lineage: Eukaryota > Viridiplantae > Streptophyta > Pinopsida > Cupressales > Cupressaceae > Chamaecyparis > Chamaecyparis obtusa. The sequence goes on from BSBK01001077.1 coordinate 95,711, forward strand.
ATATGGTCATGACTTGTGACAATCGAATTTAAAAGATACATTAACAATAGACTTATGAGCCAAATGATAACAAAGTTTTGAAGTTTATTGTCAAGCACTTCAACACAATCAAATCAACCACATCAAAATTTAATACCATCAAAGAGCTAAGCATGTTCTAACTCATTTACTTTTGATCTCAACTCGTACTTATCTTAGTATGATTGTTGTAGTGTTTGTTTATCATTTACTAGAACTTGGGCCCAAACTATCTATATTTTTAAGGTTTTTTTATTTCATTGTAATTATAGACTCAATCCTCTTGATCTTATTATAATGGAAATACAAGACCCAATATTTATTTTTACCACAAAAAAAAACTACAAACAAAATTAATAATATAACTCCATATTAGGGCAGCTCTCAACCAAAAATTTTCAGCCTCATGTTGTTTGTGCTCCCTATTTTTTTGTTATTTGTGCCCAGTTGATACTATAGTGAGAAGGTATTCTACACCCCTATTTCGACCCATAATCCATCTTTCACTCTCTATAAACACTTCTAGGAAATATTAATCTTGATTATTAACAACTTAAGTTACTACAAATAATAATTTATAACAAAGCTTCTAAATCCATATTTGTTCCTACAAAAACATCAATACTTCCATTACATAACTTGCCCATTATTGTGGTTTATGTAAAAAAATTTCAAGCCATTATATTAATGACCTAATGGAGTGTCCCCTACTCCGTCATTCCATTGGTCTCTAGTCAAGCCTTAATTCCCATGAAAGATGTACCTCTTCTATTTGGGGTTTGAAAAATTGTTCTTATGAGCTACTAATTGTGTCATGGATGCTTTATTGTCATAGTCAATTCTCCCTTAAGGATTTCAAAACTATCTTTTAGGGAGGTTCTTATTTCTTGTGTTTCAATGCTTTAGTTTTGAGCTCTTGGTTAGATCAATTTGATCCATAACTAGGTGTTCCCAATGATGTTTCAATTTAGATGGGAATTCTTTTCCAATTGCTACATTTATGGAACAACTACTAATTACAGAGTAATGGTAGTAAAATTACAATATGTTCAAATTATATTTGTACTATCACAAATTGTAAGATTCTAACATGTGTGTACAATTTTATGATTATTTAGTACCCACCTTAGTGTGTTTTCATAGTACGACTTCATATGGAACTTAACGGACACCTAAATTCAAATATGGGTCCTCTATCATTTCAATCTTGTTTAAAATTAAGGTAAGCCCTTATTTCTAAGTGTTCTTCTCTATTTTTCCTCCAATGAAATAACTTATTTCATCATCTAGGTTGTATGTTATCATTTGTGGCCATTGTGTTTTTTCCCAATCTCATAATCAGTTGAACTTGTAATCTAGCATCCCCTGATTATCTAGCACTTGCGGTCCTAATTTTAGCTCTCATTGGGTGGAACATGATGCCTAGGGTGTTGTATTATTGTGAACATAATGCCTAGGGAATTGTGTTCCCCAAAGATCAGGTTGAAATTGGAACTAGGACCCCAACTCAGTGATTTAGTAGCATATTTCGATTTACAATTGGCTTTCTTGAGTTTTAACCATCAAGATGTTATGAGAGGTGTATAAACACCCTATCTCTCCTCATTTTGGCATCCAACATTATCATCAAGTGTGTTGGCATTATGATGAAGATGTTTGAGTCCAAGAGAACAAAGTGGTGAAGTGGTGTTGTCATTGTTGGCAACAAATCATACTGGAAATGATAGATTAGTCATATCGGCAGTGCATTGGATCGACTAAGTACAGCTACTAAGTTCAAGTGTATCGATTGCAAGATACTCATTTGTGGAAGAAATGATCAACGATGAATATTTTGGAGGTTTCGGGTTATGCGGTTCATGTGGAAGCATTAACAGTATCATATAAATCTATGTCTGGAATCGCATCAACTAATTCACAGTACAAGGAGATATTTGAGGAAGGGAATAGGTGATATTGGCTAGAACAGAGTAATGTTAGAGTAATTTTGATGAAATCAGTAAACCGATGGAGCAAAAGTCAAAGTATGTTTTAATTTCCTATTGACTTGTTTACGGTCGACATCAAGGGATTCAAAATGATGATTTGGCGCACTTGCTCAATTTTTTTTTATTGATTTGGAAGCTGAATTTGGTAACATGTTTAGGTTTTCCACCAACATAGAAAGAGGTCTACAAAAGGAGATGTAAATCATAATATGAAAGGTTGTGATGCATGAAGGTGATTGAAGGAGTTAAGGAAGAAGTGTTTGTATATTTTGAGAAGACTGTGATGCTAGTGGTACTGCAATAGGAGTTGTTATGAGTCAAAAAGATAAACCTATTGCTTATTTCAGTGAGAAGTTGAATGATGCCAAGAGGAAATATTCTGTTTATGATCAAGAATTTTATGCTATAGTTCAGGCATTGAAGAAGTGGAGACACTATTTGCTTCCTAAGGAGTTTGTTTTGTATACTGATCATCAAGCTTTGTAATATTTGAATAGTCAAGGAAAGTTGAATCAGAGGCATTTGAAATGGGTTGAGTTTTTGCAGAGTTATACATTTGTTTTGAAACACAGAAGTGGAAAGTATAATAGGGTTGTAGATGTGCTTAGCAGAAGGCAACTATTGCTGATATAGATGCAGATTGAGGTGGTTGGGTTCAAGGAACTCAAGAATTTGTATCCAGAGGATCCTGATTTTGGTGAAGCTTGGAAAGCTTGTAAAGAATCTATTACTGTAGACAAAATGAAGTGGTTAGATTTTATCATTCAGGATGATATGCTATTCAAGGGGAATCAGTTGTGCATTCCACTAAGTTCTATGGGGGAGAATCTCATCAAAGAGAAGCATAGTGGAGGATTGGCTGGACATTTGGGTCGTGATAAAATCCTTGCTTTGGTTAGTGAGAATTATTATTGGTCGTAGTTGTAGCAAGATGTGAAGAAGTTTGTATAGAGTTGCAGAGTATGTCAGATGGCGAAAGGAGTGAAGCAGAATACAGGGTTGTATCATCCATTACCTATACCAGAGAAGCCTTGGGAGGATATCAGTATGGACTCTGTTCTTGGTTTACCGAGGACTCAGTGGGGACATGATTCAATTTTTGTGGTAGTTGACAGATTTTCAAAGATGACACATTTTATTCCCTGCAAGAAGACTAATGATGATGTTCATGTAGCGGAATTATTTTTCAGAGAAGTGGTGAGACTACATGGTTTGCCAAAAAGTATAGTTTCAGATAGGGACACTAAGTTCATTGGATATTTCTAGCGTACATTGTGTAAGAAGTTGAAGACAAATTTGAAGTTCAGTTCATCACATCATCCACAGACTAATGGACAGATAGAGGTGGTGAATAGGAGTCTGGGGAATTTGTTGAGATGTTTGGTTGGAGATAAGCCAATAGGATGGGATTTGATTTTACCACAGGCAGAATTTGCATATAATAATTTTGTCAACAAGAGCACTGGTAAATCACCATTCCAGATTGTTTATGGGAGTAGTCCAAGAAATGCATCTGAGTTGAGAAAGATAAATAAAGGAGAAATAAGTAGTGCTGAAGCTGAGGATTTTGCAGAACACTTGAAGAACATCCATGAGGAGGTGAGGAAGCATATTACCAAGATGAATGCACAGTATAAGGCTAAGGCAGATGTGAAAAAGAGGCATAAGGAATTTCAAGTTGGAGATGAAGTCATGGTTCATTTGCGGAAGGAGCAATTTCCAGTTGGTACATACAACAAGCTGAAAATGAAGAAGTTTGGGCCATGTAAGATACTAAAGAAGTATGATTCAGGAAATGCGTATGAGGTAGAATTGCCTACTGAGCTAAATATTTCACCAGTGTTTAACATTTCAGATTTGACAAAGTATCATGAAGGAGGTGTTGAAGATGAGATCACAGCAGCATAGTGGAGTATTCCAGCAACTAGTTCAGATACTAAAGAGATTGAGGATATACTGGACAGTCATGTTGGTAGAAGCACAAGGAACATGACATATGAGGAATATCTAGTCAAGTGGAAAGGACGAATTGTTGGAGATTCATTATGGCTGACAAAGCAGGAGGTTAACCATCTTGGTTTCCCTCTTCACACTTGAGTCGTGACAGGGTCACTTCTCAAATTACCCCGGGTGTCTAATGCAAGAGCATCCTGGGTGTAAGAGCAATCTTGCATCACCCAAAAATATTTCTGGTTTCTTTTCAATAAGGGCTATCTTGTGTAGAGCTGTTATTTATGGAAACTTGCTATTTTTAGTAAGTTGGCCATACGATCTCAAAATGTTCTAATTTCACAGTTGGAGGTTCATCTTAGTCATATCAGCTTGCCCGTAAAGTTTCATTGCTAGATCAAGTCTGGTTTTGAAGATATTGAAACTTTTCAGTTTTGGAAATAGGGTGCAAAAACTTTGAACTCAATTTTGAAGACTTTAGAGGCCCTAGATGAGGTCGAATTTTGGGCTGAATGAAGCTTGTTTGATTTAGGTGTTGTAGAGCTCCTCGTGCCCTTTCTGAAATGGGGTTATAATAGTCAATCGGGTCAACAGGTGATGACTTATGGTCTCCGGAAGTTGGGTCACCTGAAATGGTGGAAAATGATTTTCCTTCAAAATTTATATTTGGGTTTCAAAAGTTATTTTGAGCTGACTTTGATGTAATAAAATGAAAAATAAAATAATTCTAAGTTTGGTCAACCTTATTGGCTAAAAATTCTGGAACCTTCCCAGGCGGTGGAAAATTGCCTATATAAGGAAGGTTGTAGTGTTGTCTTAAGCAGTTTAGAATAGTTCTGGGTAGTAGATCTGGGTAATAAATTCGAGGCTTTGTCCTATAGAATATTGTAAAGGGAATGCCTATGTGGCTTTGCATATTGTAATTCTGAAATTTGAAATTCCACACTTGTGGAGATAATAAGAAGCCCATTTTCTTTTCCTGTAAATTGTTGTTATTTCTCTGTTTTTGTTATGTGTTTGTGGTATTAAGGGGAGCACCCTTCATCAAGAAGCCTAATAGTTTCGGAAGGATCTTTAAGGCAGATATGGAGGGATCAGTGAGATATCAAAGACATCTTGAGAAGAAACTTGCAGATGCTAAAGAATTTATTGAGCAGTTGAAAGAACAACTCAAGCAATCAAGAGCCAAGAGACAAGAGCTTGTTGAACAACTATCAGAGTGTAGTGGATATGAGGAATTTGAAGCCTTGGAGACTCTATCCTTGGAGAATGAGCAGATGATTAAAGAAAAGAAGAATATAAAGAGAGATTTGGAAGCTTTGTCTATAATAATGGATCAAGAGATGAAAGCAAGAAAGGTTGTAGAAGAAGCGCTAAAAGCTAATGTTGATGAGATTTTCAAGTCTGAACAAGAAGTTGGTACATTGCATGCATATCTACATGAAAAAATGAAGAAAATCAAGCAGTCTTGATGGAAAATGAAAATCTGAAAAGTGATTTGAAGGCTGCAAATGATTTACTGAACAAATTCAATGAAATTTCTCTAAATCTTGATGAAAAAATCAAGAATCAGAGAATGCATGGAGAGAACTATGGCTTATGCTATACCAGGTATGAAGTTGGTGAGTCTTAAAGAACCAAAAAGGACCAAGCAAGATGTTAATTCTGGACCAAAGGAAACCAAAAGAAGTCCTGGTAAGAAATCTTATAAACTTGTGTTCTTTAATTGTCATAAGGTGGGACACACTGCTATTGTATGCAAAAGTAGACCTAGTACTCTTGTACGTTCTATTTGACACAAGGTGGGACACACCGCTAATGAATGCAAGACTAGATCTAGTACTTTTGATGGCTATTGTTATAATTGCAACAAGTATGGCCATAGAGCTAATGAGTGCAGGACAAGAGTGAACAATCAAAGTTCATATGTGAACTGGAAAAGTTCTTATCAAAATGAGAATCGATGGAATGTTACTTGCTCACATTGTCACAATTATGGTCACAAGGCCATTAACTACAAAATGAGGACTAATAGAGATAATGCAAGACCTTGGACAACAACCGGAATGGCATGTTTTTGCAATCACAAGATTGGACATATTGCAAGGTTTTGCAAGTCAAGAAGCAACCGGTTAAATCAATTATTTAACCAGTCAAATGATCAAAAGGGAAAATAGATTGCAAAAGTGGAAGAGACCATTTGGAAGATGAATCAAACTTGGATGAAAAAGACTGATAGTAAATCGCCATAAGGATCCACATCTTCACCAGATGTAGAGAACTCATCAACTAACTAAGGTTTTTGTTTTCTTAGGGGGAGTAAACATTGCTAGATCTATTTTTGGACCCCCTAGAAGTGTGTGTGGTAAGTTTTATTTGCATATTCATATTCATAATGATATTTTGAAAGTATGTTGTGAAATTTTTTTTATTAATATAAAGTTTCGTGGTATCACAAGTGAGATTTTTGAAGTGAACGGTGTATGATTATGTTCAACCGATGAGCATTTAATGTTAGTGTGCGAAGGAAGATAAAATGTTGTTTTGAGTCTCTTTATGCACTTCACACATTCGAAGAGCAGTAATAGTGTGGCAGAAGCATTGTTTGAGTAATTTATAGCAATTAAGGTGATCGGAAGGTGTGTTTTTTGAGATCTTGAGAAGGAAATCAAACAATGATCAAGTGTGTTTAACAAAAACCCTAGTTGGGGAATCTGAAAGGTATTTATCCACTTGTTTAACAAAAACCCTAGTTGCGGGAATCTGAAAGGTATTTATCCACTTTCTTGAGCTTGAATATATTATTTCAAAATGGCTACACCTAGATTGGTTGATATTACTTAGAGGCCATGATCGGAATTCAAGAGGAATCTATTTAAATCAATGGAGGATGATCCAATGGGTTCCCTATCCAATGCACCTTACGGTGTGCTTCATGTTGAAGATATTAGATTGTATATCCATTGCAAACTAGAGGATTTGGGTTCTTTAGTCATTTCCAAGCAGTATGAGAAGCTTTGTGATAATATTGTGTTGAAGGAAGAATATAAGAGGGTTGTCGGACAAGGGTTTTGAGTATGTGATCAATCTTCCTACTGATTTTGATGATGAACAAGTTAGATATGTTCTTACCACAGTGCATGATCAATTCATGTAGCTTGACCGACCACATAAGATAAAAAAGGAAGCTATTCATGTTGTTACAGGGTTGTGCACTATCAGTGAAGTACCAACACTAAATTTTGTGCCAAAGGAGGAAGTTATCCGGTTGATTGGATCAAAATGGGATAAATGGGCAATGACAGTCAATGACATTATTGATCCAGACGTGAAGTTTGTTGTGATGGTAATAGGATACTAAGTTTACCATTCTAGTAGAATGAATAGTATTCCTAGTGTTGTTATTCATACTGCATACCAGATGATTAAGTAGAATGTTTATTGTGAATTTTGTGAAGCAATGATGGAGAAAATGCTTCTTCACATGGAGAAGGTAAAAAAAGATAGAAAACAAATATTCAAATTTGGTCAGGTACTTATGGGATTATTCTTTTATTTCCAAAAAAAAATTTCCGGTATTGGAAACATTAGTTGGACTATGGGTACACCAGTTGTCATACAAATCAGGAATTGCATTAGAATTCTTGATAATAAGTTTATAGGTGAAGTATGGGTTTATTTCATAGAATTTCAGAAGAAGATGCATTGCAGACAAAGAATCCCATCACAGATAGTGGAGAAATGCAAGGATACCATCTGTTTTATGGTAGATACTGATGCATGTCTCATGGAAGTTGTTGAACCAAGGACCTCATGGGTCATTCTTATGGGTTATGAGGTGGAGACTTATATCCTTACCATTTATGAAGATAATTTATTGTCAATGTCGGTAGATCCAAATGTTCCTAGGTTTGGAACTTTTAGTGAGAAGAATATACAAGTTTATAGTCAATTGAACCAACTGGTGATAGAGAAGAAGATAAGAAAGGGAGTGGAGGAATTTTCATTAAAAAAAGGTTTCACCAAGGAAATGATAGATAAGGCAAGAGCCAAGTATGAAGTAGATCAAGTAGGTACATTTGCAGCAGTGGTATAAGAGGAAGACGTAGAGGCTATTTCTACAACAACTGGTAGAAAAACCAAAAGTGCTACAACTGTGAAACAGGAGAAATCCTCTCCTCCTATAAAATTGCCAGTGAAAAGGAAAGAGAAACCTACAGAGGATTTTAAACCTAAGTCTACAAAGGTCGAGGAGACAACCGAAATAGGGAAGGTTATCGATAAGAGGAAGAAAGAGATCTCAAAGGAACATGGATGTTGAAAGGAGTGAGTAAGAAGGAACTGAATCAAATGATGTCTAGAAGGAGATGAAGGCCAGCGGTAAGAAATCTAAGGTAGTTGGTTCTCCAACCATGAAACCTGACAAACTGAATATAAATAAGTTTATTTAAATAGATAGAATAGTGGATAAAGCTAGAAAGTGGGGTATATTGGTTGATGTTCAGAAGCATTGTGATAAATTCAATAAATAAGAGCATAAGAAAATTGAGGATGCGGTTGAATTCAGTATGAAAAAACTGAGAAAATATCTTATTGGGTTGCAAGGACATAACCCCACATCCTTGTATAACAAGATTGAAGCTAGGTGGCTTGTTGCATTAAAGCAAGATAAAGAATTAATTGAATATGTTTAGTCCAATTGCAACCGGAGATGTCAAAGGAGGAAATCAAAGAGGCTCTTTGCAAAACTAGACCAACATTCAAGACCAAGAAAAGGTTGACAAGGTTACTCAATGGTGAATCTCAATCAATTCAAGAAGAAACATACACTATCTTGAAGAATTTTTTGGGTCTTGAAGAACAAGAAAAAGAAGAACATGAACATGATGAGCCACAGATAACTCATACTCATGGTGGATGGAAGATTGATGGTGTTGAATTCACCATAGATGATATTCTCATCTTGGATGTTCTTGAAGAGACCAATCTTACTACAGAAGAATAGGTGGATGCTTTGGATAATACAGGGACATAACAAGTTATGAAAGATGTTATGACTGATGATACCACAATGAATGCATCAACTAGATGGAAGCAAAAAGTACCGGTAGGAGATATAATTGGAGGAGATGAAAACAAACAAGAACAAGCACATACTGAAGATGTTGAGGTGCAAGGAGTGCAAGGAGAGAAAGGAAAGCAAGAAAAAAAGAAGGAAGGGATTGCAGATAACGAGAAAGGATAGGTAACACATTCATAGTTCATCTCTACTATTAAGCCAAGTTTGGATGATGAAGAAGAAGAAGACATTCCATCTATTCAAGGGCCATTTGATTTGTGTTCCCTGAGCCCTAATTAAATCATGGACATTGCTACTACGATAAAATCTAAAGCTAAAAGGGATAAGATAAAGGATCAAAAAAAAGAGGCACAAGTAATACAATCAGCAAGAGACATATTATCAAATTTGGTGCTTGAGATTGATTATGAATCTAATGCTACACCTATTGATCAATTGGGTAAACTAGTGACAATTGTAGGAGAACAAATGCAAAGTCTTGAAGATGCAGCTATGCACAAAGTGCAAAAGCACTATGAGAAGAAACAATTAGAGAAACTAGTACAGTCAATTGCACTTGATAGAGGTTCATTTGCAGTGTGAACCGAGTGAAGGAAGCACTGAAGTAAGGTGGTAAGTTACTTGTCATAATTTGTAATTCTCCAAAGTTTATTCAAGGCATTGAGTGGAAAAGAGTTGAAGCTCAAGAGGAACTAAAGAAGTTAGTTTCCATTTTTTATCCAATGAACCATTATGTAACAAGTTTTGGAGCTTCGGTAATCATTGTTAATCATAAGCTCAAAACTTACAATAATGAGAAGGAGAAAAGGATAGCAACACTATTTGAGCTACATAGTCATTTGATTCTGAAACTGGATATATTGCAAAAAGGAATAAAGGAGGTTAAATTTGTTTTTTCTTTACCAGATATGAGTATTGTAGATGCACTGGAAGAACTAACTCATTCTGTTAAAAGGTCTGTGTGTGTGAGTTTAACACCTTCATGAAATTAAGATCAAGTAGCAACAATTTAAGCTAAATACAAAGGAAATTTACTCTAAAATGCAACTACAATCTATAACATCTCATGGATCTCTAGAAAGAAGTGGTAAGTGAGCTTAAATAGGAATTATGGAGAATCTACAAAATACATGGGAAAATGAGCTTCAAGTCTTAAAGACCAATTTTACTAATGTTTTTAGTAGAATAAAAGTTGGCATTTACTATATCGATAATACATTTTTGGTTTTTGGTTCTTTTTGCATACCTTTGTCATTTTTGTCAAAGGGGGAGTCAGTGGTCAATGAAAAATTGTGTGATTATGGATATCAGATAATGGAGACTTATGTTATGGAGAGTCATGTATGGTTCAGGAGATACATTTTTGCAAGTGTTGACACTTTGTCAATTTTTTCACTTAATGTTTCCATCAATGCCAAAGGGGGAGATAGTTGGCATTATGATGAAGATGTTTGAGTCCAAGAGCATGAATTGGTGAAGTGGTGTTGTCATTGCTAGAAACAAATCATATTGGAAGTGATAGATCAGTCATACCAGCAGTGCATTGGATCTCCTAAGTACAGATACCAAGTTCAAGTGTACCGGTTGCAGGATACTCATTTGTGGAATAGATGATCATCGATGAAGATTTTGGAGGTTTCAGGTTATGATGTTCATGTGGAAGCATTAAAAGTATCATATAAATCTATGTTTGGAATTGCATCATCTAATTTGTAGTCTAGGAAGAGATTTGAGGAGAGGAACAAATAATATTGGCTAGAATAGAGTACAGACAAAGTAAGTCTGACAAAATCAGTAAATCAGTGGAGCAAAAGTCAAAATATGTTTTAATTTCTTATTGAATTGTTTAGGGTCGACATTAAGGAATTCAAAATAATGATTTGGTGTGCACACTCAAATTGTTTTAGTTGATTCGGAAGCTGACTTTGGTAACATGTTTAGGTTTTCCACCGACATAGAAAGAGGTCTATAAAAGGAGGTGTAAATCATAATATGAAAGGTTGCGATGCATGAAGGTGATTGAAGGAGTTAAGGCAGAAGTGTTAGTATAGTATGAGCAACGCATCAAGAAGTATAGCGGATCTGTCAAGCAATGAGTGCTATTTTTCAAATCACCATCACTTGTTGAATCCTAACAAGTTTACAAGTTAAATCCCTTAAATGGGTCACTCCTAATAGGGTGAGAAGGATCCTAACAGGTCTAAAGATAAAATCCTCTAACCAGGTGACTCTCGGAAGGATTTTCTAAATCCCTTAATCGAGTAGCTCCTAAAAGGGATTTTTTAATAGCTTTTAGCAAGGCTATAGATTCTCTTAACCGGGTATTCCCTTGACAGGGTGATGTAATGTCTTTAACTGAGAAAATCTCATTTCTATAGTAGTGAGAATTTGTGGGTACTAATTCCCATCATGGTTTTTCCCTCTAACCAAGTGTTTGTTAGGAATAGCAGTTCACCAATACAACTGAGAGGGGGGGGTGAATCAGTTGTGTGACAGATTATTAAACTTTAAACTTTGAATAGTAGCAATACCAAAATCAAATGAACACAATGAATGCCAACACAATAACAAAATATTTTTTGTCGAGGAAACCCTATTAAACGTAAAACTCTGGTGGGAATTAACTCCCACTAATGATGTATTGAGAGTATAGTATCCTTGTTAGAAGATCTAGTCCTATTAGGAGATGATTAAAACATTACAGTATATAGTTCTTGTTAGAGCACATACCCTGTTAGGAGTCAAGAAAAGAAGTAAGATCACTGCCCAAAGAAGGTTATGACCACCTTCAGAACTCACTATTCGCAACACAAGTGTATGAAAGGAAATACACAATCCTTGAACTATCCAATAGCAATTGTCTTTGCTTGATCGGTTCCAATGAAGTATATAAGTTAGCCCCTGATCTACATCTAGCAGACACAAGCTCGCTTCTTCCACAATCCTCTTTTACATCACATACATACTACCATGTCTTTTCAAAAGAAAAGATCTTACATATATACCCTATTACAAATTAAATGATCAGGTCGGCCAATTAGGCTTTCCTAATATATAAATAATCATATAACCCCTTGCTAAGATACACACAGTATCTAAAACAAGTATACAATAATTATATCTCAACAATTAAGGACCGACATCTGTAATCCATGCCCGCCATTCATGATACACGCTACAACTCTGAAGTCGGGTTCCAAATAGGTCTTCTCCAGAACACACACCACAGTTGATGTCATCCTTCTTTTCGTACCTTGCTAAGATCGGCGAACATTCTTCAGTACACTATCTGTAATCCCTTAATCTCACAGATATTGAATCCACATTGCATGTAAGATATACCCAAACCACGGATACTTACTCTGTCAACTTCCACTATCATAGTCCAGTAACCAGTCTTCACCAAATCTTCTATAACTCAACCAATTTACAATATTACATCATGTGATGTTAGATATGAGATCACAACACCTTCCTGTACACACAACTATGTTCGCACATTCTAAATCATCTGTACTGTGTATGTACACTATAATAACCAATTTGGTCTCTCCATAGAAACATATGTTAACATTAGTGACAAAACACAAATGACAATAGTAATTCCAACATCACTCAACAGGATAACATAGTGATTAAACATATTAAATGCATCCAACAATCTCCCCAGTGCATTATCAATATCCAACAATCTCCCCCTTTGGCAAAATCCATCAACCCAAAAAGTATTCTCTCAGTAACCTCAACATAATCTTAAATAGTGAACTCTTCTCCATAAAATCCTCCTTATATAGTAAGGATTTTCACATAGTCTCTTTCTCCCTTTGACAACAATGGAAAAGGGTGCCATAAGTCATCAACTGTCTTCATCAATCAGGTGTTAAATCACCCAAATATATTTTTTAGACCTTCAATGATCGCTCCCCCTAAGGAGTAGATCCATACATCAAGTCCAGAATAAGATGGAGATTTGAAAACCTCTGGAGTGATGCATCTCTACATCATTTAATTCTCACTAGGAGGGGTCTGCACCCTAAGCATACCTTTGAGATAAGCAAAGGCATCTTTTGGCAACGGCTTTGTAAAGATGTCTGCTATTTGTTCCTTTGTGCTAATGTATTCCAACCTTATTTCTTTCTCTACTACCTTATCTCTCAAGAAGTGATACTTAATAGAAATATGCTTAGTTTTAGAGTGCATCACAGGATTCTTTGACATGTTTACTGTACTGGTGTTATCACAATGGATAACCACTGGTTCAACAAAATTTATTCCAATATCTTTCAGCATTTGTTTCATCAAAACAATTTGAGTGCAGTTAATAGCAGCATCAACATACTCATATTTGGTAGTAGATTGAGCTATACAATCTTTCTTTTTACTTAACCATGAAACCAACTTTTTCCCAAGGAAAAATGCACCTCCGCTGGTACTCTTCCTGTTATCAATATTCCCTGCCCAATTAGCATCAATATAAGCATGTAGTTCAAAGTTATCATTTCTATCATACCATAAGCCATATTCCATTGTTCCTTTTAAACATCTAAATATCCTCCTTACACCAACCATGTGTGTCTCTTTAGGATCTTCCTGATATCTAGCCACAATTCCAATAATATTAGCAATATCTAGTCTCAAGTAAGTCAGATATTGTAATCCACCAACCATTGACCTATACTTGGTCTGAAAAACACTCTTTGTCTCATCATTATTTGTTAGTTTATGACTAGTCACCATGGGTGTACCAACTAGTTTACAGTCTTCCATTCCAAACTTTTTCAACAGTTCTTTAAGATACTTAGACTAAGAAATAAAAATCCCATTCTTGTTCTGATTTATTTGCAATCCAATAAAGAATTTCATTTTTCCTATCATGGACATCTCAAATTCATATTCCATCTCTTTAGAAAATTTCTTACACATTTCATCATTGCCTCCAAAGATAATATCATCAACAAAAACTTCTATTATCAAAATTCCTTCTTCACTAGTTCTTAAATACAAGTTACTATCAGCATTACCTTTTCTGAATCCAAAGCGAAGTAAGTACTTTTCTAACCTTCCATACCAATCCCTTGGAGCTTGCCTCGGTTCATACAGTGCCTTCTTCAACTTGCATACCATGTCTTCATCTTCTGATAGAGGAAATCCATCAGGTTGTTCTATATATACTTCTTCTTCAAGATCCCTATTCAAAAATGCAGATTTCACATCCATCTGATATACCTTGAAGTCTTTATGTGCAGCATAAGCTAGAAATAATCTCACAGCTTCCAACCTAGCAACAAGAGAAAATGTCTCTTCAAGATCTATGCCTTCTTGTCAAGAGTAGCCTTTGCAAACCAATCTTGGTTTATTTCTCACAACAATTCCTTCTTCACTCGTTTTATTTATGAAAACCCACTTAGTTCCTATTACATTTTTGTCTTGAGGTATAGGAACCAATTCCCAAGTGTTATTTTTCCTTATCTAGTCTAACTCTTCCTTCATAGCTTTGATCCATGATTCATCTCTATAAGCTTCATCAGTAGTCTTTGGTTCAACTTGAGAAATCAAACAAATTTCTTCCCTTGTCTTTGATCTAGTCATTATTCCTTGACTTGTATTACCAATAATTTGATTTTAAGGATGATTTCTCTTAACATACCTTGGAGTCTTAGGAATCTCAATAGCCTCATTTGTGTCATCATCACAAATCTTATTTTCACATTCAATCTCAACTTGTTATTCTTTTGTAGTGATGGCCTCCTTGATTTTTGTAATCTGATTACAATCATACATTCTCTCTTGTATCTAAAACTTTTCATCTATCTTCACATTGGTGCCTTCAACCATTTTTGTTAATCTCAGGTTAAAGCATTTATAAGCCTTGCTTTTAGTAGAATAACCAAGAAAAATTCCTTCATCACTTCTAGCATCAAATTTCCCTATTTCATCATCTCTTTTGATATAGCATTTACTACCAAATATTTTGAAATATTTTACAGTAGGAGTATGATTAAACCACAATTCATAAGGATTCTTACTTGTACCTTCTTTGATTTGAATTCGGTTCAATGTATATACTATTGTCCCAACAACTTCTCTCCAATATACATGAGATACATCTCCTTCTAGCGACGTCCTAGAATCATCCAATATTATTATGTTCCTTCGCTCTACTATCCCATTTTGTTTGTGGAGTCCTAGGATCAGATTCCATGCTCTTCACAATATGAATTGAACAGATCTGAAGTAAATTCTCCACCTCTATCTGATCTCAGACATTTTATCTTTAAGTCTGATTCATTCTCTACTTTTTCTTTGAATAACTTGAATTTGTCAAATGCTTCTGATTTCTCTTTCAAGTAAGTGATCCACATCATTCTAGAAAAGTCATCAACAAAAAGTATAAAGTACCTTTCACCATAGTATGACCTTGTCCTTGTAGGTCCACATAGGTCTGTGTGTACCAGATCCATCTTTCCTTTTGTTGTATATGATTTACTTTTATTACTCCTCTAGTATGTTTTCCCATAACACATTCTCTATACATAGTGTTAAATGGTTTTACAATTTTCGGTAAGTTTCTCACTGCATTAGTCAAGCTTTCCTTCACAATATTATCAAAATTGACATGATGAACCTTATGTGCCATAACCAACTGTCATCTATCTTTGCAACAAAACAAGAAGCTTCAGATGTGTTTAACTCAAATACATTACCTTTGGTTTTAGTACAAGTTGCAATCAAGTTTCATGTCTTACTTCTTATAAAACATTTCCCATCAATGAGCTTTAATTGATATCCTTTGTCCATCAGTTGTGCAACACTCAACAAATTATGCTTAAGTCCATCAACAAGCAGTACATTGTCAGTATTAGTCCTTCCATCCAAAGAAATAGATCATACTCCTATGATAGGTTAAGGAATATTGTCATCGAATCTTACAATACCACCATCATACTTATTTAGTTTAACAACCACTATCTATAACCCATTCAGATTTCTTATCAACATGTGATACTAAAGTTTTTTCTTCATGCACTGGTTTTTCATCTTTAATAGCAATACATCCAATCTCATCATAATCGCAGTCATCATCATCAGAAATACCTTCACTAGCCTAATAACATTCTTTTTCCTTTGAGTACTTAGGCTTGAAAAACTTAGGTTTGTGCTTAGGAACTCTTGTAGGACATCTAGATGCAAAGTGACCTATCTTATTGCATGAAAAACATTTCAAAGGTAACTTTCCTTCAAATTCGCCCTTACCTCTTTTTTCTCTTCTAGCGATCAGAGCAACAAGTTCATCTATCTATCTTTCTTCTTCTTGTATTTGTTCCCATTCATCAACATACTCACCAAGTTCTTCCTTTATATTACCACTGCTAGAGCTCGCAATTCTAGATATTATCTTCTTGTGTGTAGATGCCTTGAATGTTATTTCAACTTTAGGTAAAGGATCTCCCATCTCTACAGCTTCAAAGATAGTTAGCTTTGCAATCAACATTTCTCTACTAAAGTTTTCAATCAAAGGTATAATCTCTTCTATAGCTTGAACTTTGGTCATGTAAACAGGTGTCAATGATTTAAGGATCTTTGCAATGACTTCTTCTTCTTCATAAGTGCCTCCAAAAAATTTTATTCCAATCACAACCTCTATAACTCTTTGTACATAAGCCCTAATGTTTTCATCTTCTTTCATTTGTAGCTTCTCCATCCTTGTTTTCCAGTTCTGTAATTTTTCTTGCTTAGTAAACTTATCTCTTTGATACAATGCTTCTAATCTTATCCAGATTTTGTGTGTTGAATCCAAATCTTTCACCTCAGTAAATTCTCCTTCAGAGAGTGTGTTGATCAGTGCTTCCCTTGAGACCATGTTATAAGAAAATGTCTTATTTTCATCGTCAATAGCTTTGCTTAATTC
Organism: Chamaecyparis obtusa; assembly: GCA_027943335.1. NCBI lineage: Eukaryota > Viridiplantae > Streptophyta > Pinopsida > Cupressales > Cupressaceae > Chamaecyparis > Chamaecyparis obtusa. Next base: position 112,656 of record BSBK01001077.1, read on the forward strand.
ATTATGAGTCTTCATGGTTACCTCATTCTTTGCAATCATCTAGTAGTTAATGCCCAAACATAGCAAATGAGTTCGCATCTTGTTCTTCCAACTGTCAAAGTTTCTAGAATCAAATTTTGGACTATCCTTCCTGTGGAATGCCATCTCCAAGATCACCTTAAGCTGTTAAGATTTCTCTCTAAGGACCAGTAGCTCTGATACCAATTGTTAGGAATAACAGTCCACCAATACAACTAAGAGGGGGGGTGAATCAATTGTATGACGGATTATTAAACTTTAAACTTTGAATAGCAACAATACCAAATCAAATGAACACAATGAATTCCAACACAATAACACAATATTTGTTGTCGAGGAAATCTTGGTAAAGGTAAAACCTCGGTGGGAATTAACACCCACTAATGATGTACTGATAGTATAGTATCCTTGTTAGAAGAACTAGCCCTATTAGGAGTTGATTAAAACATTGCAGTACATAGTCTTTGTTAGAGGATAGACCCTGTTAGGAGTCAAGAAAAAAAGTAGGCTCACTACCCAGGCTCACTGCCCAAAGAAGGTTATGACCACCTTTAGAACTCACTGTTCGCAACACAAGTGTGTGAAAGGAAATACACAATCCTTGAACTGTCCAATAGCAACTGTCTTTTCTTGATCAATTCCAATGAAGCATATAAGTTATCCTCTACTCTACATCTAGCGGACACAAGCTCATAACTTCCACAATTCTCTTTTACATCACATACATACTACCATGTCTTTTCAAAAGAAAATATCTTACATATATACCCTATTACAAAGTAAATGATCAAGTCAGCCAATTAGGCTTTCCTAATATACAAATAATCATATAACCCCTTGCTAAGATACACATGGTATCTAAAACAAGTATACAATAATTATATCTCAAAAATTAAGGACTGACATCTGTAATCCATGCTCACCATTCATGATACACGCTACAAATCTGAAGTTGACTTCCAAATAGGTCTTCTCGATAACACACCACAACTGACATCATCATTTTTTCCCTACCTTGCTAAGATTAGTGAACATTCTTCAATACACTATATGTAATCCCTTAAGCTCGCATATATTGAATCCACATCACCTGTAAAGATTAGTGAACATTCTTCAATACACTATATGTAATCCCTTAAGCTCGCATATATTGAATCCACATCACCTGTAAGATATACCCAAACCACAGAGACTTACTCTGTCAACTTCCACTGTCACAGTCCAATAACCAATCTTCACCAAATCTTCTATAACTCAACCAATATGCAATATTACATCATGCGATCTTAGATATGAGATCACAACACCTTCTTGTACACGCAACTATGTTTTCACGTTCTAAATCATTCGTACAATGTAATAACCAATTTGTTCTCTCCATAGAAACATATGTTGACATCAGTGACAAAACAAAAATGACAACAATAGTAATTCTAACATCACTCAATGGGATAACATAGTGATTAAACATATTAAATGCATCCAACAATCTCCCCAATGTATTAGCAATATCCAACAGTGTTTCCACGAGAAAATTGTTGTTCTTGTGTTATATGTTGTGGATCTTTCATTTACTTTGCTTTTATGTCACAATATCACTTGTATGTTGGTTAATTTGGAAGTTGTTGATAAAGGTTTTAAGATTTGTGGTTACACTGATTCACCCTCCCCCCCACTCAATGCCTTGTAACACTAACAAAGTGTTCATTATCATCAAGTTCAAGCATTCAAGTTCAAGGAAAGCATCCAAGCATTCAAGTTCTAGAATTATCCTCAAGCATTCAAGTTGATCTCCCTCTAACCAAGGGTTTCCACGAGAAAAATATTGTTTTTCTTGTGTTATATGTTGTGGATGTTTTATTTACTTTGCTTTTATGTCTTAATATCACTTGCATATTGGTTAATTTGGAATTTTTTGATAAAGGTTTTAAGATATGTGGTTGCAGTGATTCACCCCCCTCTCTCAGTGCCTTATAACACTAAAAAACTGTTCATTATCATCAAATTCAGGGAAAGCATCCAAGCATTCAAGTTCTAGAATTTTCCTCAAGCATTCAAGGTGACCTTCTCCATGGATCAAGTTTCTTTCCCTCATTGAAGGTCTAAGAAAAGGATTTTTCTATCAAGGAGGGAGATACACATGCATCCACTTTCATCCAAGTCTTCTTTCTTCTTCCCATCAAGCATTGCGACAAGACTACAACATCCATCTCACAAGGTTTTGTCTTTTATGATTTCCTTTTGTATTTTCATGCCAAGTCAATGTTATTGCATCAACATATTTGATCACATTCAAAGTAGCACTTGCATTATCAAAATAGGACATTCTATTTTTTAGATCTAGCCTTTGCTTTATGAAAATACGCTTTCATTTCCTTTATTTCATTTCAAGGTTGATTCCAAATAGGGTTTTGACTGAGGAAAACCCCTCTATCCAAATTTCTTCCCTATTTTTCTATGTTTAGGTACAGGGGCGATCTCATCAGGACTTAATTCAAAAAGTACACAATCTGACGAGAACATTGCAACTAGATTCAGGAAAAACCTCTGGGTACAAAACATCCCAATATATTTGTTCCCAAGAACAAAATGCTCTAGGAGTTATGTTCCCTACAAATTCATGTCAATTTCAAACTGTAGGTTAGTATAGTCTTTTGTACCCCATTTCAAGCCATTACCACTTCTAGTCTATTTTCCATCAGTATGTATTTCTAAAATCTTGTTAATTGTCCCTATTTAGCATTCTATTTTGTGTCATTGTATCATCCTATTTATTCCAATGTCATAATAATTGAAGTATCATTGACTCATTTAGAGCTTAAGTCCTACTTGAGCCTATTGGGACATCTTCCCTATGATTGTGCATTAGAAAAGAGGGAACAATCCACATTTGCATTAACCTTCTTTTCTTATTGTATATTTTGATGAAACTAACGCACGACATTCCCATTCTAATTTTGGTGTTAGATCTCCTTTGTGTTCTTGGATCTAATACATTTCATCTTTAGATGTAATTTTCACCATAGGATTTACTAATTTAGATTAGTGTGTGATAAGCTATGTTATTACATTTCTCCTTACTTCTCTTTATCAATCACATGGAGTGAATAATATACCCTTGCATTTAATTATTATTATATTCCTTCATGGTGTTATTACATATGGTATTATGAGACTTTCAAATATCTTCCTTCCTTATAAGGCATGTTTTAAGTCTTTTATCAATATTTCATGTGGTTTTCTCATTCAATTTTTAGCAAAATGCATGGAATATATTGATTGTATAAGGGTCTTTATTAATGAACCTAAAGATGACAATAGCTTAAATCACTCTAATCCTACTCCTATGATGTCTATTGATCATGTACATAGAGATCAACCTTCTAACAATCCCATCCTAGAGAGACCTAGATCATGTCCTTCTCAACCCACCTTAATGGATAGTCTTAAGGAAGCTAATTTATGCACTTCTTTATATGACCTTAAACATTCTTCCTTTTATCAAAGCATTATTCATAGTCCTAATGTTAAGCATTTTCTTGATGATTTATCTCCAAGAATAACATTAAGTAGATATCAAGATCTTGATAAACCCTCTTATTTTTCTTCATCTAAAGAAAATGAGAATAGTGATAGGAATCCTAATTTTTCCCTTCCTAATTCCTCCCTATACCACACACTTTCATAAAGCTCAAGATAAATGTCCTTCCCCCTCAACATTAAAATATAATTACTATGTGGGTTATGACATTACTATTGAACAAGGTTATAGTGGACAAGGTCATGGTATTAATGAACAAGGTATAAAAAATCCTAGAAATCCTCCTCCACAAATTACTATATGTGGTCTAAGATTTTACCTTCTTCTACTCCATCTCAACACAAATCCCCTTTAGACATTATTTTATCAACAATATTTGTTGTTACACCTTTTGATGACCATTTGGGTTTATCTAAAAGAATCTTTTGGAGACTTAAATATGACACTTAAATTTTCTTTCCTTTTAGACATTTTCCAAAAAATCAAAAACCTATTAATGGTGAACTCCTATGTCTTTTTCATCATAGCAATAAACATTATCATGTTGATTGTATTGAATTTAGACAATTTGTTCAAGATTTAGTTGATAGATCACTTATTTTCTTAACAAAAGATCTTATGCTTTTCCTTTATATCAAAAATATACCTTAGCATCTCTCTTTCCTATTATGTTGTTCTCCATCATGTAATATTAATAGCTAACATCATTGGAAGCTTTTTATTTTGCACGGTGTTCATTTTGAGCAACATTATAGGTCATTTCTCTTGTCCTTCTACTGGGGGGGAAAAGTCTCTCTCTATGTTCTTCTCCTTATAAAGGATCCATTATCTCTTTGTTGGTTGAATCTTTTATACTATGTTGTCCTTCCATACATAAACTTGTTTGTTAAGGATCTTTTTCTTTAGGGGATTGATATCCTTCTTTAAGAATTATTCCTTTCTTGGAGGTTTATATCCCTTGTAATATATATTTCTGCTAAGTTGGTATAATGCAACATCCTTTCTCTTTCTCCTTTTATTTAATGTATCTCTCTTCCTTTGTGGGTTTGCATTTTTTATAATACATTCTTTGTTACATGAGATTCTTTGTTTCACACAAGGATTATTCATCTTTGTTAAACAATATTTTTCATGCCTCAAAGAGAATGTCTATTATAAATGATCTTCCTCTTAGGGAGTGTATGGTGTCTCTTCCTCTCCAAAATATCTATTATCCCTTTGTTGACTTGTTTCTTTTATAACATGGTGTCCTTTCTTGCATGAAATTGTTTGTCTTACATTAGGAGATTTACATCCTTGTTCATAGCTTTCTCTTTCTTGAAAGTGCGTGTCTATTATAAAAGATGTATCACTTAGGATTTATAGTGTGTTATCTTCTCCCTTGTCTTCACTCTCGAGGGCCAAGTCTTATTTTATTCTTTCCCTTTTTAAGGATCCACCCTATTTACCATAGTGGCATTTGTTTATCATGTGACACTCTTTTCTTATATGAAATTGTTCGTTTTGATTTGGAATTCTCTTATATGAAAGAGGTGTGCATCATTTATCACGACCTCTTCCTTATTTGTAAAACTATGCTCATCCTAAACAAAAACCATTACTTGGGGTCTTAAAGTGTGTCATCCTTCATCAAGAATCTCTTTTTTGCCTAGCGATAAGGGGGGTAAAAAGGGTGCATTCTTGTTCTCCTTCCCTCTTTGTCTTAAAGATGTTATTTTTGTTCAAGAACTCTTCTTGAAAGTAGACGTTGTGTAAAAAAGATCTCTTCCTTTCAAGGTTCTCTTCCCACTTGCAAATAACCTTTCAGGATTATATATTCCTTGGCTAACAAGAGTCTTCCCACTTTGTTAAGGTTATGGTATACATTTTTGTTTTGAGAATAAATGCTTGTTGTTGGGAGTAAGTAGCCTTGTTCTCTTTTCCTTATGTTTCCATCACAAGGAGGGTACATACATAAAACCTCCTTGTATGTTATGCAAATTTTATTGGTCTTTTGATTGACCACTTTTATAGATCCACACAAAGGATATGATTTATGTAAAGACTGGTCCTGTAAGCCGCCCTATGCGCAAAATTTCAAAGTCACCCCATGCACAATATCTCGTAGGCCACCCTGTGTGCAAAATTTTAAAATCGCTTTGTACGCAAAGTTTCAAAGTTGCCTTATGCACAAACTTTACAAAGTAGAAATGACTAGCATAACATAGCTTGCTAGACCATCAATTCACCTTATCTATCTCTTTGGGATGAGTGGAACTAGCATAATACAACTTGCTAGCCTTTCTACTCTCTCCTCTTCTCTCCCATTAATCATCTAGCATAACACAACTTGTTGGACTATAGGATTCTTGGTTTTTCTCTATCTTTTCATGATCTCATAGCTTCACTAGTGGGTTGGATCATAGAGTAGTATTCGTCCTTGGTGTATTCTCTTGCCCTTTCCACTTGATCACTTGTGCTCTTACAATAGCTTTATGAACATGATACTAGTGGTCGAGACATTTTCTTGATTGAGGTCTCTAACTAGTTGATTTGGAGTTTATTTTTAGTGCTGACCCCTTTTGTTTGTGTCTTTTGTCATTTTTTGTTTGTTGTCTTTTGTCTTTTGTTTTTGTTTTTGTGCCCTTGTGTGTGGTTTTCTAAGTTGAGATCCTTTGTTTGGGGGCTTGTATCCTTAAACTCAATGACGTCTTATCTCTTTTCAGTTTGCCCATGATCATCTCCCTCTTCCTCTCTTCATATCTCTTGTTTCCTTTATCATGAGCATGAGTTTGTTTATTACTCACACTAAAGTGGAGGCTAAATGTACCATCATAAATTGTAAGCACCTAACATGTGTGTACAATTTCATGATTATTTAGCATCCACCTTAGTGTGTTTTCATAGTAGGACTTCATATGGCACTTAATGGACACCTAAATTCAAATAGGGGTCCTCTATCATTTCAATCTTGCTTAAAATCGAGGTAAGCCCTTATTTCTAAGTGTGCTCCTCTATTTTTCCTCCAATCCAATAATTAATTTCATAACCTAGGCCCTATGTTACCATTTGTGTCCTTCATGTTATGTCCTGATCTAGGAATTAGCTATACTCTATAATCTAACATCCCCTAATTGGGTGGAATATAACACCTTAGGTGTTGTGTTCCTGGGAACATAATGCCCAGGGTGTTGTGTTCCTCAAAGATCAGGCCAAAATTGGAACTGAGGCCCCAACTCCATAATTTAGTGAGGTATTTGGGTTTACAATTGGTCTACTTGAGTTTTAACCCCTAAGATGTTGTGAGAGGTATATAAACACCCTATCTCTCCTCAATTTGGCATCCAACATTATCATCAAGAATTCATTATCATCAAGTTCAAGCATTCAAGTTTGAGGTTTCAAGGCAAGTATCCAAGCATTCAAGATGTAGACTTTTCCTCAAGCATTCAAAATGTTATTCTCCATGGATCAAGCTTCTTTCCCTCATTAAAAGTCTAAGCAAAGGATTTTTCTATCGAGGAAAGAGACACACACGCATCCAGATTCATCCAAGTCTTCTTTCTTCTTCCCAATCAAGTATTGCAGTAAAACGACAACATTCATCACACAAGGTTTTGTCTTTCATGATTTCTTTTTTGTGTTAAGTCAAAGTTATTGTATCAACATATTTGATCACATTCAAAGTAGCACTTGCATTGTCAAGGTATGACATATTCTATTATTCAGATCTAGCCTTTTCTTTATGGCAGTGCACTTTTATTTCCTTTATTTCATTTCAAGGTTGACTCCAAATAGGCGTTTGACTAAGGCAAACCCCTCTATTCAACCTTCTTCCTTATTTATTTGTGTGTAGGTACAGTGTTAGATGCATCATGACTTAATCTGAAAAGTACAAGATCTAACAAGAAGACTACAACTAGATTCAGGCAAAACCTCTAGGTACAAACCACCCCAAGCTATTTGTTCCCGGGAACAAAACTCCCAAGGCATTATGTTCTCTACAAATTCACTTCAAATTCAAACTATATGTTAGTACACTCTTCTAAACCCCATTTCCAGTCATTACAACTTCCTGTTTGTTTTCTATCAATCTATATTTCCCAAATCTTGTTAATTGTGCCCATTTGGCCTTCTATTATGTGTCATCATATCATCCTATGCATTCCATTTTCATAATCAACGAAGGATCGTTCACTCATTTAGAGCTTGTCCTACTTGAGCTTATTGGGACATCTTCCAATTATGCATTAGAAAAGGGGGGACAATCCACATTTGCATCAACCTTCTTTTCTTATCGTACAATACTCCCCCTTAATGCATCTATGTTGCATGTGCTCATATTTATATGAAATCTAATCTCAAAAAGAGGCTTCCAAAACCCATTGGAATAAAGGTTCTAGATCTAATACATACTTAGGTTTTGGATCATGAGTGTTGACCTTTAGAATGTCTTTGTTCTGATTCATATGTTCATTTTTTCAAGAACTTCCCTCTAAATGAAGGAACACAAGTTGCAAATAAATTACCTAGGTCTAATGTATTTCAAAAAGTCCAACGTAAGAATAGTAATAAGAGATCTAGGAGAAGAAAACCTAGGATTGTCTCTTCTCATCATGATACTTCAAGTAAATTTTCCACCCTTGTTTCTTATGACTGAAAATACATGCAAGTCATTTTCAATTCAAAAGAGGATATTCAACCATAAACCAAGCGAGAAATAATTCACAATGATACAATCAACTCTTTGAGGATGCATGAAGACATTTTGAGGAAATGGTTTATGTCAAGAAAAATATAAGAGAATTCATTGTTGCCCAAACTAGCTCTATCCATATTCATGTTGTATCTTCTACCAAGATAAGAAGAAAAATAAATCAAATAGTCAGACTCGAAGAAACAAGCAAGATTATAGTGGTAAAGATCTAGTTGAATTTGAAGGTTTCCTCTTGGAACTATCAAGGCTTAGGTGGTCCACTCAAAAAGAATTATCTAAAAAGTCCAATTAAAGAATATGGATCCCCAAGAACAATTATATGTGTTGGCATTAATGAATAAAGATTGCAAAAGATGATTGTAGAATGTATATTCGCATATCTCATGCCATATCTGGAGGTATTGGATGAGGTTTTAGTTGTTTGCACACGAAAATGGTTGTCATTGTTTCAATGAACAGTCTATGAAACTATATTATGCTTTTTGATCTGCATCGTAGCACACTAATTCATATCAACCTGCAGTTGGAATATGAGGTTGGTGGATATCAAAGGTTTTTAGACCTAAGGTTTTATGTTTCCATTCGGTCTATAGTTGAGTTTGTAGTAAAATGAATTTTGGCATGTCAGAGATAATGTAACAATTTATAAGAATGTCTTGCATTCCCCCACATTCGTGTGTTCTAGTGTTGCAATTCTTAGATATTGATATGTTGGTGTCAAGTGATGATGTGTTGAGCATCTGCAATAGTTGTGGGGATCCACACTACATCTTGTGGTTGTTTGGTCGACACACATTAACAGTGTTATCTTTTGCGGCCAACTCAAGATATTTTGGTCCATGTGGTAGTGTGCAGTGTTAATGGAAATGATCTATGATTGAAAGGAAGGTGTGCCAACATAGTGTGATGTGTCACGTGTCTTATTCCCTTCTGCACTTGGAGAACAAATTTGGGTCAATGGTCTAAGTGTTCCATGTTACAACCAACTTGCTCGACCTATTTGATGTTATTTTGAGTTGTGCTTGATATGTAAAGGAAGATATCCTTCAAAAGTTGTAGAAAGAAATATATATGATTGTGCATGGTATATTGGGAAGTGTGAACATGTGAATGTGAAAACAAGCAATGATGAAGTCGGTTACAATTTTATAAACAATGAGTTGAAATCAGCATTTCTGAGAATGTGCTTCTCTTCAGTTCAATCAAAATAATTCATTGTATTCATTACCATTATACCTTGCCTTGAATAAGTAATCTTCAATGTGTAGAGTCAAAAATTGCATAGCCCTTTTGCAATATTTCCTACACTTTTGCAACCACTTTAGTGTCCATTCCCCTAGTATTTGTGTAGGTTTGTTTCAGCCTTTTCCCCGTCTGGATGATCAAAGTCCTTGTCAATACCAATCTTTTAGCATTGCTTTTGCATTAACCATGTGTTGCCTTTGTCATTTGTCTTTTATTAGTATGATTTTCTTGGACACTAGTGTGTTGCGTGGGTGTTTGTGTTCCGTGCATTTGTCCTATGACATTTTAACATTCAAATGTCAATACTAAGTGTTTTGCCACTTGTCAACAACCTTGGTCAGTGGAAATGGCTCGAAAACCTCTTTTTCATCATTTTATGTTCATCTCTTCACTCCACTCACTCTCTCTGGCTTCTCTCTTGATTGATCTCAGCTCTTGTTTACAATATTTTTCATTCTCTCACTCTCTCACTTGCTATAGCAGTCTCTTATTTACTACAACACTCTCTTACAATAATATTTGTATCTTGGGCTAGACCCTTTGGTGAAATGGTGGGGCTTCTTGCTTGTAGTGCCTACAACCAAGGTTCAAGTCCCCATGGGGTTGTTCTCTACTATGGTTCTTAATAGAGAGTTGATGACCTTAACCCTTGGTGAAATAGTAAGGCTTCTTGCCTATATAGCTTACATCCAAGATTCAAAACTTTTAGCTCTTCTTGAAACCAAGCCGTTGCGAATGCAGTTGTTTGTTTCTCCCTTTGCTCGCGTTTTGAATCCACCTAGACCTATGTTTTCCCATGCTCTTCTCCCCTCGACCATGATAGATGACCATGGGTTGGGGGCTTTGGTAGGGGCTTCCTCTTCATTGGTTGTATACTCTATTAAGCCATTTGGGTGTGTTTCCCTTGGATCTTCTAACCCTCCTCTCTTCGGGTTGGGGTTGAGTGTGCAAAGTGCATCCTCTCTGCCCACTATAAGTGGCTCTAAGACTCTTCTTGTTCCTGGTGGTGGTGGTGGTGTAGGAGTCTCCACTTGTACGGAAAAGGTTGGCGTTCCTCTCCAAACTTTGTTGCTACTTATAGACAGAGCTAAGCTCATGTTACAAAATCTTCTGCCACTACTACAAAGGTGAAATCTTGTCCCATTGCATGTACCAAGACCTCCCTTGTGGTAGTGTGTGGCCCAGATGCAGATAATGTGTATTTCTACCAACAATGAGATTTGGATTGTAGATTCACTATTTTTTGGCCCTCTCTTCCGGATCTACATTGTTGGGTGACAGATTCTTGAAGTTCTCTAGTCTCTTGTAACATTGATCTTTTCCCTTCTACAAAGGGTTTTTTTATTGTTGTTTTTCTTTTGTTGAAGAATGTGATTTCGTATTGAGAAAATTGTGGGTGTGGGGGAATCATTCTCGCTTGGCCAAACCTTGGACATTCTCTTTTAACCCTCTTTACAAACTACTCACTATACGTCCAGTATGGGTTCTTCTCCCTAATCTTCCTCTTCATTTTTGGAGAATTCTTTCTTTGAGGTCATTGGAAACTTTATTGGTTGTTTCTTAAAGTTAGATGAGGCTACAGCTACAATGGGCCCCTCTACCTTTTCTCACATTCTAATTTACATTGACATCTCCACAACCCTTCTAGGGGATGTGATTCTCACTCTTGGGGACAAGCCTTGGACCCAATTATTGGATTATGAAGGCCTCCCCTTCTAATGAAGAATATGATTCTCTACTAGTCATTTGGCATCATAAAGTTGTTGTCGCTTGGTGGAAGGACGCAAATAATGATCATTTGATTGTTCAGGCCTCTGACTCCTCCATCGATTACTCTTTACAGGCTAATGTTGTCTCCCCCCAGGGTGGTGTTGATTATGTCCTAGTGGATATGAATCCACCTCTTGTTGTTGTTTTGGCCCCCGCTAGCGAGGTGGACCCTTCTCTGACTACTACTGCTCTTGGTCTACCACAGCTTTCAACTCTTGAAGTTTAACATTTCCAACACTTTGTTCCTAGTACCGCTGCTAATTCTCTCTCTTTGAGGGTTCCTCCACCCTCCTCTTGTGGTGGGGAAAGTTTTGACACTATCACCTAGATGATTGTTTGATGGTGAAGGAAAAATCACTATGTAGACTTCCATTCTCCTCCCCATGTTGGAGGTGAGTTGTGTACCCAGTCTTGATGTAGTTTACTAGTTGTGTTGCTAGTCTGATGTCAATGGTCTCTTTTGACCTCATTGTAAATAATTGCTTTGGTATGTGGTTTTTACTCCTTTAGGTTGTAGTGGTGTAAGGGACAATACCCTTGTTTTGTTGCTTTCAATATCAAAAATAATATTTCTATTTCTATTGGCTTTCTCAAGCCTATCTCATAATATCTTTCTATCTCTCATGTCTTTGAACATCTTGATATTTATCATATCCCCTATCTATCATATCATTTTGTCTATTTGTCTTTTGATCTATCTATCTGGCTATTGTGGAGGTGGAAACACCAAAACAAGGACTTGACTGAGGCAAGTCTCCAAACAATCCCAAATATTTTTCATCTCTTGTGTACAAATCTATTGGAAGTATTCGAACATACAAGGGTTTGCTTCCATTGTATTTATTTTATTTGTATCTATCTGTTTTATTTAATATATTTTATTATATTTCTAACTTTTTGGTTTTACAGGTTATCTAAAGAACAAAGTTAGATTCTTGTCAAATCCTGACTCTTCTCTATTGTAGTACGTACATGACTACAACGCATCACACAAATGTCTACTTGTCTTGCTAGCATCCTTGACCTAGACTCTTAGATTCAAACTGAAAACACCCTATTATTTGCATTTTTATTTCTATAATGAATATTCACTTTTTATCTATAACTAGACATCTTCACTAGTTTATCTAGTTGGAGGTATTTGAATGTGTATTGTGAAACTAGCTCTCAAAGGATTATAGTTTCATTTCAGTAGGGTCAAATTTATTCCACTAAACAATGATTAGCAATTTCTTATATCTTGCTCTATGGTTGTGCACCTTACTCTACAAGTCCATATCAAGAGCAATGAGCTCTTCAAGCTCTAGCCTAAGACATTGTAATCAATTTTCATATACTTAGTGTGATTCTCTTTGTGGTTTTTCCCTCATTGGATTTTCCATGCAAAAATCTTGGTGTCCTTGTGTTTTGTTCTTTCTATTTCAGTTATTTACTTTTGCACATAAGTTAATTGAAATAAATGGTTGATAATTGATTAAGTTTTAATATTGTTGATTCAACACTTAATTCAAGCTTATTCATAAGCTAAACATTAAGAAAAATAGTGAGACAAAGAGTTGGGGTCTTAGTGGGTAATGGCATTCAAGTTTGGTAGGGTACACTAGTATAGAGGCACTTATGTCTTGAAGGATAGTTGCAAAAAGAAAGGGAAATGGTAGCTCTTAAGCAATTGGAAACTTGGTTTAGTGGTTTATCACATCATTTAAGTGTTTTAGGCTTAGACATAAGTTAAGTAAATCCTGATATTGACTTGAGGAACATGGACACTAAAATGAACGCAAAGCATGGAGAGAGAAGTACCAAAAAAGCAATTTTGACTCCACAAGTAACTATACAATATCCATTTTAGCTTAATATCATTACCTTTCACAACTTCCACTCTAAACATGCTATAAATGATATAAACTTTTTTTGGTGATATAATTTTTAAACTCATTTGATCATAAATTACGACATTTAAATAGTGTGAGAAATAGAGAGTATATTTGTCATTTTATATTTTGAGAAATCGCATCATAATATAATATTTTCCCACCATAAAATGTGAAAAATTGGATGAAAAACAATTTCTTGTGGTTGTTTGGAGGTGTCCAATTATATCATGCTTCCATCCTAGGTTAATGGGAAGTTGCACATTGATACAAAAAAGAGTGATGTTCCACACAATTAAGTTTCTAGCAGTGATTATTCTGATTTTGGTTCAATCATGACAATTGGCACAAGCATCAATGATGAAGTTGGTGTGGTTGACTTGATTGGGGAGGGATTGATCCTATTGGTGGAGATAGCATCTAAGGGGCTTTAGTTTAAGTTGGTTGTGGTATGGTGTGTTCATCGAGGTGGGTGCAGGTATAGGTTTTAGTTATTTGGATTGTTTACAATGCTTAGTTCATTGTTGACTCAATCATTTTTTCTTTGTGATTTCTTTCTTTTTTGGTTGACGACCCAATAAATGCTTAATTAATCAAAAAATATAAAATATTGACATTTTTATAAAAGATTAAAAGTAGATTTTTGTCATAAGGATATTATGATCATGTAGTGTAAAACATGATATTGGAAAATACATCAAAACCAAAATGTTATTTAAATATTTTCACTAACCTTCCACAACAAAAAATACAATAATTAATTTTTAATATCATATCATAAATTGAAAATTTTCAAGATTTTAGGAAATGTAGTTGAGGCCTATTCTACAATGAAAGGAAAATTTTCTAAAGAATTAAAATTGATAGAAGTGGAGATTTACTTGGCTCTTGGATAATTACTTAAGTGTTCCTACCACCCCATTCAATTCAACCTTTGTTGATTGCGGTGCTTCACACTTCAGCCAAGCATTCATGATTGGTAGTTCTTAGTCCCTAAGATATAATGCAAACAAGGAACTAAATGAAGAGCAATGATTTAGAAGACAACTTTGTTTTCATCCTTAGGTTGTAGGAAATTGGTTCTTTGGTTGTGATTCAAGGTTTTCATTACGGGTTCTTGTCCAAATTGGAAAATAATTGGTTTTTAAAGGAGGTTATCTAGTTTTAGCATTGCTTTCAAATGTTAATTCAATGGATGATTTTTTGGCTAGTGCAAGCATGGAACAAGACTAATTCTATCTATTTTCAATGGGCATTCTAGCACATAGAAAAGCTTCAATAACTTTTTAAAAGTTGAAAAAATTGTGATTTTGAGGTGGTTTCCTTGTAATTTTGAGGTGGTTTATGTTAGAATTATTAGGTACTGAGAGGGGGGTGAATCAGTACAAACAAATTAAGGACTAATTCAACCACCGGTCATAATAACTTCAATAACAACTGCCACACCACAAAGTATATAATTGAAGTAGGCAAATAAAAAGAAAACAATATCAAGCATCCACAAAATCATCACACATGACACAATGAATTTTGTGTGGAAACCCTTGGTTAGAGGGAAGAACCATTGTGGGGATGACACCCACAAGCCCACTATTACAGTAAATGATTTTTCCACGTTAGGAGCTACAATTACCCTTTCTAACGGTTCACCCCGTTAGGAGTGATTAGTACCTTGTTAGAAGTACAATCAAATCTATTAAGATCTACCTTGCAAGAGGGTTTCAAGCCTCTGTTAAGAGCTTAACCGGTTAAGGGATTTACAATGAGAAACATGTTAAGGTTCATTCTGTTCGGTTTAGGGCACCTTCTCGCCCTAGTCTGTACCCTTCGATGCTTGGCTTCTTTTTACCAAGGAAGGACCCTTAGTCCTTGCCTCGCTCTTGTGCTCCTTGCTTCTTCTTGTTTCTCTTGTTTTCCATGTTTGCTTTCTTTCCTTGGCACCGCTTGGTGCTATTGCTGTTGGCGGTCTTTTATGTTGTACACTCTTCAGTCCCATAGACCCTTGTGGTCTCTTGTTGGACATTAATAAATTTATCTTATCTTATCTGTTAAGAGATTTGTTTGTTGTAATTGTTAGGGAACAACATGTAAATAATCTGGATGTAGCATTGATTGTCTGTCAGATCCAATCTATTCTTTGTGCTCTGTATCTGCTCACAACTCTGTCTCTATCAGATCTCTGATCGCAACTCTAATTGAGATTACAAACCTTTTCCGCAACCTTCACATCAACCATAACAACATAAAAGCAACAACCTTTTACAATATGAGCAATACAACTTATATACACTCCTAGCACAGACTTCATGAAATTCAAATACTTTCTCGCGCGGGAACGACGTGCCAAAATGATAATCTCGATGTAAAACACATTTTCCTATGACCGTGTCAACTTAGAATAAGATCTGAATGATATATTTCCAAGATAGTTAAACACGTTTTTACTCCAATGCATCGCCTTAAATCTTCCTTTAAATAATAGCATTGATTCCAAAAATGTCAACTCATCAATTCTATGACCCTTATTACATCATCTTAACATCAAATATCATTGCAATCGCTATGTTGCTTACCGATATGGAGTCTTCCAACCGATGCTCAAGAACACAAGTGTTCTTACCTGTCTGAAAGACTGTCAAAAAAATCTTTCTTACCGTTCAACCAAATGAGTTGTGGTCGGAACCACACTGTAGTTTGACCATGTTTATATTGTAGTTGTGACCGCACCTCATAATTCTTCATCTATCATGACCGCTACCACATCATTGACCTCACTAGCTATCGATATTCTGAACTTAGCCAATTTCCTCCATCACCAACCACAAATCCTTCACATTGATTGCATCATGCACTTCATCGATTGTCAAACATGACTGAACTAACTTAGTTGTCATCAATGACAACCAAACCAATGACTTCCTATGACTGCAACCAATATTCATCACAATATCATTCAATCTCCCAAACTCATTACAATGCCAACAATTTCTTTAGTCTTATGTTGACCTTTCCTCTTTTCCTAGGCCATTGGAGTTTATTTCTTTTATTATGTTTGGTCAACAATGTGGTGACACACTTCAAATCTAAAAGTATAATTGTTCAATGATTGTATGATGTGTATCCTTAACCAATAATAACATATTTTTGGCAACAAAGCAATATTATAATGGTATGATGTGCTTGGTTTTCCTATAGTTTGGATTTGAGTTTCTTGGGACTACTTCATTGAGCTTGGCATTATGCTTTTTAATGGTGTTTCAAAGTTACCATAATCCTTTCTCAACTCCAGTGGGCGCTATAGCTTGCAAGCATAACTTACTACAACCCAAAGATATGTTTTTAGAAGGTAGGATTTTGGACTGCAACCCTAATTCCATGTTCCTTGTGTTTACTAAACAAGTTTTGTTATAATTATCTCTGAATCTAAGGTTACAGATGAGGAACGTCCCCTAAGATCTAACACTTGTTTCTAAAAGGATTTTATTTCTATGTTGGTGGAAAATAATCTTGTAGTTAAACAAAAATTCCACTTCCCAAAGATTTTTCTCCTCTTAGTTTGTTCAAACTCACAATGGTGTTAAAAGTTGTGTGGCAAAATAATAGGTGTGAACTCTCCTACATCCATTAGAGATGTTATTATTGCAAGGAAGGAGACTAATAATGTGCAAGGAGTTGAATGACCCTATATCCTTATGCTTGGATTTATGCTCAACAACGATATTTTTTTATGGTACCATATTCTATTGGCTAATAGGAAGTATTTGATTTTATCATGCTTCCATCCTAGGTTGATGGAAGGTCATATAGAGCTAAGAGTGGTTTTCCATGGAATTTAGTTTCTAGCATTGGAATCTTATATCAAGATCGGCACAAGCATCAAGGATAAGGTTGTTGTGGTTGACTTAAAGCAATGAAGGTTAGATGTTGCTAGTGGAGTTGGTTTGTACGACAGTTTAGTTTATGTTGGTTGTGATGTGGTATGTTTTTGGGTTTAATTTTAGGTGTTGACAATTGTATGTTTTGGGTGGTTTAGGTTGGATTGTGTCTAGTTCCCTGGTGGTTATTTGAAGCTTCTAGTTGATTGCCTATTTGCTCCTACATCCCATCAATTCAATATTCATTGATTTTTCATCACAATGCAATAAAAATAATATCAATGTACCTCAAACAAATTAGCATCAATTAAAAGAAAATCATCTTTAAATCAAAGAAAGCCTTATTTATGATGGTATGTTTTGAAATTGGGGTTTTATAATATTTTTCAGCCTAACCTCTTGAATTCTAAGCAATAACTATACTAGGCCACAATTCTACATTTATTTTAAAAGAAAATAGAATATATTGCTAAGACTAGCCAAGTTAGCAATGAGTCATCTATTATTGGCAGATTCTATAAGACTTTGCAAGTTCCTAGTAGAGTCACCAAGTCGTCCATTTCAAGGCAGCAAAACTTGTTGCCTAATTGACAACACTTGACAAAACCTTCTTGAATCTCAATAGTATGGTCTTGGCACAAAATTTGTGAAGGGAAAACACTTGGTGAAATGGTAATCAAATGTATCAACAAAGGAGAAGACTCCTTATAAGGATATTACAAGATGATGTTTTTAAAACAAAGACAATTATGAACAAAAAAAAAGTTACTAAAACTAACTAAACTATCTAAATGACTAAGATGACCATTCAATATAATAATATAACTTAATACCTCCCTTAATTGTCATTCTACTAACTACACCAAGTTGACAACTAAATTTTAGAAACTTGTCTATGCTCGTAAACTTGGAGAGAATGTTTGCATTCTAATCCTCAGTTGGAACATATTGCAACATAATGTATCCATCTTCAACCAATTGTCAAATGAAGTGACAATGGAGCTCTACATGTTATGTCACTCATGGAAGACTAGATCATTGTGAACCTTTAGCACCCATTGGTTGTCACAGAACAAGGGTGAAGGCCCTACTTGTGACATTTTCATGTCAGGTAGCATCCTCAAAAGCCAAACTACCTCACATGCTACTTTTAGAGTTCCCCAATACTCAACTTATGCCGAAAAAAGAGATATTGCTTATTGCTTCTTACTAGTCCGCTACCAAGACTAAAGACATACCCAAAAGTAGACTTTCTATCAATAGCAAAACCCGAACAATATAAATCTGTAAAACCAATCAGCGAAGCATGTTTGCTTCTATCGTACAAATGTCAAAGTCAAGGGTCCCTTTTACATATCTCAATACACCCTTCACTACAACCCAATATTCCACTTTATGGGCAAATATGAAATGAGATATATAGTTGTACTGTCATAAATTGTAAGCATTTGACACGTGTGCACAATTTCATGATAATTTAGCACCCACCTTAGTGTGTTTTTACAATAGGACTTCATATGGCACTTAATGGACACCTAAATTCAAATATTAGTTCCCTTTCATTTCAATCTTGTTTAAAATCAAGGTAGGCCCTTATTTCTAAGTGTGCTCCTCTTTCTTTCCTCAAATCACATAATTTATTTCATCACCTAGGCCTTATATTACCATTTGTGCCCTTCGTGTTCTACCCCAATCTTGGAACTGGTTGTACTTTGTAATCTGGCATCCCCTGATTGTCCGAGACTTGTGGTTCCAATATGAGCTCTGATTGGGTGGAACATAATGCCTAAGGCATGTGTTCCTAGGAACATAATTCCTATGGTGTTGTGTTCCTCGAAACATCACACCTAGGGCATTGTGTTCCTGGGAACAGAATACCAAGGCTGTTTTGGTCCCCGAAGATCAAGCCCAAATTGGATCTTAGGTCTCGTCTCAAATCTTTAGTGGGATATTTTGATCTGCAATCAGTCTGCCTAAGTTTAAACCCCCAAGATGTTGTGAGAAATATATAAACACCCTATTTCTCCTCAATTTGGTATCCAACATTATCATCAAGCATTAATTATCATCAAGAACAAGCATTCAAGTTCAACCGATCAAGGCAAGCATCCAAGGTGTTATTCTCTATGGATCAAGCGTATTTCCCTCATTGAAAGCCTAGAAAAGGAGTTTTCTATCAAGAAATGAGATACACCAACATCTACATCTTTCTTCTTCTCAAATATTGTGGTGAATTACAACATCCATCACATAAGGTTTTGTCTTTCATGATTTCTTTTTGGGTTTTTTGTGTTAAGTCAAAGCTATTGCATCAATATATAAGATCACATTCAAAGAACCATTTGTATTATCAAGGTATGATACATTCTATTTTTTAGATCTAGCCTTTGTTATATGATAACACACTTTCATTTCTTTCATTTCATTTCAAAGTTGATTCCGAACAAGGGTTTAACTGAGGCAAACCCCTCTATTCGACCATCTTCCTTATTTTTTTTGTGTAGATACAAGTAGTGCAGTTGTTGGCACTTGATCTGACAAGTGCAAGTTTTGTCGAGAGGTTTGCAACTAGAATCAAGCGAAAAACCTGGGAACAAAAAACCCTAGGCTTCTTGTTCCCGGGAACAAAACGCCCAAGGTGTTTTGTACCTAACATATCATCTTCAAATTCAGTTTACAGGTTAGTACAACTCTCAAGTCTCCGTTTTAGACCACTATAGCTTTCAAAATGATTTTCCTCAATATGTCTTTTCTAAAACTATTCATATTTTCTTATTTAGTCGTTTATCCTACTTCATCACTCCCCAAATCCATTTCATTCTTAATCACTACAGCGAAGGATTATTGCACTCACTTAGCAATTAAGTCCTCCTTGAACCTATTGGGTCATCTTCCTTTTGATTGTGCATTGGGAAAAGGTCGACAAGTCCCTCATATACCTTGCTCCCATTTTCCCACTGTACATTTTGGTGAACCCAATGCACGACATTTCCATTCTGATTTTGTTGTTGGATTTCATTTGTGTGTGCTTAGTTCTAGTTTGGATAGCTTTCATAGAGTTTGTTAAGTTAGATTGATTTGTGATAACTTATGTTATAACATTTCTCCTTCTCTTCATCAATCACATGGAGTGAATTTAATGTTTTTTATTAAGTGACAAGTGGGTTTTGAAGGGACCCTGAAACCTTTTACAAAATGGTCATGAAAGATATCCAAAGAAAGCTCTCAACATGAAATGGATCAAGACCAAAACAAGGGTTTTAACAACAGGCTCCCTCAACCTGTAACAAACATTACACGAGAGGAACATCATACAACCAAAAGCAAGAGAAAGGATCCAAGATCCCTTCCGACAAACCTGAAAACTATCGAACATTAAGATTTTCCTTTGGCCCCTTTCTTGTGGGACCAGAGGATCATTTCAAAAGAGGGCGAAGATCTCTTAGGATGTTTACCTTTTACCATAATCTAGCCCTCTTCCACCTTTGCAGCTGCACCCTGCCAAGCCAACAAATCCAGCTCTGAACTCCCAACATTCATTGGGCGGACAACAAACTACAATGAAGTAGCCACCTGAGAAATAGGGCTAGCCATAGCCACAAAGACATCACCTACAACATTGTCACTAGAACGAGCCACCCCTTGAGAGAAAGAGCCAACAACAACAGAAGGGATAGCACCAGCAGCACACTCAACAGTAGGATCCCTATCACAATTCATCATAGAAGCAATGGGAACAGAACCAACAGTCTCAACAGAACTTGCACCAAAAACCTATGACTCGTTAATCACAACACAACCACCATCTGGCAACAAACCGTCAAAAGATACATGAATATCTTGCACTACCACCTGGGAGAAACAGTTCTGAGAAGAGTTCTTGTAACTGTCTAATGCTAAGAAGTAGCACCTTTCCACCTTGAAGAAGACTTCTTCAATTTTTCTTTCTCTTGATCACATTTAGTCACAACATGCCCAGTTTTGAAGCACTTTCTACACAAAGGGAATCCCTTCATAGTCCAAAGGTTGAATCCAACTACCCTTAGGAGACATATGCTTAATCTCCACAGGCAGTCCCTTAGAAGCATCAATTTCCAACAAAATACAAGTATTGGTGGAGTGAAAAATATTTGAAGACTCCTCGTCCACCATCAAAAAGTCCCCAAGAGCCTCACCCACTTCATCAAGAAGCGAATCCACCCAAAGATGAAGTAGGAGGTAGGGGAATCTAACCCAAATTGGCATCTTGTTAAAAGTTTCAAAAGAAGGGTTGAAGTCTGAATGCCATGGTTTTACCATCGACAGGAATGATCATCCCAGCTATAAAAATGATCGCACAAAATACAATTTATGTCTGTGGCATTCTCAAATTTGGCTATAAAGAATCCTTTAGCCATTGGGAAAATTCTAGACCGCACCAGAGATGATGGGTTCCCAATGTTGAGAAATCCATGCATGAAGCTCCGATAAATAGGGCTAGAAACCCCTAAATCTGCAGATCATTGCATTGAAAGAAAAGCCAGAAGTAGCTTGATCAATGTCTGCCACTGTCTCCGCCTCCAACTCAAAGGCAATAGACTTGCAGACGGGAAAAGGCCCAGTCTCAACAATTTTCTTCTTAAAACCATTCTCATCTTTGGTACCAGAATGACCAATCCTAGCCAAGGGAGTAAAAGGACCATTTAATCCAGCTAGGGCAAAACCCTTAGCCCCAACACCAGTCGGACGACCTCCAGAAGAGGTTGTAGCAGGCTTTGAAGCAACAAGAATATCCCTAGCCATAGGGGTTGAAACGGGCATCGAAGAAAGAGGAGGCCCAAATGAATCCAAAGGAGTTGTCCCACGAACAGTAAAACCCTCAAAACCAGCAGCCACGGGAATAGCAACCTGCAAAGAAAACGACACAGGAGAAGGGAAGGACAAGGCAGGAAGCACCTTCCCCCCAACCACACCCGACGAAGAAAGCGCAAACACACGCACCACAGAGGAAGACTAAGATGTGCTTGCAACTCCCAACCTAGACCGTGGAGAACAAGCGTCACCATCGACAAAAGACGCAAGCTTGGGCGAAGCCCTAGAGCGGGAATCCATCAGTGTATAGTGAATTTAATGTTGTTTATATTCCTTCATGGTGTTCTTGCATATGGTATTATGAAAATTTCAAATATCTTTCTTCCTTTTAAGGCATGTTTCAAGTCCTTTATCAATATTTCATGTGGATTTCTCATTCATTTTTTTAACAAAATACATGGAATATAAATTACATAAGGGCCTTTGTTGATGAACCTTCAGATAACATCAACATAAACCATCCTAATCCTAATCGTGTGGTGCCCATTGATCATGAAAATAGAGATCTAGCTCATAATAATCACATCCTAGTGAGACCAAGATCCTCTCCTCCTCAACCCACCTTAATGGATAGTCTTGAGAAAGCTAGTTTATCCACTTCATTAGATGACCTTAAACAATCTTCCTTTTAACAAAGCACTATTTATAATCCTGACGTTAAGCATTTTCTTGATGATTTATCTCCAAGAATAACATTAAATAGACACAAAGATCTTGATAAACCTTCTCCACCTAAAGAAAATGGGAATAGTGATAGGAATCCTAACATTTCCCTTCTTATTCCTCTTTATACCACACATTTTCACGAAGCTCAAGATGAATATCCTTCACCCTCTACACTAAATGTTGATTACAATGTGGGTTATGACATTACTGCTCAGCGAGGCTATAGTGGACAAGGTCTTGGCATTAATGAACAAGGTATAAAGCACCTATAGATCCTCCTACACACGTTGCTAGATGTGGTCTAGGATTTAAACCTCGAGCCAACACTCTGTCATCTTCCAATCCTTCCTTATCCCAACTTTAGATATTATTTTCCCAACACCATCCATGGTTACACCTATTTTCAATGATCATTTGGCTTTAGCTAAAAGAATCTTTTGGAGACTTAAATTTGACCATAAGATTTATTTTCCTTTTAGACACTTCCCAAAGACTCAAAGACATATTAATGATGCATTTATGTCTCTTTCATCATTGCAATAAACATTCTCTTGTTGATTTTATTGAATTTAGACAATTTGTTCAAGGTTTAGTGGATAGATTTTTAATTTGTTTAACGACGGATCTTATACTTTTTCTTGATATCAAAAGTATACCTTAGCATCTCTCTTTCCTATTATGTTGTTCTACATCATGTAATCTTAATAGATTACATCATTGGGGGCTTTTTATTTGCATGATATTTATTTTGAGCAACATAATAGGTCATTTTCCTTGTCCTTTCTCTTGGGGGACAAGGTTTCTCCCTATCTTCTTCATTCCTCCTTTCAAAGGATCCATTATCTCTTTGTTGGTTGAGTATTTTATACTATGATGCCCTTCCATACACAGACTTGTTTGTTAAGGATCTTTCTCTTTAGGGGATTGATATCCTTGTTTCACAACCTTTTCCTTCTTTGAAAGTGTATATCTCTTGTAAAGGATTTTCCCAAGTTAAATTTGTATAATGTGGCATCCTTTGTCTTTCTCCTTTCATGGGATCTATTTCTCTCTTTGAGAATTTGCATTATTTATAGTACATTCTTTGTCGCATGAGATTCTTTGTTTCACGCAAGATTCGTCATCTTTGTTAACAATATTTTTCATTTCTCATAAAGCATGTTTATTATAAATGATCCTCCTCTTATGGAGTTTATTGTGTCTCTTCCTTTCAAAAAGATTCATTATCCCTTTGTTCACTTGTTTCTTTTATAACATGGTGTCCTCTCTTTCATGAATTTGTTTGTCTTACCTTGGGACCTTCTCCTTTTCAGGAGATTTATATCCTTGTTGCAACTTATTCTTGCTTGAATGTGCATATCTATTATAAAAGTATGTTCATCTTAAACAAATTCCCTTACTTGGGGGCTTAAGTGTGTCATCCTTCAACAAGAATCTCTTTTCTGCCTAGCAATAGGGGGGTTAGAAAGGGTGCATTCTTGTTCTCCTTCCCATTTGTCTTGAAGATATTATCTTTTCTCAAGAACTCATCTTGAAGGTAGATGTCTTGTAACCAAGGTATCTTCCCACTTGTGGATGTCCTTTCACGATTATCTATTCCTTAGCTAACAAGAGTCTTCCCTAATTGCTAAGGTTATTGTATAGTTTTTGTTTTGAAGGGTATCTCCTTGTTAAAACTAGGTATCCTTGTTCTCTTTTCCTTATGAGGCCACCATAGTCCTATGTTGCCATCATAAGGAGGGGGCATACATACAACCTAATTTGTACATTAAGCAACTTTTATGTGTCCTTTGACTGATCGTTTTTATGGCTCCACACAAAGACTATGCTTTCTCTAAGAATGATCCTATAAGTCATCATGTGTGTGAAGTTTTATAAGCCGCCTCGTGCCCAAAGTTGTATAAGTCATCATGTGTGCAAAATTTTATATGTTGCCCCGTGCACAAAATTTCATCGGTCGCCCCGTGTGCAAAGTTTCATAAGTCGCCCTATGCGCAAAGTTTCATAAGTCGCCCTATGCGCAAAGTTTCATAAACCGCCTTGTGTGCAAAATCTTTCAAGGTAGGATTGACTAGCATTTCATAGCTTGTTAGGCCATCAATTCTCCTTCTCTCTCTCTTTGGGATGAGTGGAACTAACACAACACAACTTGCTAATCTTTCTACTCTTTCCTCATTTTCCTTTCCCATGGATCACCTAGCATAACACAACTTGCTAGACCATTGAATTCATATTTTCTCTATCTTCTTTTCATGCTCACATAGCTAAGCTAGTGGATTATATCATGGAGTGTTGTCCATCCTTGGTGTACACTCTTGCCCTTTTCATGTGATCACTTGTGCTCTTGCAATAGCTTTCCGAACATAATGCTAGAGGATGGGACATTTCCAATCGAGGTCTCTTCGACTAGTTGATTGGGAGTTTTTTTTAGTACTAACCCCTTTCATTTATGTCTTATCTTTTGTATGTTGTGTTTTTTTGTGTCCTTATGCAAGGTTGTCTAAGTTGAGATCCTTCGTTTAGGGGCTCGTGTCCTCGAACTTAGTGATATCTTATCTCTTCATAATTTGCCCATGATAAAAAAAATTATCTCTTCTCTCTTGTTTCCTTTACTGTGTGCATGAGTTTGTCTCATACTCCCACTAAAATGGGGGCTAAATGTACCGTCATAAATTCTAACCACCTGACATGTATATAATTTTATGATTATTTAGCACCCACCTTAGTGTGTTTTCATAGTAGGACTTCATATGGCACATAATGGACACCTAAATTCAAATATGAGTCCTCTTTCATTTCAATCTTATTTAAATTTGAGGTAGTCCCTTATTTCTAAGTGTGCTCCTCTTTCTATCCTCCAATCACATAACATATTTCATCACCTGGGCCCTATATTACCATTTATGGCCTTTATGTTCCACCCCGATCTCGAAACTAGTTGTACTCCATAATCTGGCATGCCCTAATTGTCTCAGACATGCGGTTTTGATCTAAGCTATAATTAGGTGGAACATAACGCCTAGGGTGTTGTGTTCCTAGGAACATAACTAGAGCATTGTGTTCCTAGTAACATAACAACTAGGGCATTTTGTTTCCCAAAGATCAGACCCAAATTGGATTTGAGGTCTCGTCTTAGAGGTTTAGTGGGATATTTTGATCTATAATCACTTTGCCTGAGTTTTAACCCCTGAGATGTTGCGAGAGGTATATAAACACCCTATCTCTCCTCATTTTAGTATCCAACATTATCATCAAGCATTCATTATCATCAAGAACAAGCATTCAAATTCAAGCAATCAAGGCAAGCATACAAGATCTAGACTTCTTCTCAAGCATTCAAGGTGTTCTTTTCCGTGGATCAAGCTTCTTTCCCTCATTGAAGGCCTAGTAAAGGAGTTTTTTATCAAGGAGATACACCACATATACATCTT
This sequence comes from Chamaecyparis obtusa, assembly GCA_027943335.1. Classification (NCBI taxonomy): domain Eukaryota; kingdom Viridiplantae; phylum Streptophyta; class Pinopsida; order Cupressales; family Cupressaceae; genus Chamaecyparis; species Chamaecyparis obtusa. The sequence continues at coordinate 138,620 of BSBK01001077.1, forward strand.
CTTTCTTCTTCTCAAACATTGTGGTGAATTACAACATCCACCACATAAGGTTTTGTCTTTCATGATTTCCTTTTAGATTTCTTATGTTAAGTCAAAGCTATTGCATCAACATATTTGATCGCATTCAAAGAAGCATTTGCATTATCAAGGTATGATACATTCTATTTTTCATATCTAACATATGTTATATAACAGTATGCTTTAATTTCTTCATTTAATTTCAAGGTTGATTCCAACTAGCGGTTTCACTGAGGCAAAACCCTCTATCCAATCTTCTTCCTTGTTTTTTTGTGTGCAGGTACAGATAGCGTGGCTGTCAAGACTCAATCTGACAAGTACAGGTTCTATCAGGACATCTACATCTTGAATCAAGTGAAAACCCTGGGAACAAAATGCCCCAAGCTTCTTGTTCCCAAGAACAAAACACCCAAAGTGTTTTGCACCTAACAGGTCATCTTCAAATTGAGTTTACAGGTTAGTACAACTCTCGAGTCTTCATTTTAGGTTATTGTAGCTTCCTGTGTGATTTTTGTCTATCTTTTCTAGAACTATTCATATTTTCTTATTTAATCATCTATCTTGCATCATTAGATCAATTTCCTTAAATCCATTTCTTTCTTAATCACTATAATGAATGATTATTGTACTTCCTTAGCGCTTAAATCCTCCTTGAGCCTATTGGGTCAACTTCCTTCCAATTGTGCATTAGGAAAAGGTGAACAAGTCCCTCGTATACCTTGCTCATATTTTCCCATTGTACGATAGCTCACAGCATAACATAGATCAAATCTAGTGGTTGTAAGATATATGTGGTTGCCAACTAGTTGCATGAATGCAGACTCATTCACCACTAGTAAGTTAGACTTAGCTAATAGTTCCAACCCTTTCTCCATATGTGCATATGAGACTTTGCAGTCTTACATCCTAAACTTGTCCAACAAAATCCTAGCATACTTTGACTAAGAGATGAAAATATAGCCACCTATATGTCAAAACTCTACACTGAGACAATAATGCATAAGACCCAAATCAATCATATCGAATGTCTAACACATTCAATTTGATCTGCTCAAGCAAATGTGCCCCACTACTAGTAATAATGATATCACCCACATAGATGACAAGAAAAATGATATCATTGTTAACGTTCTTGACATATAAGTTGGGATTGGAAGGACTCCTCTAAAAGCCCTGTGCATCCAAATATTTGTCAATCTTAATGTAACGCACTATGGGGGCCTTCTTTAGGCCATAAAGAGCCTTCACTAATTTGCATACCTAGTACTTTTTACCTGCGACCTTGAAACCTTAAGGTTGTGTCATGTATACCTCTTCCTCCAAATTACCAATAAAGAAGGCACTTATGACATCCACTTGGACTTTCCAGCGAAACTGAGCAACAATAACTAGAACCAACCAAATGGTGCTCATCTTTGTTGTAGGAGCAACGGTCTCCTCATAGTCCATGCCTTGTCTCTATGAGAAGCCTTTAACCACCAACCGAGCTTTGTGTTTGTCAATTGTTCCATCAACTTTGTATTTCACATTGTAGACATGTTTGCAAGCAATAGGTTTCTTCCATGGTGGAAGATCTTATAGAACTCGAGTCTTGTTCCTTAGACAACTATGATACTCAACTTCCATAGGCTTCTCCCATTCAGGTTTACCTCTTGCCTCTAAATAATCCTCGAGCTCATAAACATTTTGAATATTTTTTATAAAGGGAAAAATAGATTTTGAAGGGGCCCCAAAACCCTGTACATAAAGGTAACTCAAGATTTTCAACAAAGCCCTCTGAACGAAACGAACATCACAAACGATGTAAATGAAACACCAAGTTTTGAAGGGGCCCTGAAACCCTATACCTTACTGGAACTTAAAATAAAACTATAAAGGTTCCAAACAACGAAAACCCCAAACACGAGGGGACTAACATTTTGAACCCTTCTTGTGGGAACGAAGGGTCATATCAAAAAAGGATGGATGTTTCTTAGAAGATTTTCCTTTAACCAAAATCCATCCATCTTCAACTGTAGCAGCCACATCCTGCCAGCATTGCGAGTCCAAGGCAGAAGAACCAACACCCAACAAAGGTGTTGGGGCAACTAGTGAAACGCCCAGCAAGGGATCACCAATACTTCCTGCCGAAGGAAAATGAGGAGTAGAAACATCAGAACCAGCACCAGCCGGAGCCATAGCAGGGACAGCAGCAACACCCACCAAGCAGCCAACAATTGCCCCATCATCAACCCCCAGAGACTCAAGAGGACCAGCAGACAGGCTAGCATTACCAGCCAGCAACATAGGAGCCAAAACAGAGCCAGCCAAAGGACTAGCCGAAACAGGGCTAGAAACAGACTGTTCAACCACTTGCGAGAAGCTCCAGTGGGAAGACACCTTCTCCATCGTATAGTGCTAAGAAGAGGCGCCCTTCCACCAAGAGGCAGACTTTTTAAATTTATGAATATCACATTGAGAAGCCACATGCCCAGTCTTAAAGCAACGTCTGCATCTAAATGGGAGACCCTCATAGTCCAATTGCTGGATCCAACTTCTACCCTGAGAAGGAAAAAGTTTAATCTCCAAAGGCGGACCTTTGGAAATGTCAACATCCACCAGGATATGAGCGTAAGTAGAGTGGAGTAACTCCGCAGATTTGTCATCCACCATTAACATTTCCCCAATAGCATCCCCCACCGTCTCCAAAATGGAATCAATCCAAAGATGGAGGGGAAGATGAGGGAGCCTAACCCAGATGGGTTGCAAATCAAACGATTCAGAGGACGGAGCGAAATCAGGATGCCATGGTTTCAACAAAAGCATGTATCGATCATCCCAACTAAAGAAATTTTCACACAAAATAATTTTTCGATCCTCAGCAATTTCAAATTTAGCCACAAAAAAGCCTTTGGCCATTGGGAAGATATGTACTGTACCAGAGATGATGGGTTCCCAATGGCTTGAGATCCATGAGTGAAGATCAGGCAAAGAGGGCCAAAAGCCCTTGAATCTGCAAATCAACCCATGATCAGACAGAATTGAAGCAACCCCATCGATTTATGAAAGAATATCATCTAACTCGACGGCAATATGTCTGCAAACAGGGAAGGCACTGCGAGGAGAGCCCTTCGCAACAAATTGAGTCTTGGGCAAAGGGGCCACTGAGGGTCGTCCTTGCAACGAGGACACCACAGGAGCGGGAGCTATTGCAACCTTCGGAGTCATAGCAAACAACCGAACCGCAGCAGAGTCCCTAACGAGCGTGACACCTTAGCAGAAGCCCTAATGGACTTCGACTCATTTGCAGAAGCCCTAATGAGCACGGAATCATCAACAGTCCTAGCCGACGCAGTGACAATAGAGGTCAAAGCCTTGCCAAGCGCGGAAGGAACGGGAAGGGCATCAGGAGAAGTTGACGGCAGAGCCTGCGAGGACGTGTCCAGAGCCAAGGAAGCAACGAGCGCAGGAGCGGGAACCATAGCGAGCACAATCTATAAACATTTTGAATGTTAGCCATAAGAGCACAATTGACAATATTATGCTTGCTCTTGCATCTAAATGATCTACCCTCAACAAGCTCAATACCTCAAACATCTCTTGTGAGCTTTTCCCACCACTTAGGTCAGAGAGTAGAAAGCATCTTCTTTTGAATCAAGATGACTGTCATGACTTGGGTTGCCTGGAATGAAATCATATGAATGTTGATCCAAGTTGTGCTATGTGAAGTCTACTAGTATAGAATCATGTCTAGGAGATTCCACAAGTTTACAATCGTCATAATACCTCCCTTTAGGTGGAGCTAGTGGAAGCCTAATACCAAAATCTTTAGTCTTCAAAGGCTGCTCCTCAAGACTCATGATGGGAGAAGAGAGCCGAAAGGGCCCACATGCTTCATCAAAAACATCTCTACTAAATGTGAGATGATCAATGTTTACATTAGTTAGTTGATAGGCTTTATGATTGTCATTACATCATGCAAGCATCAACTTCTAGCTTTTGGAATTCGATTTGGTTCTCTTTGCATCTAGAATCCAAGCATATGTTGTTGAACCAAACACCTTTAGATGGTTGATTTCTGAGTTCCTCTCAAACCATGCTTCCTTCGGGGTCTTCTTCTTAATAGCCTATGTGGGAGATTGGTTCAAAAAGCATAAAGTATAATACAATATACATGCCTATGCCCAAAATTTTTTAGGAAAATTGTTATGCTCTAACATAGATTGGGTCATCTACACAATAGTATGGTTCATTTTCTCAACAACACCATTCTATTGAGGGGTATAGGGTGCAACAAGTTGATCCTTGATACTATGTCTAGCACAGAAGTTGGTGAATTCATAATGTGACACTTATGTGCACTAAAGACAACGTCCAACTTCAGATATTGTCGCATAATCTAACTTGGTGAGAGGAAATTGAGCTCCATGCCCAAAAACATAGCATACATTGAGAAATATGAGATCTCTTCCATCAATGTAATTTGAATGTTGCCCTTGCCAACAACTATATCCTCTTTGCCACTACCAAAGATCACTGAATTGGAGCAAGTTGTGTACTCCATGAACCAATCTCGCATGTGTGTGAAATGGTGAAAAGCTCTAGAATTAATGTACCACGTAGAAGATTTGACATGATTTGTTGGTCTTTTGGCCATAAAGGCATATTCCTTCTACTTAGTATGATATATAACATGGCCTTCTACTTAGTCCCTCCCTCTTTAGACTTCTCATTAGCCAACCACTTTCTGCAGTGATTTTGAATGTGACCAAGCCTACCACAACAATGACATGTGATAATATTTTCAGAACACTCCTCAAATTTGCTTTGTCGTTTCTCCTAAGAGGACTTGCCTTTGTCCTTGCCTTTGCCTTTGTCTTTGGTAGAAAAATCTTGTTCCACACTAGTTGTCACATTGTCTCTCCCAAACTACTGTTTCCTCTCCTACAAGAGCTTGTTGCACCAAACTTCATATCAACCTTGTTGGAAGTAATGTTGAGAGTTTCAATGAAGTGCTTGTAGGATCGTGTTAAGCTTTTCAGTGTGACAACTATCATATTCTCTTCTTCCATTTTGCGACTAATGGCCTCTAGAAGATCAAGAATGTCTTTGATCTTCAAAAGATTATGTTGCAAAGACATTTTGTTGTCCATCATGATCGAGAATAGCATATTCTCCAAGAAGAAAGTTCTACTTTTGTCAAACATCTTGCGGATACTCTTCAGGTGTATCCAGATTTATGTAGTTGTCTTGCCAAATGGCACTTTTGGAAGCATCTCGTTAGTGACAAATAATTTGAGCAACCTAGTCACTTCCTTACTTCACATTCTATTATAGTTGACATATCTTGCCTTGCGGTTGGGATATAATGTCAACAAGTGTCTAAATGTGCTACATGCCAGCTTTCATATTTTAGCTTGCTTTGCAGCAAAAATTATAACTTTTTGAGCATCAACGGTCAAGAACATTGTGCCTACTTGTAGGAATACTTTGCATTCCTCCGCTCCGAATTGTTCCGATGATGTGGTTGGGCGATATGGTTATGTGGTGGTTTATAAATGTTTCATTAGGCGTCAGCAACAGTTTTGGGGTTGCACACTTCATTTTGAATTTGTTTGGCCGACTCATCAAACTTGTCCTTGTCTTAGCCTGCTGTTGTAGGGCAAGTAATTTTACCCCGAACAATATGATCTAGGCATCGGTACTCAAAAATTGTGAGCATCCGCTACTTGGTATAGTATTTCTTGTTGTGGAACATTGATTTCATTCCAACATGATGTTGGTCAAAGATGTTATCCCTCCCATTTTTAAAAGGCACAAAGATTGAGGTCAAAGTCAACTCTAGCATGAAGTTCCAAAAATTTTGAGCACACAGATTAGAAATCGATAACTCCTGATTTGATTGCAAAAATCAGATTAAAAAGTAATCAAATCCTTGGTTCTGCACTGAAACCCTAGCCACGGAAGAAAGATCAGTGATTTTTTTTTATTAAAGAAAGATGGAAAATACCAGCAACCTAGCAACGACTAGAAATAGGGTTTTTGCAATTGTAGACAAAATGCAGAATCCACGATTTACGAATTTTAAAATTTAAAAAAAAAAAATCATTGCCTGTAAGGTCGCGTGCCCTAGACAAGTCCAGAAACCCCTTGACGCAGAAGAAAGGCAACAATTTTTTTAAAAGTTGTTCCCACATGGGTCTGGAAATTGCGAAAAATACAGCATCGCGATTTTCTGAAATTCGCGAAATAAAACCTTTGAAAACAGTTGATTCGCAAAGTCAGCACAGAAGAATGCAGACACGTGGCCGGAAAAAACCTTTTGACAGAGGTCGTTTGGGTTGCAGAAACCTTCATCCTCCGCAAAAGAAACAAAAAAAAAAAAAACTCCGCGGAAACCCTACGCGAATCTTTGAACACGCGATTTTTCTTCTCAGAAACTCACGATTTTCTTCCTCAACCAGGTCTGTGATTTCAAAGAAGAAACCCACGCAATTTTTAGAAGAATAGAGCCACGATTCTTCTTCAGATCCCCCGATTTTTTTCTGTTCAAAAATATTGAACAAAAAACATCTAAAAACTTCAATAAAGTTAAGTAGGAAATAACCACGAGTTTTGTTTTTAAAAATTCATCAAAAATATAATTGGGCTCTTCTACCATAAAATGGTAATCGACGGTGTTTCTAAAACAGAAATAAAATAAGATAGTTACTTAAATAAACTATCTAAATAAAACAAGATAGTTACTTAAACTAACTAAACTATCTAAACGACTGAGATGACAATTAAATATGACAATAATACTTGGCAATAGCCCAACCTCATGTGATTTGACTGTAGAACAGAAATTAGGTCAAAGTGAGATTTGATAATAAAAAAATTAACACAATTTCCCAAGTGTGTGATTATCCAGCACTTCAAGAAGAGGATGATGCCTTATATTGTGTTACTTTCATTCAATATTTACTATTATAGAAATTAACCATTGTGTAGAAAATCCATACAAAAACTCTATCAATATAAATGCAAATTATTTAACCTTTCCTCGCACTCACCTTATTAGATACAGGCTAACACTAATATTAAACCAGAATGAGGCTAGACAACAGAACATTAGTCACACTACAGATTATTTTTATGATACATTGTTTCATGGCAAAGAGGAAAATTTGGCTTGATATGCAACTTTCGTGGCTTTGTACTAATTACCATTAAATTTTGACATGCTTTGTCAATCACTTAGGCTCTCGCTCAATGCTCGATCTGAATAACTAAGATATTAAGAAATCTTTAAAAACAAACAAAATATCACCTTCATTATCCTGTAACTACATATTGAACAATTCCATCCTATTGCTTGTCCTCCTTGGGTATATTCTTCTCTGGTGCAGGCGGCTCAATATTTTTGGGTTTTACATTCTCGGTCCTAATAATGAACATCCAATTAAAGATTAGAAAAATTCCATTCATATGTAATCAAGTATATACAATAGCATGCCAGAAATTTCTATTTTACTCTTTCACTAAACAGAAACTTAGAGTAACATATTAAATTTTAATTGATGATCCGATGATTTGCAAACATATAACTACAGTTCCGTATAAAAGTGGCTTCCAAGTTTTCAATGTTCAGCGACAGGTGGAACATATTTCGTCACCATCCCCTATCAAATGTTTTATGACAGCCACGATAGGTATTACAGATAAGCAGGGAGATGTTTCAGGAATATCCTCCGACTTTCCAGTCAATTTAGTTAACTTACAGCCATCCCTGGCACAGCTATAGGTTTAAAAAGTGCTGGGAACAGCAAGCTATCCCTCGAAAGTTTCAGAGACATCCTTCCATCCATAAGAACATCCTATGCTAATGCATTCAAAAAGTAAGAATTTACACCAAATATGAATTTTATTATCTGATGGGGAATATTTTTTTCTTCTTGGATCCTTAAGGAATGGCAAAAAGTGAACCACACCTGACTTTAACATTAGCCTTTAAGTTTTGGTGAATTTTTTTTAAACTCACACAAGTAAATACAGTTTTTATATAAATGATATCAAACATTCAGTTTTCATATAAAATCTATCTAAGCACCCGTAGCTAGTCTGTATGGTAGGAATGACAGTCAAAGAAAGAAAAACATAAATAAAAGAAAGATGGAGCCAATCCCCATATCATTTATTTGAAAAACAAATAGTTGTGACCCATGTAATCAAATATTCAATTCTATATAAATTCACACCAAGTCTCCATAAACTGTCTCTAATGTAATTTTCTGCCATCCCAAATTTTAGTTATTATTTACAGTGAGCTAAAATTTAAGTTATCGCTTACAATGAACTAACCCTTCAAACAAATTTAATCAGGCATTCAGTTCCATAAAATCAAAACTGTCCATAGCTCGTGTATGGTAAGAGCTGAGTAACTATCAAAGAAAGAAAAAAGAGAGGATTGATCCATACCAAAAAAGTAGTTATGGTCCATGTAATCAAGCATTTCAGTTTCCATATGTATTCACCCTAATACAGAAATTCTCCTTGGTAAAAAATTTTGAGCCATACCAAATTTCACTTAATTGACATTGTAAAAGTTCAAAAACTTTAATTTTTGAAAAAAAATGGAAATATATAAGCAAAATCCTGACTGATTGTTGAAAATCACGCCAGATATAACTGACAAATGGCACAACCCGAAATCACTTAGTCAAGCAGTTGGAAACATGTGAAATTGATGTTTCAAATATCCACCCCTCCACCCTTGTGAAAACTAGCATTTGGATTTCACTAGAGTCCACTGAATAGTACGGATAGTCTTGTTGTTCCATTTTTTTACTCACATATGTGCAAAAGTGAATCAAACCAAATGACTAATACAAGTGCTTTCAGAACATGACTTAAAGCCGCATTTTTTATAACTTATAAAACTAGAATTGAAGCCATTCGATGGGTGGATAGAGACAGTATATATATAATATATACAGTTCACTGAAAGCACTCCCCAGATCAAGGTCCATTTTAATCCTGATTCAAAATCCAAGTTGATCTAGTTGGGGCTTCGAAGAGGGGCCATGAACCCAAAAGGATCCACCAAAATCCAAAATAAACCTGCACTGATTGTGAGGATTTTTTCTTCACTTTTTTATTGGTTTTTTTTTAAAAAAACGTGTTACCTTATGCTTTGACTATGATTGACAAAAATGAAAAAATGTGATCCCTACCCCCTAACAGTGATATAAAGCATTTGAAAAACTAAAAACAAGCTAATTTTACCTCATTGTGATTGCAAACACAAAAATTATTTATTCCTGGGGAACTTTCATTCTTGCTTGCCATGACAAATAGAGATGAAGATTGATCAATGAAGGTTCCAAAGAGGCTGGATTGCTCTTTCTATGCATGCAAGAGCCCATTCACTAACATGGAGATCACAGAGAAGATTTTTGGAAAAATGTATATTCTTTAGATTTCTGTTTTACAGATGAACTCTATTGATTCTTTTTTCATTCTTCTATGAGTCTATGCTTAAAATATTAAATGAAATAAGACATACACATATAAATTTCATTATATCTTATTTCATTTGTTTTGAATATGTTGTTTATCAAATTTGTTGCCATAGGGATTACAATGGCAGTTAATTCTGTAATGTCCCCTTTCTGAAATGGGATTAAATAATAGATAATAATTAAAAAAATTAAAATATAGAGAAATAAATAAATAATAATAAAATATGATTACAAGTTAATTAAATTTAATGAAAGGTCAAGAGGCATGTGATGAAGAGTTGTGAATCCCTCAACATAAGATATAAAGGGGAGAAGAGTTCATTTGAAAAGGGAGATAAAGGCAGCAAGGAAAATTGGAAAACAAAATATGGAATAATCAGGTTGGAATTAGAAAAGAATTTAGAAATAAACCTGAATTAGACGGCCAATTAAGAAAGTGGAAGAGACACTGCTCTTAAGAAGATAGATAAGAAGTTGTGAAATGCATTTGAGGGAAGGATGAGAACAGATCTAAAAATGAGAGAATAAGAGGGAAGATCATCAAAGAAGGGTTGAAGGCATAATTTTAAGAAGAGTTTATAGAAGAATTGTAAGGGGAGTATATGCAAAAGAGGAATATGTGCACCTGCTGGTAAGGAAAGTATATGCAGACTTAAAGAAGCACAAAGAGAAGACATAGTTTGAAGGTGTGAACCAAGAAAGAATTACTGAAGAAGAAAGAATAAGAAGTAACTCCTTTAAAAGGCAAAGGTTTGTTAAAAATTGAACCTGAATATAGCAGGACAAAATAAGAGTGCAAAACAGAAGAACAAAGGCAGATTGCACAACCTATTATCCTGGGAAAAACCCTCCTCACCGAGGGAAACAACCCAACCCACAGAAAGATATATCCTTTATTGAGATTCAACACCAATTACAATATCTTGCTCCTTATTGACGTCTCAGCTTGACAGTCAATAAGTCTTTTAACATCTTGATCACTAAGATTGCTCAATGATCATACAATGATCATAAACAATGAAACAAAGAACAACTGAAACAGTCACGATACATAAAATGAGATGATCGTATATAACATAGCTCACTCACAGAGCATAAATGAAATGACTGCTAAAACGCTGATGTGCAGACGTTGATCTTCCTTTTGAGAATCACTTTGCAGAGAATCAAATACAAGAACTCTATCGTTCTTTTCTTCGTGCTTTCCCTGTTATACATGAAACGCACCCAAAACAGACGGGGCTGCAAGATGTGATAATCTGAAGCCATGAACACTTTACTCATTGGAATAAAAGGGCGCCTAGGAAGGTGACGCTCCACCTTACTTGGCGTTCCACCAAGTAAGGTGAAGCGCCATTTACTTCAGGCGTTACAAAGAAGGATGCCGATAACATTCAACGGCCAGTAAGAATGATATGATGCCAATAAAAATAATAAGACCAAAGTTACGAAACAAAATATGGAACCGATAACATCAATCGGTTAATACCAAAGTTACAATGACAGTATATATGATGATGTTGAACATAAAGGAAAACACGGCCCAAAAGAACGTATACTTGTCATTGGTGATTAAGAACTTGCTTAATCACCAGCAACAGTGATACAATAGTGTCCATGACAGCACAAATATGCGGACAAGCATCATCAATATGGCTCACCAAAAACTTCTTCCATAAACAGATATAGATGGTAACAGCAAAATCAAAATTGAAGTCTCTATCGCAGCTACTTAACTTCAACACTCCCTCTTAGCAAGAGAGAGATCTTAAGAGAATTTCATCTAGACAAATGCACTCAGTTGCAAAACAGTCAATGTCAATAAATAATCTCAACATATTTCAAATTTATGTTACTTCCGTATAATAGAATTCACCATAGCTACTCCTAGAGGGTGAAATAAAAAAAAACACAGAACAGTAACATTCACCATAGCTACTCCTAGAGGGAGAATACAAAATACACAATGTAATCAGCAAAAGTTATTCATCATAGCTACTTTTAGAGGATGAATTTAGAATCACAAAAATAGGTCATGGAATCACACACGTGACTTCCACCATGGCTGCTCTCAGAGGGTGGACCAAGGGCTTTCACCTCAAACTTCTCCCAAAGAAGAATGCATTATCACCTTGCCTACTTGCAGAGGGTGATTCCACCATACCTACTCATAGAGTGTGGATCAAGGGCTTACACCTCAAACTTCTCCCAGAGAAGAATGCATTACCACCTTAACTACTCGCAGAGGGTGGAACAAGGGCTTTCACCTCAAACTTCTCCCAGAGAAGAATGCATATAAGCAAGGGAACACTGAGGCTGAGACACTTTCTTAGCAAGAGCATCATTCTCCACTAAGCCAAGCTTTTCTCAAAAATAGCAAAACTTCACTCTCAGAAGTGGTTTGGTGAGAATGTCTGCAGTCTGCCCGTCTGTAGAGATATACTTTAGTTCAACTGCATTTCTTTGAACCATATCTCTCAAGTAATGAAACTTGATCTCCACGTGTTTGGATTTGTCATGAAACACTGGATTAACCGAAAGCTTCACACAGCTTTGGTTGTCGCACATAATCATTGTAGATGCAAGAGGCTCCCCAAATAACCTTGCAAGTAATTTACGAAGCCCTACAACTTTTGCAGCCACACATGTTGCAACATATTCTGCTTCAGTTGTACTCTGAGCTACACAAGATTGTTTCCTGCTACACCAGGAAACCATGGCAAAACCAAGGCTGAAAACAACTTGAGGTGCTCTTTCTATCAGGTACACAACTTGCCCAGTCTGAATCATAGAACCCCTATAACTTCAGTTCAACACAAGAAGAGTATTTCAACACATATCCTATTGTACCACGAACATATCTCAATATATGTTTGGCTACCACAAAATGAATTTGCATGGGTTCGCACATAAACTGACTTAGAGTGTTAATTGCATAACATATGTCAAGTCTTGTGTTGACTAGGTACACCAAGGAACCAATAAGCTGCCTATACATGGTAGGATCAACTAAATCTGAATTAGCTGAATCATCATGAAACTTTTTCAGATTTACCTCCATGGGAGTCACCATAGATTTGCAATCTAACATGCCAAATCTCCTTAAAATATCAATTGCGTATTTTTCTTGACTCAAGATGATTTCATTTGATTTTTTGCCATACCTCAAGACCAAGAAAATAGTGCAGCAAACCAAGGTCTTTCATTTCAAATTCTGAAGCTAGCTCCTTGCATATGATAATGAGATCATCATTACCAGCGAAAAATAAATCATCCACATACAAGACTAAGATCATAATTTTGTCATCATGAACTTTGAAGTATAGATTAGGATCAACATCATTCCTTTGAAAACCCAAGCTCAAAAGATAGTCATCAATTCTCTCATACCAAGCACGAGAAGCTTTCTTGAGTCCATATAATGTCTTTTTCAGCCTGCACACATGAGACTCTTTGCTATAAATAATAAATCCTTTCGGCTGCTCTAAATAAACTTCCTCTTCAATGACTCCATTTAAGAAGGTTGTTTTCACATCCATTTGATGAAGTTCCCAGCCCATCACTGTTGCAATGGCTATAATTGGTGCAGGGGCACCAAGAATCCACAAGAAACCTATAAAAACAAAGGCATGGAAGACACTTCAAGAGAATCAGAGTACAAAGGAGGTCAATAAGACTTCAAATCAAATCAATTACCACATTTTGGCACCATTAATGTTTTAATGACATTGCAATGTATGGGCTTTGTCCATGTTCTTTAAAGGTTTCAATTGATTGTAACAGGAACCATTAGTGTTCCAAGGAGTCCAAGATATTCTAGTGTTGTTTAGAAGTATAGTGGGATGTTAAATAAGTCTTCTAGTGGTTTGAGAACCTTGGAAGTTTTCAATTCCATGTTAAATTAGTTCTAAGTCTTTTTTTTTTCAATGTTCAAATTTTTAAAATTTAGTCTAGTAACGGCTACATGGGTTTTGGAGGGAAATCCCATTTATGGGTTCTTTAACTATTTGTAATACTTATAACCAATCAATATGGTTGTGGCAGTTGTAGAAGGATTTTATATATACCAAGTAAGGAATGTACGGAGAGAGAGGACCTGGAGTACGGACAGAAACAGAGGTTTAATAAAAACAACAGTTTTCAGCAATTTTGGTGTTCTTGGCATTGTTAATGTTTGGTATTTGGATTCCATTGTCTTTATGCAATAGAGGATTAATTCACTCACTCATCTTTTCCATTGAATGAGTTGAAGAAATCTATATGACTGTTCCATGCGTCAGTGATATGTAACAGTGAATAAGTATTAATAACAAAGTCTGTATTCCTTTCATTTTATATCTCATGAGTGGATTTAAATGTAACCCTTGATTGATTAACATCTACAGGAATCCAATAAGACAATTGTAGGTTGCATATTAAGGTTCCAAATGTTTTGAGGGTTGTCTAATGTGACTGGACCCACATGACAGCAGTATAAACTGACTTATACAGTTTTTATTTCTCTGTTTTTGTTACCACAGTGAGACTTTAGAAGTAATGGAAGTCATTCCATGAACATAGAGGCCTAATATTCATGGAATGACACTATCTAACTTGTATTATTAAGATTCTAACCATGCATATGCAGAACTAAACAGGGTTAAGGTGATCACAGTCTGGAAACAGTGAAAGTATGTGGAAATTGGTGGATCGGGTATAGCAGTGAGCAATCTATCCGAACAAGGAGTGGATTTTGTGTTTGGAAACGTTTTGACATGTTGAATGGATGGTGATTCAATCACAAATTTGAGGCAGAAGTGTGTAGAGACAGGATATTGAGAAAGCCCTAAGGAGCAAGGGTTTGAAGTCACAAATTAGGGGTTTTGATGTTGCAGAGCATTGGAGACTAATTCCTTTTGGATTTGAGCAATTGAAGACATAAACAAACACTGTCCAGGAGTTGGAGTTGTTAGGAGGTCCTTAGCTTGTACTTCCTTTGTTAAATTGGTCAATTTTATGCATTAAAACAGGGCATCAGTCATGAATAGTGGTAATGGTCCAAAGTAACCATACAAAAGTTTTTGATATGTTGTAGAACTCTGTAAAGGGTGTCTGTAAATGTCATTATCTTGTCGAGTGTTTTGAGAAAAGGCAAAGTTATTCCCATTCTAAGTCTGCTGCAGGGCTACTAGACAGGCTTTTAGGCTTCTATAACGGTTTGAGAGAACTTTGAGGGATGGGAGTATGGGAATTGATTTAGTATCTTAGAATTCCTTGAATCAAAGTTATTAAAAGGCTATAAAACCAAAATTATCATTTAGGAGTATTGTGGGAAGCCTTGATAAGTCAGGTCCTTGAAGCACTTAAGGTTTTGGGAGATCCAAGTGCCTAATCCTCTGAAATTTCTAAATCTTGTGTTTTTAATACCACCACCCTTCCCTCTACATCAATAATGGCTCTGATGGAAGTGTAGCAAGCCACGGGCACAAAGGTTTCTTCATAGTCTATGCCTTCTTTTTGAGAAAAACCTGTAGCTACAAATCTGGCATTGTACTTATCTATACTTCCATCAGCTGCATGTTTAATCTTGAATAACCATTTAGATGAAACAACTAATTTATCTTTTGGTCTTGGGACAATGTCCCATACATCATTTTTCATGATGGACTGATATTCTTCCATCATGGCATCTTTCCACACTTAATGTTTTGAAGCTTCTTCAACATTAGAAGGTTCAGAAGCAATTATGTGACTCATTAATGCAACGTAACCAGCAAATTTATGAGGCCATTTGCTTTCTCTAAAGGTGCCACGAGGGGCTACGAAGGTTTCAGCTTCTTCCACAATGTTCCTAGCCCATAACGGTCTTTTCTTATTGGGTGGATTAGAACTAGGACCTAAAGAAACAACTGGATCAGATTGAGCAGCAAGATCTTCTGAATCTTCATTCTCCCTCTGAATCTCTAAAGGAGGATTCGGATTGGCCATGACAAAATCTTGAGAGTGTTCAAGATTTTCTTCATCATTTACTCTTTGAGAGACTTGCAAGCTATATCTTCATCAAAAGTGACATCCCTATTGATTTCAATTTGTTTTTGACCAGGTACATAAATCCTGAAGGCTTTAGAAGAATCACTATATCCAACAAAAATCCCTTTCTTTCTTAAAGGTTCCAACTTTGATCTTTTCTCTTTTGGAATATGGATGTAGACTGGGCATCCAAAAATTCTGAAGTAACTAATGTCTAGTTTTGTTCCTGAGAAAGCTTCTTCAAGGGACATGTTGCCAAGAGTCTGATGAGGACTACGGTTTTGAATGTAGACTGTTGTTCTACATGCTTCAGCCCATAGGAAAGTAGGAAGACTTTGATCATGGATCATAGCTTTTGCTACCTCAACAACAGTCGTATTCTTTCTTTCAGCCACACCATTTTGTTGAGGATTATAGGGAACACATAGCTCCCTCTTAATCCCAGCTTCAACACAAAAATTATGAAAGATCCCGGACACAAATTCTCCACCATTATCAAATCTAAGGATCTTAATCCTTTTGTTAGAAAGATTTTCAACCAAGGCTTGGAATGCTTTAAAACGGGACAGCACTTCATTATATTTCTTAGACTTAAGAAAATAGATCCAACACTTGCGAGAGAAATCAGCAATGAAAGTAATGTAATGCCAGTAACGTCTAAGAGAAGCAATAGACATGGGACCACATAAGTCTGAATGAATTAATTCTAGAATCTCTTTAGCTCTAGATTCACTACTATGAAAAGTACTCTTAGTATTCTTACCTAGAGCGCATCCCTTGCAAACTCCATGATCTTGATTCAGGTTTGGAAGACCAATAACAGCTTTATCCATAGAGGCTAAGGATCTGAAATTCAAATGCCCAAACCTCTTGTGCCAAAGAATATTAGGATTTGAAGAAGTATGAGCAAGAGCTTGAATAGGACGGGCTAAAAGCTTGTAGAGACTATCATGACAAATTCCAATCTCACGGGCTGAAAAAAAATTTGAGCTCTTCTTCCATGCTAGCACTTTACCATCAATAAAAGAAACATGATATCCTTTGTCTTCTAGAGCTGAAATTGAAATCAAATTTCTCTTTATGCCAGGCACAAAAAGAACATCACTCAAATGAAGAGAAATGTCTAAATCCAGTTGAAAAGAAGTAGAACCAGCTCCTTTAACTGAATAGCTTGCATCATCTCCAATAATAATTTGAAGATGTGAGTCCTTTTCTTTCAAGTTGAATAGATGATCATGGTAACCGGTGATGTGACGCGATGCTCCATTGTCAATCAGCCAGGTATCACTGTTCGTAGGAATATTACTAGAGAGAGCAGAGATAAAGCAAAATCCTTCAGAGTTATCGCTTGATTCCTTTTAAGGAGAAGAGTTCTCAACGAAAGCAACAGATGCTTGAGGCTTTGGCCTTAAGGTGCAATCTCTAGCATAGTGACCAAAATTGTCACATCTAAAGCACTGAACCTTTGAAAGGTCCATTTTCTTCTTCTTGAGAGCAGGAGCTGAATCTGCACCTTTATCTTTGAATCTCTTAAAATTCTCTTTCTTCCCTTTTCCTTTAAAGGTGTGGGCAGCAAGCACCTGATCATCTTCATGATGGTTTTTGCGGCCATTTCCTCTAGCTTCAAGTCTGCATTCTTCTTGAATGCAATCAGCCCTCAACTTGTCAAATTTAGGGAGATCGTCTCTTCCACTGATGCCTTGAATGAATGATTCCAAAGAGTAGGGAAGTCCATTCATGGCAAGCATAACTAAGTCCTTATCAGGGATAGAATCTCCAATTGCACTTAGCTGATCTTTTAGTTCTGTAATCTTCATAAAATATGATACTACCGATTCCCCTCGAGCCATCTTAATATGCAAAATCTGACGTCTTAGAGCAAAAGCTCTGCTGGTGTTATTGAACTCATACAAATCTTTTAAAGTCTGAAACATCTCATTGGCTGAAGATAATTTGGAAATAATGGGAACCAAATGATCCTTCACTAAGTCAATCAAAATTTTCTTAGCCATGACTCTGTTCTTTCTCCATAAAATTTTCTCAGCATCATCAGACGGTTCTACTAGATCAGAATTTACATAATCAAGGAGGTCATTCTCCTCAAGTGCAATCAGAATCCTAAATTTCCATGAAGAGAAGTTAGAAGAACCATCAAGTCTATCTTCAACCTTTAAACCATTAACCATTGTCACACGCTGATAAAAAATCAAATGACACAGATAACAAGATACTTCTGATTCTGGATCGAGTTTCTCAGACCCGCTCTGATAACATGTTAAAAATTGAACCAGAATATAGCAAGACAAACTAAGAGTGCAAAACAGAAGAACAAAGGCAGATTGCACAACCTTTTATCCTGGGAAAAACCCTCCTCACCAAGGGAAACAACCCAGCCCAGAAAGATATATCCTTTATTGAGATTCAACACCAATTACAATATCTTGCTCCTTATTGACGTCTCAGCTTGACAGTCAATAAGTCTTTTAACATCTTGATCACTAAGATTGCTCAATGATCATAAGCAATGAAACAAAGAACAACTGAAACAGTCACGATACATAAAATGAGATGATTGTATATAACATAGCTCACTCACAGAGCACAAATGAAATGACTGCTAAAACTCTAACGTGCAAACGTTGATCTTCCTTTTGAGAATCACTTTGCAAAGAATCAAATACAAGAACTCTATCGTTCTTTTCTTCGTGCTTTCCCTGTTATACATGAAACGCGCCCAAACAGACGGGGCTGCAAGATGTGATAATCCGATGTCATGAACACTTTACTCATTGGAATAAAAGGGCACCTAGGAAGGTGAGGCTTCACCTTGGCGTTCCACCAAGTAAGGTGAAGCGCCATTTAATTCAAGCGTTACAAAGAAAGATGCCGATAACATTCAACAGCCAGTAAGAATGATATGATGCCAATAAAAATAATAAGACCGATAACAATAACGGTCATATAGATGTTACGAAACAAAATATGGAACCGATAACATCAATCAGTTAATACCAAAGTTACAATGACAAAGTATATATGATGATGACGAACATAAAGTAAAACAAGGCCCAAAAGAATGTATACCTTTCGTTGGTGATTAAGCACTTTCTTAATCACCAACGATAGTGATACAATAGTGTCCATGACAACACAAATATGCGGACGAGCATCATCAATATGGCTCAGCAAAAACTTCTTTCATAAACAAATATAGAAGGTAATAGCAAAATCAAAATTGAAGTCTCTGTCGCAGCTACTCAACTTCAACAAGGTTGTGAAGGATTGTGACTCTCCCAAAGGGTGGTAATTATGAAAGGTTGGGACCATTGCAAAGGTGCAGACATGATGAAGGGGTGTGACTCTCCCTCATATTGGAAGATATTAAAGGGAGAAGGTTTCATTTGAGGACATCCAAGGAAGATTAATTGGGAAATAAATTTATTACTCTCAAAGGGCAGCAAAAAAGGTGGTGACCCTTCCATCAATGAATTACAAAGTAGGATTCATTCCAAGAAAATGGAGGGAATACATCAGATCGAACAAAAGAATAAAATCAATCAGCAATCAGTCTAAATACATACTGTGAACTCAGCAGATATAAATAACCATCACCAGCTTATATGCTTATCTGGGGATAAAGTATATTGTATTACATAATGACTTGGCTAATTTGTTATATATTTGATATATGCAGATGATCCATACACAGAAACAGCAAGCAACAAAATACAAACAGCAGTATATCTGAAAACATACAGCAGCATGGAACAGAAGAAGAACAGCAATCAGCGAACAAGGAACAGTAATCAAAATCAGAAGCGTGTAAACAGTAGACACATTCAGGATCGTTCTCACTAATCTGATTTAGACTTGCTATAATCAGAGTTCAGTTTAATAATCTGAATAACGGCTCTTGTGGTATTATCATGGCCTATGCATTATTGTCAATCAATTATCTTTACATATGTTTATTTACGAGTTGATATAGATGCATCTTAGTTACCGGATTCGCCCTGGCAGGCCCGGATCCGGATCCGGGTCCAATCCGGGTCCGGATTCACGTCGGATCCGGGACGGATCAGAGGATCTGCCCCTTGACCCTGCCTGGGGCGCTGCCTGAGGACCCCGCAAGGGGCTCTGCCCCTTGACTCCAAGCTTGGGGGCGCTACCCCCAAACCCCCGTAGATAAGTCTCGGAAGAAACCGTGCCAAAAGAACCTGAGTCTGATTAGGCTCCACATACATAACAGTTTTAATGATCAAGCATCATAGATTCATAGTATGAAATGATTTAGTTTTAGAATTATGTATATTTCTCTTATATTTTTGGATATATAATGCATATATATATATATATTTTTATATATATATCTATATACTCACGAATCCAAAACGGGAAAAACAAAATTCACGAATCCACAAACCGGATTCGCGAACCCAAATCCGTCCTCGAATCCGAATCGGCAACTAAGAGATGCATGCATCAATAATCTGTTTGTAAACTTCCATCATTATAGAAGGAACGTGTTCCATGAGGATGCCATCTAGGTAGGGAACTCAAATGGATGTCCATGTTGCCTACCACCGGGGCCAAGAGGGCCAAAGTTCCACTCTTGGGCTTTAGATGGGACAATCAAGGAACCTCCATTACAACCTTCCCTCCAACTCTATAATGAAGGCTACTAAATCTTAGGAGATGAGCATGGATAGGGAAAGAAACTACAAGCACCCCACTAGAAAGGGACTCTGGATGGATGTCCATGTTGCTTGCCACTGGGACCAAGAGGGCCAAAGTTCCACTCTTGGGCTTAGTTTGGGATAGCTTTGAGCAGATCTATTGTGCCCCTTCTCTAATGTGTTTGCAATGATGCTATAGATATTCAATGAATCTCATGTGTTATGGACTAACCCTGATAATTGTTATACATATTATACATGTGTGCATATTTCTTATGTTATGATTGCAAGATTCAAATCCACGATTGCTCTATTAGAGGAGATATTTTACTTGGTAAGATGTGATGCAAAACTGACTCCTATGATTTAGGAGGCATAATCCAACCTATCCCCAGATGTAAGAAAAGAGTCTACCTGCAGTTATGTTTAGAAATAGCTGTTAGGGATCCAGTGTTTTAGGAACTGCTGCATTTTCTATGTATAGAGTTAGAAATCAAATAGGAAAACGGCTTCTTCTGACCAAAAGAGGGAATTTAAGAAGATTAAGAAGGATAGTTATGGGGGATTAGATATTGGGTATGAAGGACAAAAAGCCCATGTAAGCTCTTGATCTAAAAAATATAATATTTCTGTGTTCATAATCTTGTCTCAGTTTTATTTTCGGGTTGTGATATTTTCTGGTTATCTGTGCACAAGAGAAATGTTTCCCTATTTGTTTGCTGTAATTGATTAAGTTGGAACTATTGAACAGTGTTGGGCTGAGTGTCTGAATCAATTTGGCTTAGAGCAAACCTTTCCTGTGTGTCTGTGAGTCAGCATGCTTTATATTAGTATTTGCCTCTATTTCTCCTTTTAGTACAAGCCAAGTATACATATGGTTGCAACAATTTTTAATATGTAGAGTTGATAGAAAGTTAAAGTGGGGATAGGAAAAATAGAAAAGGCTGGGACCAAAGATACAGGCCTAAAGGAGACAGAAATAGCACCACTGTTATAATGGTTCTGAAGAATTAGTGGAACTTGGAGAGAATGGTGAGTTGAAAGAAAGTTGTTTAGCCAAAATTTCCACATAGGAGAGTTTGAGGAGATTTTAAGATGGAGACCATGTTCTTTTGGTAGCATTTTTCTTGCAGATTGAAGCAGTTGTAGCATTGAAGACAAAAATTTAGGTATTTATGCTAGTAAAGAAGCCTGCAGCTCGGAAAAGAAAAGGCACATCAACCAGTGGATGGGCATTGCAAATTTTGGAAGAGTGTTTTGGAGCTGCTCATTGTTCCTCTGATGCACTTGAGATATTCAATTTCTGTCCAAAAAAAGAAATGGCTTGGCAGAAAAATGTTCCAATGGTGAATATAGAAATTGCACTGTGAAGTTTGTTAAGGTGACTAAGTAGAAGCCTGGTAAGCCAAGAGAGGAATTTTGGGAGAGAGGTCTTTCATGTGGTAGAAAAGCAGTCTTCAATGGATTTTGAAGACAGTGCTGTAGCATCTAAAAATTGTTGAGGTCACTTTGTATTAGCTTGTGGGGTATGCACTCGTGGACGTGCCCTTAAAATTTGTAGTAATTTCTTTAAAGAGATGAAGAATAGAAAAGAATATTAGTATATTGTTATAGATCAACATTGTAGAAAAAAGGAGGAGAAGAGAGTTGTAGCTCTGTTTTGGGGCTAAAAAATATACTTATGGAGCTATATCAAGATGTGAAAAAGAGGATAACTAAGTTGTAAGAAAGGGTAAGGCAAAGGCAGAGAAAGAAGCTAACAAAGGAACAGTTAAAGGAGTTGCAAAAATTAGAGATTGAATTGGAAGAGTTATGGTGACTATAAGGGGAATGTGATTTATGGAACCATTAGCAAGCAAAGAAAAAGAAATCTACAACAAAGATGTTGAAGAGTTATGAGAAGATGAGAAAGAATGGTGAAGAAAGAGGAACTCAAGAAAGTCATTGAGTCAAGGATTAGACAAGGAGTGGCATTATTAGAGCAGAAAAAGATAGAATCCCTCAAAGAGTTGGCAGAAATATTAGTGAATAAAAGACCTCTGAATGAGATCTTCCAAGAGTTAGAGAGAGCAGAAATAGATGTATGGGATGAAGATGAAGACATGGTTGAGTTTGATGGAGCTGTTGAGTTGTGTTATCCCAAATAAGGGGAAGGCATTGAAAATCACAATGCAGAAAGAGAAGAGTTAGAAGACCACAATGAGAGGCAATGCAGCCTATCATAAGAGGAGGCTCAAATTGTTGTAGCAGTGGAAACAATCCACATTGGAGAAGAAGTTGCAACAAAGATGGATATCTTTGGGAGCCCAATATGTGATGAAGATTTATTGGTTTTAGAGAACACAAAGCAGCTAGAGGATTGTCTTGAGAATCCCATTGGTGATGAAAAAGGAGTAGAAGATCGTCACATCTTTAAGGAGGAAACAAGGATAATTGAGGGAGAGAGTAAAGATATGAACAATTTTGATATAAAGGACAATGTCCAAAAGAATTTATCTTGTGAAAACATCACATTGAGCTAAGAAATGAAAGCCACCTCACAGTATATGAAATGGAGCACATGCCTAAATGGCATAATGCAGAAGAGGAGAAAGCACTTGTGGGAGATTTTTATTCCCTTAACTTTATTTCTGTTTCTAATGATTTATGTGCAGGTGCAATAGGAGCTGGCATGGGTGATACAAAGAGAAATGACAATTTCCAATAGAGGAAGACTACTAAGCCTTCAAAGAGATGGAAAAAGAGGAAAAAGACCAATTGACAAAGGAGGAGAATCTCTATTTCAACAAGTGGTTGGAAGCAAAAGAAGGAAAAATGTGATGATTTGAAGAGATATCTAATTTGGTGGAAGGGAACATCGTGGCTTGAATCCTCAAGTCAAAAGGATGATTCTATCATCTATTCCAAACTCATTCCTAAATGTTTGATGTGGTAGCATCTTAGGGTAAAAAATGCAAATTCCGCATCATAAAAAAATGTAGTAGTTCAGTTGTTAAGATTCTCAGTGTTTTAATTGGAGTGTGTTCATGTAAATAGGCTTTGAACCAGGAGATTCAAAATTTTAAAAAGAAGGGGAGAATGATGCAAACTGACTCCTGTAATTTAGGAGGCACAATCAAACTAATCCCCTGAAATGAGGAGACAAGTCTAATTGTACTTAACTGGTTTAGAAATAGCTTTAACTGTCTCAACAATGTGGATACTAAAAAAAATAGTCCTATTAGGAGTAGGTGCCTTTGTTACTAAGGAAGGTTATAAAGCTTAAGGTTTTTAACGAGTCAGGGGCAGAGAGTATAGGATTGATGGTTTGGGCATCTCTTTTGCATAGGCTTCTATACTCCTTTTATCTATAAAATATATGTTGTTACTGTGGTTTACTTTATTAAGATGAGCTGACTATTTTTGTGTACCTGGTTGTATGCTGGACTTCATGGTTGAGCTCTTTTCTCCCTAAATCAGAGAACTGTGGGTCTACATCAAGATGTAACCCTAACCCTAATCTGTCGCCAGTGTTATTTTTAAGGTGAATTTGAAGACAGATTGGAAAAGGGAACATCACAAATGACATCAGAGCATAATCCTACCATCCTATGGGATAAACCTACCTTAACCGTCATCTAATTAGGGTAAACATTCAGCCCTTTTCTTGAGTAGGTCAAGAATATAATCAAGTATGCTAACATTGCTTTTCTATATATGTGTACCTTGAATTACTTTGTGTCTAAGATAAGCATGCGTGTTGGAGACTCAAGATGTTTCCAAAGAAGAAAATGAATCTTCATAAGATGAGAAACTGTTTAAAAATAATGACATAGCAACAGCCTTGAATTTGCATGCAGATCAATCAAACAAGGGTTCTGAGGCCTATGTTAAAATTGTAAGGTATGTTGAATCGTGAGTTCTTAATTGCAGCAGTTCACTGGTGCATGATAGTATTTTGGATGACAAAACTAATAACTTGAAAGGTCCCAAATTTGGTCAGAGAGTAAATGTCATTGAGGATGCCCCTTTGGTAAATTCTGAAATGGATAAGATCAACATGTTGTTAGAAGGCCTACCTTATGAATCTGAAATTGTTGCAGCAGATGGTGAATTGTCTATTGACCAAGGGGCTGTCCTAACTTGTGAATCCAAAATATACCAAGAATTCAACACTCAAGGGGCTGATTTAGAAAACCAATCAAAAAATGCATTTCAAGATGATGGTGTTGAGACATAATTTGAAAAATGAGCTGAAAGTCACTGATGGTACGATTGCTGCAGCCGCCTTAGTACATTTTGATGACATTCACAAGAACATAAAAAACCTCTATTGGAAGATCCAGTTTAAGAGGAAACAAAAGGGGATGGAAAAGGAATATTATCTTGCCAATTCACAAGTTGTTAAAAAGGCTCTTGGGTTGTTAAAATCAGATTATTCACATTTACTTTTGGATAGAGATACTAAGTCAATAAGCTCATCATGGAGCTTAAAGATACTAAGGATACATTGGATACACAAATAGCCCTTCTGCAAACAGAAAATCAGCTTATTGTCATTGAACAATTGAGGGAGCAGGAAAACAAAGAAATGGCAAAGGAAGTCAAACAGATGATTGATAAGCTTGATCAAATTCAAAGTCTATGACTTGGAGCAGTGTCCTAAATTGGCTTTTTCAGATTTAGGACAGCCGGATAGTTGGCCTAAGTTGAAAAGAGGGAATTCTTTTTGGATTGTGGATAACCCTCTTTGTATGATGAGTACTGATTTGACTTTGGATAATCCACTCTTTCAGTTGGAAGATGAGGTGGCTCTTGTTCCTAATGACACATATGAGGTATAGGATCCAGGTGTGGTATGTAATTATGAAGCAGAACAAGTTGAGTTGTCTTTTGGGCCACCCGTGATCGATGGTGACTTACTTTCTACTTAGTTGTCGGATTCGTGCCAGCAGGGTCGGATCTGGGTCCGGGTCCGGATTCACGCCGGGTCCGTGACGGATCCAGTCAGGGTTTGTGGACGGGCTTGTAGATCCGTCCGGGCACTTAATATGTCTTTTTTTTTCTTTTTTTTCATCTAACCCTAAATTGACAGGAGGATTTATACAAATATAACATGTAAGTATAAGTTTCTTATACTTTAATTTATATTTGTATAAATACAAATTAAATACATTCCAGGATGTTTGACATAGGTTTCAGCTTCATAGGAGTTAAGATGCAAATTCTAGATTCGAAAAATTCCAGACTTAGCCAAATTTCAGGATTCAGCAAGCCTTCAGCAGGGTTACCTCCCACAATCCATCATGGCTTTCTAAGGTCAAACTGAAGCTGGCAAAAGGATTCTCAAAGGGTTTTAACTCATTTTATCACAAATCACTTGGTTTCGACCCCATCTCTATGACAGACTTAGCTTCACTCTCGCCCAAATCCCAGTCAGACATGACTTTCCAATAGGCCAAAATCACTCAAACCTCATTTGCCGAACCTAGGGACTTGAAAACAACCACCAACAAAGACTACCTAAGACCTAGTTATGAAGACTTTGACATTTGGCATTGATCAATGATCAAGCATCATAGATTCATAGTATGAAATGATTTAGTTTTAGAACTATGTATATTTCTCTTATATTTTTGGATATATAATGCATATATATATATTTTTATATATATATATATACTCACGAATCCTTACGAATCCAAAACGGGAAAAAAAAAAATTTGACGAATCCACGAACCGGATTCTCGAACCCGAATCCGTCCCCGAACCCGAATCGGCAACTAAGACTTTCTATAGTGGACTATGACAGTGTGGATTGCCATGGGTTGATGGTTCACTTTGAGAGTTTACTACAAAATAGAGAGTACATTGGTAGTCTACAGTTTGATGAGGACAATTGTGCTGATGTTGAACGTACAAGCATCTTTGAATGCATTCTCAGTGAGGGCCACATGAGGATCAGAATAGTGCAGCAACAACATGGTGGAGTCACTCTTTGGTTTGGAATTTATGCACTAAATGCCTTTCAAGGATTATTGGTGACTAATGATGATGGAAAAGTATACTGAGTGTTGTTGACTTGAAAAGTGATTTTTGTGCTGCGGTTACCTCTTATTTCAGTCATCATATGAGTCCATTTGAGTTCTTGGAAATGAATTGGAGAGAGATTATGAGTAAAACTTGGTTACCTACCGAGTTGGTGATTCTTGGGAGCACATTTCTAGCCAATGGTATGATCAGAGATTTCTTTTATGCCAAGTTTATTCAGTATTGCAGCAATGGGCCTCCTTTGCGAATGTTGTGTTTTGAAAATTTAGTTTTCCATAGTTGTAGATTTCCACAATTTCATCACAATCAGCTCATTGTCAGGGTTAGTTTTCAGCTTCAGATAGATTGGATATTTGTTTGGGCTAACCAGTTTGGGTTTTGGCTTAACATTTGGGCACCAGATTATTGTTATTGCTTACATTCAGCTTGCACTTGCATTTGGGACAGCAGATTAGGTTCTAGAGGCAGTTTCTATGACAGAGAAGCAATTGGTAATGATAGAGCTAATGTTGGTTTCTTTGTGCTTGCTCCGACGATGCCTTGGATTGGTATGTTTGAAGAGCATCTCTCTGAGGAGTTGACTGAACTTTTGCAGAATTTGATTGCTCTTCTTACAGACAGCTTATAGGTCTCTAGTACAGGTGTCTAGCAAAACAATGCTTTGAGTGGATGGAGCTTCAGGCCTTCTAGATTAAGTTGGGACCCTGGGATCATATTTGATTTCATCATGATTTTGTTTGATGATTTTGGGGTTGAGTTGACACTGCTTGAGGACAAGCAATATTGGGAAGGGCGGACTGTAATGTCCACTTTTTAGCACAACTTGTATGATTTTTTGGTTAACCTATTTCTCCATGGTACCATAGGCTAACCAGGACATTTATGGAACTTTGAGGCCATTTGGCCTAGGCAGTTTTCATTGCAGGTCAATCTGAAGTGTCTGGATGCAGTTTTGGTATACTTACTATTTATAGTAAGTCATTTTGGGCATGGTGAGGATCTTCAGTGATAGTGTCATGTCAATGGCAAATGATTAATATCAACAAAAGATTTTAATATCATTGATATGATTTATTTATACATTAATAAAATTAGTTTATAAACTTCATTAATGCAAGACTATAGTTAAGTGGGAAATATTTAAAGTCCCTTTATTTAATAACACATTGGAGACATAAGTTGAAGGGAAAATTATTTCAAATGACATGGGGAAATATCCAATGATATGCCTTACACCTGGTACTAGTTTTGGTGTTGTTTCTTTATTCGATCCAGATCCAATGACACCAAGAGTTTTGACCATTTTTCACCCTTCTTTGCACAACAACATTATTTGTCAAGCATGTGAACATTGAGCACTAGGTTCCCATAGGCAACAAGCCTAAAGAACAGTCTCATCCAAGGTGCGTGGATTCAAGACCTAATACTTGGTCTACCATGGAAAAATCTACATATCTAAACATAAAAACATATAACAAACATTTAAACACAAAAGCTGAACAACAACTCATGGATGCATAAGAATTGAACCTTCGTATTATTGTAATGAATAAATCACATACAATGGCCTCCCTTTAAAGGGCAAGGGGCCAGCTGATACCCTCTCTTGTTGCCTCTTAAATCCCAAAACCAAGATTTACTTCTCAAAGCCTCTCTATAAAATCAACTCTCTACAAACAAATAGGAAGTAGCATATAAAAATGAGAACTCCTATTTTAAAAAATAATATCTCATATTGCTCCATGCTCAAGGGTTAGGAGGAAAAAGTAACAGAGGAATTACAAGTGGGCAAAAACCAGTAGACCCCTGAGAGAAGAAGTAATATCACCAATTAAACTTCAATGGTGGAGTGAAGGAAAACCTAGGCATTGCTGGCAGAGGCTTCGTGATCAGGGATTTCTCAAGAAAAATGTTATACAGAGGCTCCCTGTTCTTAAGTATTCACACGTCACAAACAATAAAGCAGAATGGGAAGCTTTATTAGCAAAGTCAGAGACTGGTTTCACAAAATTAAACAAAGTTGATTGTAGGAGACTCTATAGTGGTGATTAATTACATTAACAAAGGAAGAAATTCAAGCTGGAAATTGTATCATTACATAGAAGTGCAAAAATTAAGAGAGAATTTCAAATCAACCATTTTAAATCATTATAAAATAAATCTCAATATAGTAGCAGACTGTTTGACCAATGAGGGCATTAATCAAGAACCTCTAACAGCTATATACAGTCATAGTGTGAACACATGGAAAAACATAGAATCTTTTCTTTCTGATAAGGCCCCTTAACTTAGACAACCAAACAAGAAAATCGATGACCTTCATGGTTAGGTGTTGTTGGTTTATGCTTTTAACCATATTATTGAATGTAAAGGCAATCCTAAATAATCTAAGGTGTTATTGGCTGTCTGAGTGGAATGCAGATTAGCAAGAGGATTGCAATGGCAGCAGAGAAGTAGATAAGAGGAATACTAAATGGAAGAGGTACATTGCAATTATGGAAGTATGTGAGCCTGAGGTGAGGCATAGAGAATATATTATTAAAGTAATGTAAATACGTCAAATTTTTAAAACAGTAACGTACAGGTGGCGTGAGAGCTTTCAACTGATTTGTTTTTGGCAGGGTGCATTGTTGGTATCTAGCGAGGCATGGTGGGAAAACAAAAGAAGGTGCATGAATTTCAGATATGCACCTTCAATGCATTTTCTCTTGCAATAAGCCAGCAGCCCTAGGGTTTGTCAGGGGCATTCTTGGAGAGAAAAATACATCTGCTTGGAGTTGCTCAAAGACTGCATAATCAGGAGACTCTATCACTAACCAAGCATATCTTCTTCCCAATGCAACCACTCAATCATGGCTTTTGCAGCTATTTTTTTCCAGATCAACTTTCTGGTATGACTCCTGATAATATGAAGGCGGAGTCTAATGCCTCTCCTATTTGCTCTTCTTCATTGTATATTTTTGATGTGAATTTGGCATTGTGCCATGGCTTTACCATTTGAAATTTGGTGATGTGGATATTTTGTGATGATATGACCTTGTTATGGATGCTTTGTTGTTGTATGTTGCTCTTGAATCATTACTCTATGTTTTACTTTTGATGTATTATGTTCTCGTTATGGCCTAGTGATGTGTTAGACTGCTTCATGATGATCATGGTGTTGTTGCTTTGAGATGTGTGTTTACCTTCTTGACCTTGGGCTAATTATGTTCTAGAGAGTGATGTGGTGTGACATTCTACCTAAAAAGGATTGTGGACCTATGGATGTTGGTGTATACTGTATTGGTTTAATGTGGAATAATTGTAATTTTCAATATTAAATGATTGTTGAGATAGATTGATGTCATGATTCAAAATTATCATATTGAGATGTTGATATGAATGTTAGAATGAAAAGTGAATTTGATCAATCATTAAAATGTAGCAAGTAATATTTTATGTTATTTTATTCAGTTAAAGAAATTAAATCCTTATTTTTGCAATTGATAATATACATGTTAGATTTAGTCGATGTGATTATATTATGATATTGACCCCGATTGCAGAATAAGTTTTATGTGCTTTGACTATTATATGTATGCACAGTACCTGTAATATGTGTGAGTAGTTGCAGGTACCAAGCATAGACTCCACTTGGCTCCACATGTCTAAACGGTGCCCATTACCCCAATGGTGGTTAACAAGAGATAGCACACTAGCCAAAACCCATCATTCCTTAATACAGACAATTTCCTATTTTTTTATTATTATTTGAGCCACAACTACCGCAGTTGGTAGAATTTGGATACCCTGTTGTCATGTGTAGTCAGCCCACGAAGAGTGTTTGAGCAATTTAACTTAGTTGCAATTTATTGCTGCATTTTAATATATATTAATGTGCTTTAATGCAATTGTAATGTCCCCGATATAATTAAATAACTCAATTAAAATTATATGTTTTTATGGCCCCAAAACTTAATTTAAAATATCTTTCGGGCCCCTTTTTATTTATTAGTTAGGTTAGCTTTTGTCATGTCGGCTTTTTTGTAACCCTTCGGGAAGTTTCCCGGAACCCATTTATAAGGCCAAGTTTGGCATAGTTGTAGGTATGGTGAATTTGATGTTTTCTTTGTATTTGTGAATTCTAGTTGGAGTTTAGCGTTGTTGCAGTTTCGGAGGTGCAAGACCCTCCCTATTTTGTTTCTGCAGTTTCGGTGGGAGTAACTCCCCACCCTATTCTGCCCATTGTCGGATGTCTGTTGTAATTTGAGATACACAAATATTCACCTATATATCGCATTATCAACTATCATCTCTATTGTGTTGTTTCATGTTCTATTTTGGCAATAATAGTTGCAGTAAGTAATTTGAGGCACTGACTTCCGAAGGTAAGAATATTGATCTCTATGGCTCGACATGGAAGGTTGTGCATCAGCATTGTACATTGTACGATTGACAACTGTGAGCAAAGGAAACATTGTGTTGACCGAGCAACCAAGGTATTGTTCAAAAGTAGCATACAGTTGTGATGTTTGGAGCCACCATACGGTGGAAGGTCATACAGCCCAAAATTGGGCGTCGTACGGAGAAAGATTGTATGGCATTAGACCTACTAGGTTGGTAGGGGGTGTGTAGGTATTTGTTGACTATACGATGACATCAATGGACTTTGCAAGGTTGGTCATACAGCAATATTAGGTGGACTATACATGAGGAGTCGTACAGTGAATTAAGGGAACCGTACGGACATTGGAGGGTTGTCCTGCAGTATTTGTTAGGTGCTTCACAGCTCCTTCGCCAAGTATTGTCTTTGGGACATTACAGTGGTATCAGAGCTAGTCCTAGTCATGTTCGACAGCGAGGCCTCTCTCAACTTCATCAACTCATCACTTGTCACCCAGAGGGTTTGCGTGCGGAGGAGCATGAGGGGTTTAAATTCAAGGTAGTGGGAGGAAATCTACTATCATGTACTCATCTGGTTTCGCAATTGACTATCACCATGGGAAACTACACGGTAACGGATGATTTTTTCGTGGTAGATTTGGATGATATGGATGCCATATTGGGCATTCAATGGATGGAGACCCTCGACCAGTACACACAGAGTTTCAAAAGGATGGAATTCTCATTTAAGGTGGATGGCAAGAAGGTGGTTCTAAGAGGAATGTCGAATGGCAGCCCAAGGGAAATTTTGGCCAAATGGACGAAAGCAATTTTCAGACATGATGAGGTCGTCTAGGCGGCACACTGCTTGGTCTCGACCGAACCATTGAGGAGGCAACAAGCATACTACCATGATGATGAGCTTCAGGCAGTATTGGGCAAGCATAGTTTGGTTTTTGCAGATATTCCACCTGGTATTCCCCACATAGAGGTTTTGAGCACACCATCGAGCAGGAGGGAGCCAAGCTTGTTATCACCACGCCCTATCGCCATCCTAAGAAGTTCAAAGAAGAGATAAAAAAGACGATCCAAGAACTCTTTGACAAAGGATGGATCAAACCCAACTCCAGTCCCTTTGCATCCTTAGTAGTGTTGGTGAAGAAGAAGGATGGGACTCTGATGTGTGTCGACTACCGTGCACTAAACAAGAAGACTATCAAGAATCGATACCCCATTCCCAGAATCGATGAGTTGTTGGACGGACTACATGGAGCAGTCTATTTCTCCAAAATTTATCTTCGCTCCGACTACCACCAGATCCGCATGAGGGAGCAAGATGTCAAGAAGACAACTTTCCATTGCCACTACGGACACTATGAGTTCTTCATCATGTCGTTTGGGTTGACCAATGCCCCGACCACTTTCCAATCTTGCATGAACCACATCTTCAACAAGCAACTGCGCAAGTTTTTGCTAGTATTCTTCGACAACATACTCATTTATAGCAAGACATGGGAAGAACATCTGAGACATTTGGACGAAGTATTGGGAATCATGGAATCGTATTCATTGTTTGCAAAAAGGTCCAAATGTGAGTTTGGGATGACCTAGATCTTGTACTTGGGTCACGTCATCAGTGTCTGAGGGGTACAAGTGCATCAGGAGAAGATTCAAGCAATTTTGGACCGGCCCCCACCCAAGACACTCTCGGAGTTGCACGAATTCTTTAGATTGTGCAGTTATTACAAAAGATTTGTAAAAGGATTTTCACAGCTTTCAGCACCACTGACAGATCTGACAAAGAAGGGAGCTTTCCATTGGGGTGAGCAGCACAGAAAACCTTTGACAAATTGAAGTCATGAGTACGTATCCAGTTCTAGCACTATAGGACTTCACTCAACCCTTCGTCCAGGAGTGGGATGCGTCTAGTGAAGGCATTGGAGCCATGCTAATGCAAGACCATCACCCCATCACATTAGAGAGTCAGAAGCTCTTGAGAGCTGAACAACTGTACTCCATCTATGACAAGGAGATGCTCGCCATCATGCACGCACTAGCCAAGTTTCAACAATACCTCGTTGGAGCAATATTTGTTGTGTGGATAGACCACAACAGTCTAAGATATTTCCTGGAGCAGAACGACTTGAACAAGCAACAATAGAAATAGGTGAGTAAAATCCAAGCATATGATTTTGATATTGATGTGTTAAGGACAAGAATAATGTGGTGACTAATGCCCTGTCAAGAAGACCTGCCATATGTTCACTGTCATAGATCTTGACAGATTGGAAGGCACATCTGTTGGTCAAGTACTCCAAGAATTCTTTTGCGTGCAAGGTGATGGATGGACAAATACAAGATGACAGGTACAAGGTGGTTGACGACATCATCTACTACAAAGATAGAATTTATCTAGTACTTGAATCGAAGATGAAGGAGAAGATTTTGAGGGAAGTTCATGACTTGCCTCTTACAGGACACCCAGGGTACCTCAAGACATATAGGCAAGTTGGAGAGAGGTTCACTTGGAAGGGCTTGAAGGATGATGTCCTACAATACGTGCGGGAATGTTCCACTTGCCAACAGAATAAATCTAAGCATACCTTGTCTGCGGAATTACTACAACCCTTGCCAATACCTGATCAGAAATTGGACTTCATCATTGGGCTTCCGAGAGTGCAAGGGAAAGACTGCATTTATGTAGTGGTGGATCGTTTAACCAAGTATGCCCATTTCTTCGCCATTCCCACAGGATGTTAGGCAGCTCAGGTGGCCGAGTTGTTTTTCTGAGAGGTATTTTGCTTGCATGGCTTTCTGTGGAACATAGTCAGTGACAAGGATAGTTGTTTCCTTAGCACTTTCTGGATGGAACTATTTCGATTAGCAGGAACGGAACTGTTTCTGACTACGAGTTACCACCCGCAGACAGATGGTCAGACAGAGATTGTGAACAAATGGTTGGAGGGGTACCTGAGTAATTATGCTTCAACACAGCAGAAGGCGTGGGTCTGTTGGCTGCATTTAGGGGAACACTATTACAACACTACCTATCACATGTCAATGGGTATGCCACCCTTCAAGGCACTTTACAATTAAGAGCCTTCGTCATTTGTGGATCTAGCATTAGGTGACAGTTGTGCACCGAAATCCAAGGACTGGCTGCAGGAAAGTTTGGATATCCTGAGGTCTCTCAAGGACAACCTACAGAGGGCTCAAAATCAGCAAAAGGAGTATGTCAATCGACACAGGGTAGAGCAAAGTTTTGAGGTAGGAGATTTGGTTTACCTCTAGCTACAGTCGTACAGAGAATCTTCCTTAAGAAAAGTGGTGTCGAGAAGTTGAAGCCACGCTTCTATGGACCCTACAAAGTGGTTCAAAGGGTGGGTGAAGTTGCCTACGAGTTGGAGCTTCTTGAAGGAAGTCAGATTCACAATGTCTTTCATGTTTCATGCCTTAAAAAGGCAGTCGGTCAGCATATCACAGTTTCTGAGGAACTCCCACCAATCGACGGAGAAGGAAAACTTATACTGGAACCCACAAAGATCATCAACGTCAAAGAGAAAAAGTTGAGGTCGTGCACCATCAAGGAGTACCTAGTTCGTTGGAAGGATCTGCCGATTGAAGATGCCACATAGGAAGGTGAACAGATTTTGAAGCATCCAAGTTTGCAATTGCTTGAGGGCAAGCAATTCTTGGGTCGGGAGGACTGTAATGTCCCCGATATAATTAAATAACTAAATTAAAATTATATGTTGTATGGCCCCAAAACTTAATTTAAAATATCTTTCGAACCCTTTTTATTTATTAGTTAGGTTATGTTTTGTCGTGTCGGCCCATTTGTAACCCTTCGGGATGTTTCTCGGATTCCATTTATAAGGTCGAGTTTGTCATAGTTTTAGGTATGGTGAGTTTGATGTTTTCTTTGTATTTGCGAATTCCAGTTGGAGTTCAACGTTGTTGCAGTTTCGGAGGTGCAAGACCCTCCCTATTTTATATCCGCAGTTTCGATGGGAGTAACTCCTCAACCTATTCTACCCATTGTCGGATGTCTGTTGTAATTTGAGATACACAAATATTCATCTATATATCACATTATCAACTGTTATCTCTATTGTGTTGTTCCGTGTTTTGTTATGGCAATAATAGTTGCAGTAAGTAATTTTAGGCATTGACTTCCGAAGGTAAGAGTATTGATCCATACAGCTCGGCACAGAAGGTTGTGCATTGGCACCGTACACCGTATGGTTGACTACCGAGAGCGAAGGAATCATTGTGTTGACCAAGTGACCAAGGTGTCGTGCAAAAGTAGCCTACAGCTATGGTGTTTGGAGCCACCATACGGTGGAAGGCCATACAACCCCAAAATTGGGCGTCGTACATAGAAGACCGTACGGCATCAAACCTACTAGGTTGGTAGGGGGTGTGCGAACATTTGTTGACCATACAGTGACATCAATGGACTTACAGGGTTGGTCGTATAGCAAGATTAGGTAGACTATACGTGAGGAGCCATACGGTGGATTAAGGGAACCATACAGACATTGGAGGGTTGTCCTGCAGTATTTGTCAGGTGCTTCACAACTCATTCACCAAGTAGTCTTTGGGACATTATAGTAATTGTGGCAATTTAATAATTAAAAGTGCTAACATGCCTTATATATATTTGAAATGAAGACAATGGTGTGATTTGAGTGTTGGAGCCTTTTAGAAATTAATAGATATTATTTAATTTTAATTATTTTTATTGTTTAATTTGGGGAATTGTATTGATTTTTACTATTAATTAAAGAGCAATTCAATAGTAGTGTTTAAATATGCCTTATGAATATGTGAAATGTTCATAATTGCATGATTTAGCTTGTGGGATTAATTGGGGATTTTAATATTGACTTAAATTATGTTTTAAATTATTATTATTTTATTTCCATTTCAATGGTGGGTGTTAAAATGGGCAACTAGAAGCTAAATTAACACTTTAAGTCATTTTTCACTAAAAGAAAAAACCTACACCATGATTTTGATTTGATGAGTTTGGAGATTTCTTTGGTGGATTTTTTGTGGGTAGTGGCTTATAAGTTTTGTGTTGGTGAATGATTAAAGCTGTTCAAGAATCTCATCCTCTTCTGGAGTGTGCTAATTGCATTTTAAAATTTGAAGATTTGAGCTAATTTGATGTAGGAACTCAATTATTTTCTTATACTTACAATTGATCAATTCTAGTTTGTTGCAAATGGTTTATTGAGTGATTTAGAACACTCTTTCTATTCATAACTTTCCATTAAGTGTTTGTGTGAATTATTGTTTGAAATCTTCGAAAAATATGGGTTTATATGGAGATATGCTGCCAATTTTTATTGGATTGTTGAAAAGGCAATCTGAGGGCGTTTTTGTGATGTTGGGTTGATAAGAACCAATGGGCTTTCTCAGATTTTTTATTTATGCATTTTGAAAAAATGAGCTTTTTGGAGGTCCATCAATGGTGCTTCTTGGACTGGTTTTTGGTCAAAATTGGAATGTGATGAAAAGTGAATTTTGATTGTTTTGACATGTGAATCTATTGTGGAATAATGACATTATATATGCAATGTTTTATATGGGATCAAATTGGATCCATTCTCTTGATGTTGTGACCAATTGAGTATGCCTTGCCTATGTATAGAAATGGCCTTTTGTGATTGAGTAAATGTGAAAGTGGAGGTTTCATTGGACAATAGTGCCTTAAAAATGGAAATGGAAACATGTGAATATGGCAAGTGAATTGTGGCATTGTGTTTTATTTTGATTCCTCATTCAATTGAATGGGATGAGCTTAGGTCTAGGTACTAAAGTGGGTTTAGGGAGTGGCTCCCACTTGTGTCCCCAGCTCATAAGTGGCACACTGGCAAATTGGCAATCACAGTTGGAGAGTCTCTAAATCAAGTGGAAACTTAAGTTAAACTTTGCATTGGGATCAAACATTAATTAAGATAATTGGTGCCCCAAACATGCATTGAGCACTAGTAAAAGGCCAAGGATGTATTGGGAAGGCATGTCTGCACATGTAGGCACTTGTTCTTACCCGAAGTGGTATGCCTATACATGTAGCATTGGGACTTGCATGATCGTTATTCTCATCCATACAAGAGAATGCTTAGTTTTGTGTGATGCATCCTCACAAGCACACACGATGACACTCCCTACTTGCACTCTAGTATCTAGGTCCTATTAGTATGAGTATTACTTGAGAGATTTATCGTTGCTTCGTCAATTTGGTTATTGCGTTGCAATGTATGTCAGTTGGCAAATTGGTGTTTCCCATTGACGGTGCCTCCCTATCTTCACTGTAGCTACTTGAAGATGTTTCCTCTCCTTTTGATATTGGCTTATTTGTTGTTTTGGGCACCTTTATTAATGTTGCTCTATGATGTAGATGACGTATGGTTGTTGGCATCTCTTACTTGATGTTGCATTTTGATTCTCATATGGCATGTGTTATTCATGTTCAGCATTTACTCTATGTTTGGCATTTGTATGAGCCTTATCCTTTGTGCCTTTTTGCCTATGTGTTTGGATCGTGTGACTATCTCCACAAGCACGGTGGGGTGGACCTAAGGATTCCACATGGTTGGTTGGCATTGCAAACCACTGTTGGGGACCAATGGACTTAGATTTGCAAATCGGATTTGAGAGATATTCTCTCCTCTTCCTCTTGTACCTTCTGTTAGTATTTTTCAGATTTACCTAGGAATAATCAAACTATAAATGTCTTCCAAACACTAAGCACAGGATAAAATATAATATGCACAAGCAAGGAGAGATAATACCCGAATTTAGGTTCTGAATTTGTCCTCAAATCAGTGCCTTTATTTCTCCAAGATGTAGGTGCCAAGTCAGCCCACTTAGGGCTTCTACAGTGCCACCAATCTGTTCTTACTTTGACCTAGAATCAGGCCAAGATCAATGTAAGGTCTGCCCTAGAATCCTCACTTAATTCTTGCATTTAGGGCAGAGAATTCGCTGCTACCTTGGACTGAGATCTGCTCCTTAATGGTGAATTCGCTGAGGTGAATTCACTGCCTCCTCAATGGTATTAGCTGCTGCCTGATGCATAGCCGAACTGCAACATAGAACACTGAGTTCGCCACTTTGTAGGGCATCATTCTGCCCTAGTTCGCCATTCCTAGGGCAGCAGCTGTTTGCCCTAGGTCTGCTCCAGATTCGTCCTTTAGGGAGGGAAGCACATTATTTTTTGGTGCTTTTCTCCCTTGAAACCAAACACCTTATATATGTGTTGAATTCACCAACAAGGGGGGCCGACTTGTACTTAAGAAATCCTAATTAAGTATCAAAACCAAAGGGGCCGACCTTGGGTCCTTAATAAATTCAATCAACATATATATCGATATAAACAATAAATAATAAATATAACCAATATTTATTATTATTATTTATCATATCGAATCAAGCCAGAGGATGTTTGCCGTAAAGGCCATAAACTTAACAGCTTCTTGTTCCTCAATTCTTGCTTGATGTAAACAATGAATTTGTATAATTGAACACTCCATGTCAAGATGGTTGTAATTGAAAGATATTGAGTTGAATTTGCATTGCTTTTTGTGTGTCAGTGTTGGTACCAAGCACAACCTTTATGTTAGCTATCTTTATGAGCACATGTTGTATCTTGGTTTCATTCATAGGAACAATTTGTTTGGTGCTTAAAATGAAACTAGATGATGTTGTGGTACCCTAAGGGTGTCATAGTCCCCTCTCAGTCTTGTCATGCTGATCTGAAGAAATTTGAGTGAATCTAAGTAGGATTTGAGTGTGTTCGATCCATTCCGAGTTCCACACAGGAAGTGTTGCAAGTGATCCAATGTGTTTCCAATCAATTGGGATATAGTTGAGTGTGTTAGGATTAAATTCGAGTAGTTCAAGGTGAAATGGTCATGCTTTTAAAAGTGCATTTCTGCCCTGAACAAAAGTGCCTCTCTAGTAAACAAAAGCACCCTTCTAATGAACAAAAGTGCCTTTTCTAGTGAACAAATGTGGCACTCCTTTGCAATTGTGCCCATTTAACCCTCAAAACTACAGTTCAGTCCAAAGAGGATTTTGGGAGCTTGAAGTGTCTATTTGACTCTGTTCCAGTTGCATTGTGAAGCTAGAAGAGTCACAGAACTCTTGAAGCAGATTTGAGAAGGTTTAGAATTTGTTTGGATGGTGTTTGTGGCACTTGAGTGCAAGTTAGTGCTTGACGAAGCCCATCCATGACACCTAGGACCTAGGAAAAGGTCCAATTTTCCAGGTTAAAATCTAAAACTTCAAGGAGGGTCTTGGGTGACTTAAGCACCCTTAGTATCATGTCTAATGTGTTATAAGACCTTTCCCCTTGCTTGGTTGAGTTTATTGGCTTTTAGTCTTCCACTTATGCATTGTCGCTTAGCACTAGTTTGACCTAGACTTGAGATTTGAGCTTTGGAGCTTTGCATGATGCTTTGAATTGACTTAAATGTTTCCAAAAAAAATATTCCATGCTATGTTATGTTTGTTTGGCTCTTATCCTCAAGGGTTCCTTTTAACAGGGCATTACATAGAGATAAAGCATGAAAAGAAGTTTACAGCTCTAGAAGTAGAGGATGAAGGCTCCACATTCACTCCTATTCTAGGCCACAAAAAATGATTATGAAATTGTGGATAAATGAAGGAAATTTGATTTTCTAAGTCCATTTTTGGAAAAGTGGACAAAGCATTAGCAAGTTACACATGCTCTATCATCGTGGATGGCTTGAGGTTGGCAATGACTTTACAATACTAGTCATCTACAGCCCCTCTGTGAACAAGCCTCACCAATGTAGGGAGATTTATTACAAGGTTTGTTTCTCATCTATGTTGGGTCATTGGAGAGGAAGACCTATACAAGTAGAAGAGCAATGGGTGGAAGAGGTGGTAGAAACAGTTTCAACTTCTCTTATACCTAGAGAATGTTGGGGGCTAGTTTAGCCATTAAATTTGTTTATGTTATTTGGTTAGAATCATCTACTTTTTTGGTTGTAGTATTAGAGTTTAATGGTGTTGGGCCTCTTTGGATGTTGATACACCTTCTTAAGTATCATTTTGCATCTAGTTAATTGTGATTGATAGGATAATCTCTATATCAAGTTTATTTCGAAGGGCAAGGAACCATGTAGAACCCCAACAATCTAATATTGCTACACTTTGAGGATTCTAATTGATTTATATAATAATAAAGTCCTAATAGCCTATATTATGGTGCTAACATTCTCCTAGAATAGATAATGTATTCCATCCTCATATAATTGAAGAATAATCTATGGATGCAAAACATTGCAATGCCTCACAACAATAGCAAGTGCAAACCCAAATCTGCATGCAGCACATCTCGCATGTGGAGTGCTTCATAGCTCAACCAAACCAATGAACAAATGCAGGTTAGCACAGCATCACAGAAAATAAAACCTGAGTCTAAAATCTGAAAAACATCACACACACCATTGAAAAATTTGTGCTGCCTATCTTAATCAAACTCACAACTCATATGGCAAGCACATCTAGGGCCCTCCCACGCCTGGCAACTCCACTCATCATGCATCCTACTCAAGCCCCCATCACCACAATAATTAAAAAACACATTGTGTTTCAATGGTTCTACTAGAGCATACCAAAAATAAAAACTAGAAATGAACAATCCCTATCAAATCCCGCCATCGCTACCATTCACTTTCTATGCACACTTGACCACTTGTTGCATGTCATGCACTAACTACAACACTTGCAAGCCCATTCCTAATTTTCATGTTGTACATGAAACAAATCAAAGGCCCAACATCTGCAAGAACTCCCAAGTATAGATATGAGACTCGCACAAACTCATCCAAACTCGACGAGTCGCAAGCCAAGGCAATCCTAGCAAGTCCTAGGGGCTCAAACTCAAGCTCGGCCAAGTCTAGGACAATCTCGCCTAATTTGCTAGACTTGTCAATTCTAGGTGAGTCTGTCACCTAGACTTGATCGGCGTCAACCAACTAGTTTAAAACTCGGCCATTTTCTTTAAACTCGCATGATTTCAATGCTTTTTTGGTTTAAGACATGCCCCCAGAATATACAAGAAATATAACATTTAACTCTTTGTCTTTGTCTTCAAGTCTATGTCATTCTCTCCCTATCACTCTTCATCTGTCCCCCCTCTCTCTATCTCACTCTTCCTTCTCTCCACCAAGATCTAGACATCTCTCTACCTCTCTCTCTCTCCCACCCTAAGGCCCCCACGAGAAGTGCTACCCTCAACCTCGTTTTGGGGATACCCCCAACCCCTCATCAAAGTATAGTCTAAGCAAGTAATAGGTCAATGATGAATCGTGATCACAAAAATCTACAAAATACACATCCCTTATTGCAAATCTCTACATACATAGCTAAAGATATATTATGGATGGTGCATCATCCAGGACCTACCTTAGATGCCTTTGTAAGACAATGCAGGCTCCTCTAAGCCATAGACTTCTAGTTATTTTTTAGATATTTTTTTTAACATTTGATGTCATGGAATTCATATTCCATGAGTTTTGCATACATTTGACAATATTTATATATCTAAGTGTGTTATTTCCTTTAGCTACAATTTGCATTTATACTTATGTTGATGTATACTCATGTATGTGATCAAATTAGCTTCTATATGATGATGTTATTGTGTTTTTTAAGATTATTTAATAAAGGTGCGAAACAAGTTTTAAATCCTTAAAAATATCTAGACTTCTTGGATTTTTCACATTCTCAAGTCTTCACCAAGTTTATTCATTGAGTCACGAGTCTGAGTTCAAGTCATGCTTGGTGAGTCTGAGTCAAGTCCGAGTCTTGTGCCTATGAACCTATCCACACACCTTTATGTAAAATCAGCATATTTCACCAAATTTGGATGTCCTCATGTGAGTAACCCATGATGCCACCACTTGTGCTATAGAATCCAAGTGGAGAATAGAAAATTTGATGGCTTCATCTTTTGTCATAGGGTTGAGTGAAAGATGTGTCTTGTATCTGGATCCAAGCTCATGCAGTGACCTTTTCTGAGCCATCAAAAATTGGGAGAGTCAACTTACTCACCCTCTATTGTAAATCTCTATTAAATTGATTTGTAGGTTGTCTCCCTTTTGATCCACTTCTAGCAGATGGAATTGTATGATGAAATTTGATGCTTAACGTTTGGATCAAGTCTTGAATAAGCATCTATGCAAGCATTAAAATCATATTCTCTTGGATTCAGCTCTACCTCTTCTTGTGACAACTTCATTATGAGCGAGAATGAGGATTGTGTGGGTCTAGGAGCCCTGCTGTTATGATTTTCAAACCCATTCTTATTTGAGTTACTGCCTTCTAGTCAATTATTTTGTGCATATCTGATGGGATTGTTCGAATTATTCATGTTTTGCAACATTTGGAGGAGTATAGGTGGGATGGGTTTTGTCCTCACCTAGCTGCTATTGTAACAGAGTGTTTTGTCCCTCTTAGAGCAACGAATATGTGTTGTAGCAGCCATTTTCAAAATTATATGCCAAAAAGATGTCTCCAAAAAGGTGCCAATGATATATTTGTACCTGAATGCCTTAACAAAGACAAGTTGGCCTCCAAAAAAAGGATTGGTGGTCAAAACAATGTCAAAATGAACTCAGCCTTAACAGAAATATCTTTGTTATTATTATTCAAAATTAAGACCAGGTCGGCCCTAGAAGCAAATGTTTTAGTCTTTATTAAATATTTTATATTAAAATATTTAATAAAATATCATATATAATATTTATTAAAATATAATATTTAATATTTATTAAAATATAGTGTCTAAAAACATTTTTCTCTTGTGAATGAGTTGTTGAAGTCGGCCCTAGGGAGCAAAGTACATGAACATAGGCAAGAACACAGGTAGTTTTGAAGACCAAGAATGTTTCAAGATATTGTTGTAGGCAATAGTGAAGCTTGTTGTGCAATTATGGGGGGATGCTCACCATGATCCACTTGACGCGTGACAGCAACAAGACTTCAATGCACCCATTTGAAATCATTCCTTTGT
Organism: Chamaecyparis obtusa; assembly: GCA_027943335.1. Lineage (NCBI taxonomy): Eukaryota > Viridiplantae > Streptophyta > Pinopsida > Cupressales > Cupressaceae > Chamaecyparis > Chamaecyparis obtusa. The sequence goes on from BSBK01001077.1 coordinate 181,255, forward strand.
CATGTGTCAACAACATGTGCATTAGTGAGTACAAGGAATGAGGAATCACAAGTGATTATGTCATCATTTGAAAGGCCATGCTGGGAAGGAGTTATTGCATGCATTTAAGAATGCCATGTCACAAAGCTTGCATTTTATTGGCTGATGTGATTGGCAAAGGTCACCATGAGATTAAAACACAAGGTTGTAATTTAGGTATGTCCAGAATAATGTCTTTTTACCTATATTGAAATAAACATGAATGAAAAGGATTTGGAGAAGCCCATGCAAGTTGATTCATGAGTAATCACTTGAATTGCATTTATGTTATGAATCTAAAGTTTTCAGCTGCTGTTCCAATCACATCTGGCAAGATGCATTAAAACTTATCTCTGCAAACTATACTAACAGTGATATAACAGTAGAATTAACTGAGACTTCAGCTCAGGAAGTTCCACACAGAACTATGTCAAATAAGAAGTTGACGATTGTTTCAAATCAATTAACATTTGAACATATATAGAAAGTATATATTGCTGATTATAGAACTAAATTGATGGGGTGTATCCCCTAACCTGATTAAGTGTGACTCCTATGCTTCTGTACACACAATGTGCTGACACACAAACCCTGTACAGTAGAGTTAAAGAGTGAAACCCTTCATTAGGACCTCCTTGAACTCCCTTAGCAGAGATTACACCCAACACTGTTATGTCCTTAAGGATAGTCTGACTGTGATTCACCTTACAGGTTTGTTTTCAAATCTGGATTATATGTGTAAACCTCAATATATACATCAGAAACTTCAATCTGGGTTTAATGCCAAGGAGTGGTAACTTACTGTCAATCCAAGGCTTCCAAGCTCGCGACATAATACGATGAGGAAAGTAGTAGGCAAGCCTTCCTTAGATCTGGTTCAAACTGAACCTTAAGAAATCAAATTGCTTAGGGATTTCAATGCAGCCCAGTGGGAGTTTGAATATGGCAACTGGATCGAATGAGTCACTAGATTCACCTCCACAAGGTTGTGCTCTGCCAAACACCAAGCCTATATGCAAGATACCCCAGATCTGGATCTACCAGATGTTGAAGTTCACAACACAAGCACCCAAGGATCACACAGCAAAACAGAAAACACCTTCCATAAACAAGGGTAGCAAGAAAGAATTGCTATAGAATTTCTATATTCCTCAAGTGCAAAAAAGAATACAATATGCAAGATAATAATTGAAGGATGAATTACAATGAAGAGATCAATTGCTTTTATAGAAAGCAATAGTCCTAAAAATATGCAAAAGCTAATTGAAACTAAAAATAGTAAATTAGAGCTAGATATGCAAACTAGAAGTGCATGATATGCACAATGTGCAAACTGGAGCCCAGCTAGACTAGACTGTCCTAAATTAGGCTCAATTAAGTGAACTTAAGCTAAGGCATGCTTGTGCAAACATGTGCTCAATTAAGAATAATAATATGCATTAGAATATTCTTGAGCATATGCACAATTAATTTATGCAACATATGCAAATGTGCCTAATGCAACAAATATGCATACTCTAACACCCCCACCTTAAGTGAAACTTAAGAAGACAAAAAAGCCCTAAGCATGAAATGCATGAGTGGGTCCCGGCAACAAAAGGCCTAATTAGGTACCCATGTACAATGAAAGCCTCTCAAAGTGGAGAAAGGGAGAAAACCCACATGGGTAAAAACCCCTCTCCAAAAGTGAGTGAGAGATGCAACTATATGAAATGCAAAAGAACATCCTCTGAGACTCAAGAAAAGTGTAGACAGCTATCGAATGATAACTATCATAGTGCTGAATAAAGAACCTCCTCTGAAACCAAGATGATGATCAAGATCAATTTGTATGAGTGCCCCCAACGACACTACTCGAACAATGAGCAGATGGCAAACAAAAGGCAAAACATTTGTCAGTCGAAAATACAGAAAACAATAGTCTGCATGAGTGCCTCCAATAACAATACTCAAACAATGAGCAAATGGTAAACAAAGGCAAAACATCTGTCAGTCAAAGATGCAGATGGAACATGAATCTATACAAGTGACCCCAACAACACTACTCACCGTGCAAGTTAAAACTGCTAGTCAAAAATACAAGTGCCAATAGTCTAAAGAACTCATCAACTACGGAACCAAGGAAACATTAGCATGAACAATAGAAACCCCCCCATAATGCTGACAAAGAGTGCATCTTCGTGATCTTATAATAAAATAGGTTGGTGAGTTGGATTATAGTGTATGTATGATGATCAGAACCCATTTCCCTCAGTGTGCCATGTGCAAGAATGATGTATCTCACAACCACCCAAACCTGCAACAATATTTATAGTAAACAAATTTGAAATGTTGAATGCAAAAAGGAATTAATTGTCCAAACTTTTGCATGCCACCCAACAACCTACCAACACAATTCAATAGATGCTCCAAAATAGGGTATATAGCCCAACTTAGGTCCCAAGCAAAATTTAAATTTTGATCACCAACTTTATTATATTTTTAAATTTAAAATTTTAATTTATATTTATGTTTTACATTTAATACTAATTAATTTTACGTGCAAGAGATTAGTATTTATAAACATTTTTTGGTATTTATATGCTACAAGTCAACCTCAAGGGGTTAGGGATGTGACAATTTATAACCTCTCAACACTATGGGTGCCTATATGCATCCACCATTTTTGCTAAGGAAGTCACAAAGAGATTACATTTATAGCCCAACTGTACTACATTGTTTGAGCCTTTAAATGTCATGTCCCTGCGATAGTACAATATACCTTCACACTTACATGGATGATCTGACTAGATGGAATGCTATAGTAGTTAGCATCTACTATAATGTATAATTGTCGCTTTCATTAAGAGCATGATCGCAATTCAAATTAAGAATATAATAGCCAATCACTTAGAGAAATTAATTATCACTAAAGCAGATTAATTAAGGAATTAAATTATAAAGAGGCGCCTCTTCAAAAAAGTCCTGATCACAGCAAAGGATGTGTCCTTTCACCTCTCCTAAAGGATACGTATATCGGCAATCATTTAGGTGTTGAAGGGCATCAAAGCAAGGAAAATATAAATCGGGATTACCTTACAAATACCCAAAATATATATATCGCAACATCCAAGAGGGGGAAAGATCTTCGAACAAGAAGCAAAAGGAAAATATAATAGTAGATATATGCATATCAATCTAAGTATATACAACAGTGATTAACGGAAGTGCATACTTGGAAAGGACACTGATAGAGGAGCCAACAATCTGAAGGAGACATCGAACTAATATTGTAGTCGGCAAAGAGATTTTATAGCAGTATGAACCCCATATAGACCTGTCATAAATTCATTAATATCTTTATTGTGCTAACATTCTTACTATTAGGTAAACATTTATTGTTTATATATATATATATATGATTACAATGATGTTAATTGTTTAGCGTCTGACTGCCTCAAACCCACCTTGCAAGGGAAAGGGCTTGAGGTGTAAGACAGGGGTCGCGAGGGGTTAGTGAGGAGGTCATCCTAGTAGGACCGTTGTGCCCTAGGACAAGAAGGCACTCACTAAGTCAAGTCACCCCTTACAGCCTCCGCCTAATTCCACACGGTGGCAACTATTTGTAGGGAGACAAGATATAATTAGAGAGAGCGGATACAAACCACCAAGCAAGGGGATTGTGGTATACATGCCTCTCAAGCTGGGTTTAGAAATTGCTAGGGGTGGACCCATCACGTCACTATCCCATTATGTTTTCTAATATAGTTAACTAAATGATTAGATATATGGATGCGCATGTATTGCATATGTTTTTCTTCATATTGTTTTGTAGCATCCGAATCTAAGATCGCAATATTGAGGAAAGCTTTATTTGGTGAGACAAAACCCTAACCCTAATTTGTTGCAATTGTGCTTTTAGGGCAAATTAGGAAGGGGACATCACAATTAGCTATAGGATCATAAACAAGAGAGCCTATCGGATGGAGTCAAATGTCACAGAGTTCAATACAATTGTCGAAATGATGAGAAAACATGCTAACAGGAACCCAAAATGAGGCTATGGGTTGACCAATGCAATCAAAAACCAAGAGCAACGCAGTTAACGCATCAGAGCATATCAATGTAGGTTATGTCGATAGAATCAAATGAGCAAAAGGAAAGCAAAGAATCAGCGTAACTTGCATTGATGTGCCCCATCAGCATGACACTCACCAACGACAAAGGCATTTTTTTGTTTTGTCAATGCCCGATGAAGTTGTCGGTAGGTGTTTCACCGATGGACGCCAAAGGGGAGTGATGCATCAGCGGGAGCTTCACTAATGTGTGTCATCAGCATAACTAACGTTGTCAGGGTGAGTGCTTTTAGGTCCCATCGACTTCCGATGAACTCATCGGCACAACATACACCAATAAAGGGTTCAAGTGACCGTTGTGACGAGGCATCGGGAGGACTTACACCAATGAACTCATCGGCATAGGATGTGCCATCGTTGAGGCGTTTTCTAAGCTACCCTGACACCCAATGAGTTTATCGGTAGGACTTGCACCGATGTGCTCCATCGGCATGACTTGCATGGGCAGCAAAGGATTTTTTTGTCTTGCCAATAGCCGATGAGGCTATCGGTAAAGCTTTCACCGATGATGCCAAGGAACAAAGACATCAGGGGGAGTTATGTCGATAGGCATTATCGGTATAACAATGCACAGCGGTGGAACAATTGTTGAGACTTGTTGACCCCCAATGAACCTATCGGTATCACTAATGCCGATGGAAACATGAAATAGAGATTTTGATGAGGGAGAGAGATTGTTTGTTGATGGCACCAAGGAGGGATTTTTTTGCTGGGGAAACCTATGCCGATGGGAGGCCCTTGTCGTGCCAGTTTGAATTTCAATTAGGGCCAAGGATTTCTAGTATGCTCTGATTGGCACTGTTCCAGCGATAAAGATAGACTACGATGCTACCTATAAACACCAATTTCAAGTATACAATAGACACAGAGGTTTCTTCTGATTTACTTCATCAGATACGCATCCAAGGCAGCGGCATTGTTCCAGCGGTGAAGAGACAAGGCAAGGTGAATATGTTTGACTTTAGACAACATGCAATTGTGAGGTCAGAGGAAGTTATTGCCTTTCAGAGGCCTCTTTGAGTTTTTGAGGGATAGGATCGCATTTATGGAGGGTCCTAATGGCAATATTGTCGGGGCATGACTTTTGGGCACCATTTTTGCCTCTTTACAGATGTTTGAAGGCCTCAAGGATGGCTTGTTCTAACTGCATCCAACCCAAAAATCATTGCTCATTTGTAATGCAGTTGGATTTGAAAAAGCATAAGTATGAGCTGAGGGCTCATTTATAAAAAGTTCCTCTTCCCTTTGGCTTGTTGTTTTGTAACTTTTCCTAAGTTCTTGACAGAGACAAAGTGGTTTTTGTAACCCATTTCATATGGATTATACAGATTTGAAACACCGTTTAGCTTTAATTCCTAGCTCATACCTTCTCTTTTTTCTGCAATGTGTATCTCTTATTGATGCCTTTTGCAAAAGTATAATCTTTGTAAGTTGTGAGTTGTGCTTAATTAATTTTGAACTGTGAGGAATTTATCCTCCTTTTAGGAACTGTCGTTTAGCCTTCTTATAAATTATTGTTGCAAAGATTATGTGTTATTGAGTTGTGTAGGGGAGCTTTTCATTATAGGTTTTATTGTGTGTTGGTTATCTGTTGAGTCTCAAAGATTCAGTTTTGGTGCATCACCTTTTAGGAGTTAAATTTCATTTTTTATGCATCCTTCTAACCCTTTTCCTTTGCAAAGAATCTTAATCAGGCCAGTTTTAGATTTCTCTGGAGGTTAGCTTCCACTATCTGAGCCCACAATCAAGAAGGTTTTCCCATGTTCACCGGTAGGCTTGAGTTTACTCGGTGGGGGTGCACTATTTAGGTGACAACGGTTACGAATGGAGTAACTTCCTCCCTCACTAATAAATAAGTGTGCACACACATTCCAATGTGAGACCATTTCCTGTGTTGCCGTTTTCTTGAAATAAGCATATAAGGTTTCATTATAGAAAGAAAAGGAACGAGATAGAAGGAATTGGATTGAGTTTTCTAGAGCCATAAACCACTGAAATATAACTATTGATGGAATCCTGCCCTCTCTCCAATTCCCTCTTCGTATTATATAAAAAGGTATAGAGTTTAATTTCTTGTAGATAATCCATCCCTTTTCATGAGATGGGCTTTGTTTTCTCACAGTCGAGCAGTTGGGTAGGGGGTAGGCATTAATTTAATCTCAGTTTCATGAAATTGATATCATCAAGGCTTCTAGCTTAACCTAGCCGCCCATGGGGGCTTCTTTTAAGACTTGCATAAACGCAGTATCCCTGAGAAAAATGCAATCATTAATAGCGGTAGTTTTCTCATTCATAAAATAAAATAAAATTACAACAAAGACGAAACTGTTAGTGAAGTTCTGTAGTTAATGCATTGCATTCTGTTAATGGAGAATACAAAAATTGAAACTGCTCGGTATACAATTCGTTGGAAAACACTCAAGCGGCCTTCAAAATGAAATCGAAGCAGGGCCGACGCTAGAGGATTAAGCTATGATCGCCATTAAGGGTTTAAAGACTTATGATATCCTTTTTCCTAATTCAAATAAAGAATTAGTTTATCGTACTTACTTGGAAGCTACGGAAGAGGACTCTTCCTCAATCCAGGTGCGAATTTGTTTCATGTTGCGTTTAAATATGTTTGCAGACTGCTTCACGTCGCTCCTCAGCAGAAGAACCACCGCTCCGACCCCTATCACTGTAATGAGAAAATTCGTTATAGCCATTTTCTCTCTCCCGTTTTCGCAATACTGACAATTTAAGCAGATCGATTTCGGAGGAGGGCTGAATCGTGGTATTTTATTTTCAAGTGTGTTATGGTGAAAATTCCATATCAATGCTCTTTAGTTATATTTTGGATTTATGCCGATTAAGTTTAATTGATATGTAAAATGATTCTTCAGTGATATTTGTAATGCTTCGTAGAGGAATTCTTAAGGATATGAGCAAAACATAAATAAAGATTATATGGAATAATTCTATTTTTTTTTAAATATTAACATTAAACATGAGTGACATATAGAGATGCATAGCCCAAATCTCAAGATTGGGTCAAATAGTCACTCTATAAAACTCCATTAGTAGAAGTCTAGAGACCAAAAAACTCAAACAAAAAAAGAAAGTCCCTCTAACATCTTAGACAAGGTATAAGGGGGTATTTAGACTCACTCAAGACCCTCCCTAAAATTTTGGAACTTAACTCAGAAAAGTGGACATTTTCCTAGGTCCTAAGCATCATGGATGAGTTTCGTTAAGGTCTAACTTGCACACTAATGCCACAATCACTAGCCAAACTATCCATAAACCTTCGTAAACCTCCTCCAATGATTTTGTGACTCTCTTAGCTTCATAAATTAACTAGAACGAAGTCAAACAGACGCTCTAAGGTCCCAAAAAACCCCACTGAAACAAGGTGTTGGTCAAGGGTGATCACAGAGGCCACTAGTACCCAGAAAGGACTATGGCATTAATTTTGAATACATGCACAACATGAATTAGTCCCATTATTAGGCAATTATCCAATTTTCATGTAAGTGTCCATTTTTCGCATTATTGTCCCCCAGATTGACAAACGTGTGTTGTCGTCCCATTTTTGTGCATGTGTCCTGACCTGTGAGCTTCTTGACTTCATGGTATGACCTCTTGGAACCTTAACCTATTGGTAAAGACAAAATATGAATCTAACACTCAAATTGGGAGAAAATTAATTAAAACATGCAAAGTTATAAGATGCAAAGCATCTCTGGAGTCAACAAGTGACTCTTATAACCAAGGGCAAGATTTGGTGGGCCCTAAGCATATCCAATCTACCATAAACTTCCTTAAACCAAATATTTTGAACATAATGGATCCTAATTCATCTAGAAACTAATTGGAACCCACAAGATGTCCATCAGGTTATCCTAAACGAGCCTGGATTGGCTTTTATTAGCTCAAAACCTCACTAAACCAGTCAAGAGTGCATAACTAAACATGGAGATGACTACAAAAAAACATTAGGGACAAAACCATGTTGTCTCATGTTGTTGGTCCCACTTTTTCATCATCTCCCACCATTGTTGATTCTGAGTCACAATTTTGTGTTTCTCTTGTTGATGATGCAGCTCCTCACACGAGCCCCTTGGTTGTGGGTGGTGTCTCTTCTGATGTGATGTCCTTGTCTGCCATTGTGGGGGCTTTGTCCTTGGTGGCTAGGGTTTTGAATTTGCCTTAGCTTGTGGGTCTCAACTCTGGCTTGGCTTCTCAGTCGAAGTGTGTCGTGTCAGCCCTTTGAGGATATGTCCTTGAGACGATGCTGCCCAAGAATTCTCTTGCAGCTCCTAGTGGTTCTTATAATGGTCGTTTGACTGGTGGTGGGGGCAAGGGTTCTTCCTTTGATCCTAAGAGGACTTATGTTGAGACTAGGCATTTTCCTGTTTGCAAATCTATTGTTTTTTCACTGGAGGAGGAGACTATAGAAGAGATTGATCAGGATGCCGCAAACCTGTCTTCCAATGCAGTGATCTGCAAATTTAGGGGTTTTGGCCCAGTCTTTCAGGGCTCCATGCTTGGATTTCTAAGCACTGGGAACCCATCATCTTTGATATGGTCCAGATTTTCCATATGGTTAAGGTATTCTTTATTGCCAAATTTGAAAAAGCTGCAGACAAAATGGCTATTCTATGTGATCATTTTTTTAGTTGGGAGGATTGTTTCCCATTTATGGTAAAACCATGGCATCTAGATTTCAACCCTTCTTCTAAAACTTTCAACAAGATGCCAATTTGGGTAAGACTCCCCTACCTCCCACTTCATCTTTGGGTGGATTCACCTCTAGAAGAAGTGGAAGAGGCGCTTGGAGATTTTATGATGGTGGATGTGGGGTCATTTGATATTTTTCACTCCACCTATTCTCATATTCTGGTGGATATTAATGCATTTAAGGGGTTGCCTGCAGAGATTAAAATTATGTCCCCTAAGGGTAGCTAGATACTATGAAGGGATTCCCTTCAGGTGTAGAAGGTGCTTCAAAACAATGCATGTAGTGGCTAAATGTGTTCTTGAGAAAGTGAAATCAAAGAATCCCTCTTCATGGTGGAAAGGTGCCTCTTCTCAGCATTACACAGTATTCAAGAATTCTTCCTAGATAGTTGGGTAGGATATTCTTATCAACGGGTAATAGGCTTCTGGTGTGGGTTTTGTTAGTTCTAATCTTGTTGCTTCTATGATGGTTTACGATAAGGTTCATGCTGGCATAATTGTTGGTGTTGTCCCTTTAGTTGATGGTTCAATTAGTGTTTCTGATAAGATTCTTGTTGGTTTTGATGGTTCTTCTCCTGCTTCTCCAGTGATGGATTGTGACAGGGTTCCTACTGGTGAGTCAGTTGGCATTGTCCCTTTGGCTGATGTTGGATCTGGGGCTATGTCTGGTTGTAGTCCTCGTTTGACTAGTTTTGTGCAATGTGTTGTCTCCCTCCCCCCATGGGTGCGGGGAATTTTGTGAGGATTTTATGGCCTAGCAGGATGTGGTTGTAAAGGTGGAAGAAGGTTGGATCACTGTAAAAGGTAAACACCCTAAGAGGTCTTCGCCCTCTTTTGATATGACCCTTCAGTCCCATAAGAAGGGGGCCAAAGGAAAATCTTAATGATGGATGATTTTAGTTTTAGGTTAGGATTTTGGATCCTTTCTCTATACTGTTTTTGCATGTAATTCTTCTCATGCAATGTTTGTTCCAAGTTGAGGGAGCCTATTCTTAAAACCCTCATTTAAGTCTTGATATGTTCCTTGCTATGGGCTTTCCTTGAATATCCTTTGTGACCTTTTTGTATAGGGTTTTGGGGTCCCTTCAAAACCTTCTTTTTCCTTAATAAAAAACATGAAGATGACTACATCAACCTCTAACACTATGAGAAACTCTTATAGGTTCATTTAGAGCACCATTGTAGGTGTTTCTATGATAATACCATGATACATCAACTATTAAGAAGCATAAGAATGCAAAACTTGTGCCCGATCCCAACATCAAGTTATAGAAAATTGTATACAAATAAATGTATCTTCATAGAATTAGTGTTAATCAATGACAAATAAATGAAATAAGAACTAAATACAACCACAATTGAGCAAATATTTCACAATATCAAAGACTAATTGAGCATCCTATGGCTCTCTAATTAGAATGAATAATGAAGCTCTCAGCAAGCTCACTAATGACAGTTCTAATATGAGAATGACAATGATAAAACAATGCAAATGCTAACAATTATCAATATGAAATGCTAAAATTGCTCTCAAAATGCTTTATAAATTCAAATTGCAAGAGGTTTGATGCAATTCTCAGATAGGTGGTTGATGAATTATGAAGGATTTTAGCCTTCCTTTTATAGATTTTCCCAATGTGAGGGGGTGTAGTTGTGTTTGATCATGGTTGAGTTGGGGTTAAGTCTTTGGTTCCACCCTTTGAAGACAAAGCAAATTTTGTGTCCTCAAAGCTTGGGTCAAGTAGATAAGATGGATGGCTAAGATTCTCTTTCACTTTGAGTGATTGAGATTCAATTTTGGCTTGATCCATGTGAGTGTCTTTCCTTTAATCTCATTGGTTGATTGATTTTCCTCTCTTTTTGGTTTGTTGAGAGTAATTGATTTTAATTAATTGATTTAATTGATTTTCTTTAGCCATGTACCCCTTGAATGGGTTGAATTAATTTAATCCAAGACTATACAATTAATTAAATTAATTGTATTTTGATTTGATTGCACTTGATTAAAATGCTCTCAATTTTGATTTACCTTGAATTAAGACTTGATTTTTGTTTTGATTGGCTAATTATGCATTGTGATTCAATTGATTCAATTATGTCCTTGATTTGCTTTGATTTCACTTCCTTTGCTTTGAATTATCGTTAAATTGCCTTTGTCCATTTTTAGGTGATTACAAAAACTATCATCAACCATCTGTTATATTACATTTACATCTCCTTTGCTTAGTGTGTTCAATATGCATATCATCAAATAATTAAAATGCTTCTTTCATAGCACATTTGGTTTACAACTTGCAAGAGGGATAAGAAAAGACATAATATAAGAAGAGGAAGGTGAAGAAGATTACCAAGGTCAATCTTGAACCAAGTCCACTAGTCCCCAATGGTGGTTTGTAATCCAACCAACTATGTGGAACCCATAGCTCCACCCCCACCATGCTCATTGAGATAGTCACATGGCCCACAAAGTCACACAGAATATACATGGGGAATGAAAGGCTTACACTCACCAAAAGTATCGTGCAACACACTTAATAAGTAAAATATTTACCAACCTACCCTAGCTTATCATACCCCTAATTCACCATCTAGACCTCCTTAGCATGTTTTCTTAGGGGCATAATTTAAATTACCTCTTTGCAGGTTTTCCCCACTTTGAATTATTTTGTTTTTCCTAGTTTGGTGAAACTGCCACTTACCAGAATAGGTGGGTACAAACTATTGTAGTTACTTCAAAACTATCATGGATATTTTTTCCACCATCTTGTTTATTTCAAATTCAGAACTATGGTATTACAATTAATATGAAAATTTTGAGAACACCAATCCATGGTATAACTTGTAGTTTCACTTAATGTAGAAGAAAAAAATTCAAACCCATTCTGAATTATCTTAAACTTTAACACCTTTTCCCACTCATAGGTTCTTGTAATATATATTTCTTGGACTCTTAAACCTCTCTTAATCCCTTTTTATTTATTTTTGGGATCATAAACCCAAATATTCATAATTCTCAATATTTGTATGTACTAAAACTCTACCCAAGTTCGTAGCATTCTTTGAAAACTCTAATATGCCCCCATTCAACCCAACTTTGTCCCTCTACAATATATATCCATACTTAGAGTGGAAAATTTTTACAAGAAAATTATATTGGCTGGAGCATTTCCTAAGGACCAAATTCACTATTTTTTCATTAAGCAGCTCTAATTATTTTTTGTGTTATATATATAATAAGGAAACTTGCAAAAATACACATGACAATTTCCACATAACCCACATGATAAACAATCAAATAAGTATTTAAAATCTATGTGCAAGAGAATATACATCATAGCCACAAAAATGTGATGCAAGATATATACAATGGGAAAACCCTCATGAGGGAAAAATCTATCCTCCAAAAGCATCCATCATCAATAATAACCTATTATTCAATAATGCAACAATAGTATATATCCATGAAAGTCTTCCAAACCCCAACTGTTAAAAATTACTCCATGTGAACAAGCTTGTAACCACACATCCCATGCCATGCTTCCAACCTCCACAAATGTTAACCTAGCTAACCTCAATGACTATCATTTGTGGTTACATTTATAGATACAATCTTCTACAAAACCACCAAGTAGTATTACATAAACCATGTGCTAACTAACCCTTAACCCCACATTCAATATAAGGTACTTTATTAATTCACTTTTCCCTTGATCTTAAATATTTACAATATAATATCACAATGTTACAATACAACATCAAGTGGCCCAAATAATATTCTAAAGGAATCTCTACATTTTGTACATCCATCTAGGCACTCCTAAGTGAAACATAGATAATAAATAAAATATTACAACCATAACATTACTTTGCAAGGTGTACAACACCTATTTTCCCAACATATACAAGTCATATTTTTAATTTATTTATGTTTTATAATCATTTATTAACATTTAATATTATTTCATTTGATAGTAAAAAAAATATTTTCTTTAGAACCTGATCAATTTAATCTAGACTTGTTCTACTTGATAGTGTTTCAAATGTTTGTGTATTTTTTTAATGTTATCCTTTTATCTCTTTTATGAAAAGGGGCTATATTTTGAAAAGGGGCTATGTTCTTCCTTTATCTAGCTAGAATCTTCAATTTCTAGTATCCCCTTCATTGATCAAATGTGCCAACATAACTTGATATTTTGTTTATGAATGTCCCAAACATCTTAAAGTATGTATACACTAGAAAATAAGTGTTTGGTATGTTATTTTTGATAAAATGATGAATATTAGCATTTCTATAATATTTGGAACCTTTTAAGGCATTTATTTCACCACCCTTACAATTTGGTGGCTTCAAACTAACTTTAAACACACCCAAGTCCATTACTATAGGAACATACACAGTGATTTCTATATATATAATCAATTTATAATCTCCCTAGGTACAAAGATTATTTTGATTATTTAGCAAAAATAGGTTCTGAAGGGACCCGGAACCCTTTACAAAGCATTACATCAAAAGATTAATCAGTAAATCCCACAAGCAAAAGATGAGAACTATAAAAAAATAAGGCCTTCAAAGAGGCAACAACACTAACAACGAAAAAGATAGAAAACACTAGCAAAAAGAAACTACCCAGAGGAAAAACCATATTAGACCCCAGCCGAAGCAAAGCAAAACTAACCCTTAAGGGTCTCCTCCATTGTTTCTTTGATTTCCTCCATTCTTTCGATGATGGTCTTGATATCATTGACACACTTTCTTGTTGTAGGAGACTTTTTCTTGACACTTTCCCTAGTCCTCATTCCCGACCCACCTCTCTCTCCCTAAGCATCATCCTCTTTTTCTCCACCTTCGCCCATACCCTTATCTAGCATGTTAACCAGAGCTCAAAGATTAGTGCTAGAAGCCCTCATGATTTCACAGTTGTGCTAAAGAATATCATAAATTGTATTTTCCAACTTATCCACTCTACCAGAAAGGACATCTAGAGACTTCCCCTTATCCTAGAACTGATTAAACCTAGACTCGCCGCTCCACCCCTCCATTTTCTCCTCCAACCCATTATACCTTACTTCCAGCTTCTGATACTTCAGATTGAGCATCTTAGTTTCCTGAAAGCACCATTTGTTAAATTTGAAGGAGTAAAGGGCCTTCACTTTAGCAATTTTCAATGCCCCTAGATTAACTTCCTCTTTGTCATTAAAATCATCAAACACCAACTTAATGGAGGACTCCCTCACCCACTAGAAACTAACATCTTCCATATCATCCTTCATTTCCTCCAAATTCTCATGAGTGCATGCCTAGTACCCTCCATGAAATAATCAAAGGTGGGCACCTTACCAATATTCTCATCCCTAACACCACCAGAATTATCTTTTGTTGTCATTTGAATAACCTTCTCAACTAAATCTTTCAAATTCTTAGAATCAAGGGTTAGATTCTCACTAGAAATACCTTCAGTACTAGGAAGAACACCATTCATAGGTTCCAGAATAACATTGTAATCCTTCACTGGAGACTGCTCTTCATTTTTCTCATATCCAAACTCTGATCTTTAAAATCCTCCAGGGCTTCATTCTTCTCTCCAGAATCCTCAGTCTCTTCTTCATCCCCGTTTGAGCAGGAAGCTATGGTCACGGAAACATTCTCCTTATTAGAAGAATCCTCTGTCTCAAAATCTTCCTTCTTGCTATTGTCTCTAGAGTTAGACTTCTTCTTACTAGTAGTCGACGCTCCTTTCTTTGAGCTCCCCTCAATGTAACCCTCTGCTTTCATTTTTCCTACACCCATAGTCAGGGTCTCGTTCAAGGGCTCAGGGACATTATCCCTAATATGCTCAAAGATTAATAAAATAAGGCCCTCATGCAACACAGACTTATTATCCTTCTTCATGTTCACAATAAGACTCTTGGTCATAGAGCTATGCAAGTAATACATAATATTAACTAGGTCTCTGTATCTAAAATGGTTCAGGAGCACAAAATGGTGCAACTGAGCCCTAGTAAAATGTTCGTCCATAGTTACATATTCCATGATCACAATCAAAACTTTGGCCAAACCTCCTTATTTTTGTTAGCATCAAAGAAACCATTCACTTTGGCGTTACTAAATTTACCTTTCTCCTTCACTGATTTCAGAAAAAAAAATTACTGCCATGTCTGAAACCTTACGATTTCTGTAGAAATCTAGACCCTTTTTGGGAATGCCAACGACACTATCAATGAGATCAACTATGAGGTCCACCTTCTTCCCATCAATCGTAACAGAGTCATTCCTCCACCCATCGACAAACTTCAGCGTGATAACCTTATCATGTCCATGGAGCTTCTTCAAATAGGGAGTTAAGCCTCCTTTCCTCAGCTTCTTCAACACCATAGCCATCTTGTTCACCTTCAGGAAATTACCAGGCTCTTCCCTCCTTAAATCCCCTCCCATCC
Source organism: Chamaecyparis obtusa (assembly GCA_027943335.1). Taxonomy (NCBI): domain Eukaryota; kingdom Viridiplantae; phylum Streptophyta; class Pinopsida; order Cupressales; family Cupressaceae; genus Chamaecyparis; species Chamaecyparis obtusa. The sequence continues at coordinate 196,545 of BSBK01001077.1, forward strand.
TTCTCACTTTCAAGCTAACAATGCTCTTCAAAATACAAGAAATGCCCAAAAAATCACCTTCTATAGAATGGTTGAAGACACAAAAATTGCCCATAATACATGTGACAAGAAATTATTACTATTTATGCTTCCATCAATCCACCTTTTCCAATCACCACCTGCGTGAGCTGTATTCCTTGATATGTTAACCCTCATTAATAGGTAACTCTCCTTCTTCTAGTGATCTTATCATAATTAATATTGGCTTTGGTTTCATCATTTAGATCTTTGTAATCCTCCTAGATTGTGAAGTCATTAGACTTAACTCTATGGTTAGCCAAGTTGGCTACCACATTGTTCAATTCCTTGTAAGCATGTGATATGTGGACTTTAGAAAAGGAACTAATAATATTTATGGCCTTTTCAATCGAGTTCTCTATAGTCCATGAGGGGGAAAATTCATCTCTAAGGCTTTTGACTATGTTCATAGAGTCCCCTTCAATCCAAATATTTTTGCAATCTAATTTTTTAGAAAGGGTTAAAGAATAGAAAACCCCTAGGGCTTCAGCTACATGGTTAGTTTGAGAACCCAAGGGACTGAGATAGCAACCAAAAAATTTCCTATGCAATCTCTGATGACCACAATGCTCCTCGCATGACCATGATTTGCTTTTGCCGCACCATCAAAATTAATTTTGACCCATCCATCAAGAGGGGAAGTCCAGACACAACTATCTTTCTTTTTGTTTGTTGACCTGGTATCATTTAAGTTCCAACAATCCATCAGATGCTATTTTTTGTCCCTATTCGGGATGAATTTGGTTACTAGTTTTTCATGAATGCCCCTAACAATGTTTGTGGCCACCGCAAAGGGATGAGACTATTTCTCTCTAAATATTCTATTTTTTGTCTCCTTCCACAAATTCCATGCCACACAAGGGGCCTCCAAATGCCAAGCACACAAAAATTTCTTATTAGAGCTCAGATATATCCACTACTAGAAGAAATCATGGAGAGAGAAAGGAAAAACCCAACTAATATTCCATTTCTGTTGAAGGAGCGACCAAACTTGTTGAGAAAAAAGATAATGCAAGAATAGATTATTGCATTGTCTTCATTTGAACAACACAAACAACATCTGTTAGGAAGGAAGAAACCCCTTTTAATAAGATTATCCACAGTAAGAGCCTTATTTTGAATGAAAATCCAAAAAAAGATTTCAATTTTAGGGGTTAGAATATTATTCCAAGCTTTCAACCAGAAAGGCTTGATGGCAATATTATCCAATTATAGATAACAAGCAGTAGCAACCGATAACTAACTAGAATGTGTAATCCCCCACACAATGGAATCTTACCTGTCATCACAAATTGATTGGGTTAAAAGAGCTTTTCTTATCTTAATCAGAGAGTTACTAATAATATGCAGGTCCACCTAGCCATTGCCTAACCAATAATCTTCCACTTTTTGACCATATTGAACTTTACAAATATCCAAAACATTGTGAATGTTAGGGAGAGTACAGAGATGTTTTTTCATTAGCCAAACATCTTCCCAAAAATTAATCTTCTTACCATTCCCCAATCTTCATCTTTTCCCTTTAGCAACAACCTCTCTAGCTTTATTTATATTGTTCCAAATCTCAAAGCCAACAACACTATCTCATTATTAAGGTATTGACCTAAGGAGGGAAGATCATAAAGGTATTTATTTTTACATATCATATTTTATTATTTGTCTATTCCATATAGTCTCCAAGCCTGCTTTGCCAAGAGAGATTTATTAATCACCCTAATATATCTCAATCCCAGACCCCCCATATTTTTAAGTATGTACACCTTCTCCCAGAACACCAAAGGGATATGATTCATCTCCTCAGATCTAGACCAAATAAACCTCTTCTGGATACTTTCAATTTTCTCTGCATACTTTGCAAGGATCTCAAAAAGGCTTAGAGCGTAAATGACTAGACTTTGGAGAGAATACTCAAGCAAAGTAACTTTACCAGCTTGAGACAAGAGCGCCCCTTTCCAACCAGCCATTTTTTTGTAAAATTTGTCAATTAGAGAGTTCCAAAAAGAATCAGACACTTTCAGACCAAGATGGAGCCCTGAATAGGTTGAGGGGAAACTATTGACATTACAACCCATAATATGAGCCATTCTTTTTTGTCTTACCTCAGGGGTGTTAATAAAAAACAAAGAACTCTTATTCCTATTAATTAATTGACACATGGCTCTAGTATAAGTATTGAGAGCTTCTTTCATAGATCTCACTTCTTTCAAAGTAGAAGACCCCATAGTAATAGTATCATCCACAAATTTGGCATGCGAGCAAATCAAATTGTTCGATGAAGGATTCAAACCTTGGATAGCTCCCTCCAAAACCAACGTATCCATGTATCTACCCAAACATTCAACCATGATTGTAAAAATAATTGGAGAAATCCGGTCTCCCTGCCTTAATCCTCTGGTATTTTTAAAAATATTGGAGGTAGATCCATTAATGATGACATCAAAAGAGGCAGTAGAAATCAACTAGAAAATTAACTGGATAAGTCTATCTCCACAACCAAATTGCTTCAAGGCATTGCATAGGAAGTTCCAATCGACTCTATCATAGGCTTTTGATAGGCCCATCTTTAGGAGAACCCTTGTTTACTAGTAGTAGCCAAGGAGTGGATGTTCTCATGAATGGTAATGATGGAGTCAAGAATCTTCTTGTTAGGGACAAAACCATTTTGTTGAGGGGCAATCACCATGGGGAGAATAGAGAGTAATCTTGTAGAGAGCACCTTCAAAATAATTTTGTAAATTGAATTGCAAAGACTAATAGGTCTAAACTAGTCAAAAGAATCCACTCCCAAAATCTTAGGAATGAGCACCAAGAAGGTACCATTAATTTCCTTTAGCATACTTCTACTTCCAAAGAATTCTTTAACAAAATTAGAAATATCCTTTTCCAGAATCTACCAATTTTTTTTGAAAAAAAAAAACATTGGGAACCCATCTAGTCCAGGGGCCTTGTCCCCTTCAAAAGACAAGAGCACAACCTTAATCTCCCTTAAAGAGGGAATAGCAAAAAGATCTTTATTTTGATTATTCTAAAGAATCTTAGGGATAGCATCTAAAAGCTTATTCTAATCTTCCATATCCAAATTAGCATCTTTCCCTAAAAGAGAAGAGAAGAATTGGATAGCTTCCTTTTTTATTTCCTCCTCCTTACTGATTTTCTTGTCATATTTATAAATTTTATACAATCTACTAGAACCTCTACGCTTAAGAGTAGTTAGGTGGAAGAATTTAGTGTTTTTATCACCTTATTTAAGCCACATGCCCTCGATCTTTGTCTCCAAAAAGTTTCTTCTTTGGCAATAATATCATGATGATTAACTAAGGCAATCTACTCTTGATCCCTTAGGAACTCTGACATCCCAACCTTTGTATGGAATCTTGGATATCCATAAGGTCCTTTTTTGCTACATTCTTTCGCTGGAAAATATCCCCAAATACCTTTGTATTCCATACCTTAATGTTCTCTTTGATGTTTCTGAGTTTATTGGCCACCTTAAAGAAGGTAGTGCCTTCAACTTCAATGTTCCACCACAAGTAGATTCTTTCTTCCAGGTCTGGGTGTAAAGTCCTCATCTTCTCAAACTGAAAGGGATAATTCTTATGACTAGAGATAGGGTCAACCAGAGAGATCTGGAAGTGGTCTGATTTGATTCTTGAAAATGAAGATAGAGAGTAGTAATAAATGGATAGCCACCCATGGGATATTAAAGCTCTGTCAAATCTAACCTGAATATTCTCTTTGCCAACTCTCCTATTAGACCAAGTATAATTGATACCATGAAGGTCCAAATCCAAAAGAGCCTAATCATTAATAAAATCCATAAGGTCCACCCTGCCTTCCATCTGAGAATTAATTCCCCCAAATTTCTCAACCTCATTTAAGGGAATATTAAAATCCCCCATTACCAACCAACACTCATCCTTGAAACTTTTTCTACACTCAACCAACTTTTTCCAAAAATTTGGCTCTACCAAGTTTAGTTTTAGGGGCATATATATTTGTTACGACCTAGCTGAAATTATCTCTAATGTTAAACATTCTAACAAAGACCATATTTTCTTCTTCAAAAAGGACCTCTCCATGGATAAGTTTCTGGTTCCAAAAAAGAGCAGTACCCCCAGAGGCCCCAACCGAGCTGCTACTACTAACCCCACAACTATGGAAAAACTTAAGTTTTTCAACTTTTTCCTTACTTATTTTAGTTTATTGAACAAGAAAAATGCCAGGTTTATGATCACTTACCAGATTCCTCAGGATATCTTGTTTATGAGGGGCATTCAATCCCCTTAAATTCCATGATATGATCTTCATAACCTTTTTGGGGAGAAAGCCTCAGGGATTGTCCTTTGTTTACCATCGGCCACATCCTTCCAACTATCTTTCTCCCTTCCATTCTTGGTATGTTTTCTTCTCGGTCCATTTTTTTGCCTTCTAACATTTGCTTACTTTCTTCTAGTCATTACTCATTCCCGGGGAAGAGGGGAAGCCTGACAATCATTCCCCTTTTTGCTCTTCTTTCCACTCAATGAGGAACATTTATCTTTCTCATTATCTTCTTGATTTAGACATTTATCAAGGAATAATCCCCCCTGTAGAACTCATGGGAGTCTTAGGTATAATATACATATCTTCACTTCCTCTTTCTTCCTTAAAGATATCCAAAGATGGAGTTTCACCAATTATATTATAGCCCTAGGCATCATTTAACTTCATCTCTTCATATGAGATGGGGAAACATTATCAGCCTTTTGGAGGATGTTATTCTATTCAAACTGAATTCCCTCCTTAGTCTCTTATATGGTTCCCTTTGAGTCTTGTTCTACTCCTTCCTTATTGCTGACTAGTTCAAGCTTTAAGGGACCACACTAGTTGACCCCAACATAAGCCAACTTCATTCCCCCATGAATGAGAAGAAGGAAGAGTCCCATTACCAACTTCATCTCGCAAAGCCACACTATCTTCCAAAGGGCCAAGATCAATAGAATCCCTCTTGCTATCACTTAGAACATCGAATCCCGTTGACCCCTTCTCCCGCACTTCATCTTTATTTTGTTCCTCCTCATCTTTCTTTATTGAATCTTCAATAACATAATTAATACTAGTATTTTTTGGTCGTCACTCAATATTGTTCTTCTTAGACTCAACATTTTGATTATCCTTCATCTTGTTGGCTTTTAGCAAGCAGTTCTTGGCCTAGTGACCTGTCTTTTTGAAATTAAAATAGGCAAAGGGTAGATATTAAAACTCTAGAGGTTGTTTCCATTTTCTGATTTTGGACACCAGGTCTATAGTCAATGGAAGATCTGTAGTATTGCAAACATTAACACAAATCCTAGCATGCATCAATCTTGATTTTAAAGAAGTTGTCGGATCCAAGGAAAATAGTTCTCCAAACACATTTGCAATCCATTTCGAAACACTTTCACTCCAGTATTCCAAAGGGAGTCCTAGAAGTCTAACCTACATAGGAGCAGAATCTAAGAAAGAGTCATTTGGATCAAGGTTCGGTCCCTATTTTTGCAGAGCCAAAGATGACTTACCCATAACCTAGGGGCCTCCACAAATAGCTTTAGTCAAGTCCTCATTGTTCATAAATAATAATGAAAAGAACCCCCTAGGCATCACTACTATGTAAACCTGACCCTTAAGATACTATCTGTAAGAAAAATACAAAAAATGAAAAGAGTTGAAGGAAAGAATCTAAGAGAGTTTAGCAAAATGAATTATTTTACCATAAACTCAAAGAATGAGAGATTGCTTCAAGATCAATCACCAAAACCATAAAGATGCTCCAAGATCAACACAATGAAACAAGGATTTTGAAAGGGGAAAAGAAAGAAAATCCCTTGTGAATATAATATGAATGAGGCAAAAATCCTAGAGAAGGAGAGAGAATGTGAGCAAGTAGCTCATTACAACAATGTGAGAAGAAGTGAGAAAATTCCTTCTTGTGAAGTGTGTGTAGAAGCATCTCTTCAATAGATATGAGTGATGGAGTTAGAATGTAACTCCCATATTCTATGAATTTCACATTCACATTAATTGTGTGCCAATAGTGAGAATCCTCATAAGGAGGAAAAGTTAATTTCCTTAATAAAGGAAATAAAAGAAATGAGTTGTCCTCTCACTTGAACTAGAGGACAAATTACAATTTAGGATACCTTGGCTTATCCATATTTAAATAATACACCAAGGAAGGATTATAAATTCTAACATCCCCCTTTAAACTTTACTTGGATAAATTAGAGCAATAGGTATCAAACCCAAATGTTTACAATGATTTTGAGATTTCTTTAGAAAAAGTCTTTTTTAAGATATCGATAGCTGGACCATTTCCCTTGCAATAGATAAGGGACTCTTGCATCTCTTCAACTTGATCTTTTATGAAGTGATTTTGGAGTGATATGTGCTTGGATCTTGAATGGTACATAGGACTCTTTGCTAAGGAAGTAGAACTTTGCTTATTACAATACAAAGGTTTAGGTGCTTTTTGAGGAGGGCCCAAATCTTCAAGTAATCTTTGATTCCTAAAAGCTTCTTTAGATACATGTGTACATTCTTCATATTTATATAAAGATAAAGATTGATCATATTTACTTCTCCAAGAAATGGCACCTGAATTTGCAGTAAGGCAATAACCACTAGTAGATCTCTCATCATTGAGATCTCTTCCTAGATTCAAATCAATAAAACTTTGTAAAGTAAAATCAGACTGTGAATCATGAAATAAATCAGTCACATAATTAGTGATACAATCATCAATATAAGAATTTTTTTTTGAAATGGATTCATCATTATATGAAAAATCAAGAGGAGTAGAGCTATTATAATCATCATCGTTATCATCATTATTGTCATCATTAACATAGTCATTATTATTGTCCTCCATAACAACCATAGGATTAGCACTATAATCAGAATCTTGAACTTTGGAAAAATTATGAAGTTCATCTTGAAAAATACAAATATCTCTACTAGGAGATTCAAAAGAAGGCAAAGTAACATTAAGAAAGGTATAAATGATGTCATCTTCTTGTTCTAAAATATCATCAAAAGAAGAATCATTAAGCGTGAATGGATTATAAGAACAACCATCATCATATGATTCATCCCAAATAGGAGAATTGTGCAAAAGAAGATTATTATCATAGTGAGGATTAAACATCCCATAACGAGCAACAAAAGCTTGACGAGAGTTATGAGTTTGATTGTTAGGATTAAGGGGCTTCTCATGATTTTGTTTCTTATAACAAGTGTTGGACACATGACCATTTGTCCCATAATAAGTACAATGGGGTCGATTATGATTATTATGATAACTATTATTGTTATGCTGAGAATTATTATTATAATGTTTAAAATGACCATTATTATTTGATCTAGAATTGTTATTAGAATTATGATTATGGTTATGCAATCTAGACATGAAAGCATGTTCATTAGTTTTAAGTGTGCCAAATTGAATTAACTTAGCTTCTTCTTGATGTAAAAGAGTTTAAAAGATAGCATAATTTAATTGAGCTACTAAGGTGGAAATAAATAAATGAGAATGAATATTAGTAATAAATTGTGCAAATTGTCTAGGAAGGCATTTTTTAAAAACAATATGAATTAAATGAATATCAGTTAAATTTACTCCTAAACCAATTAAATAACTTCGAATAGAATTAAACTTAAGTAAAAATTCATCCATAGATTTGAAATCAATATACCTGAGATCCTCTAATTGATCTTGGAGTTGAATCTTTCTAGATTCATTTGCATTGTCGAAGGTGTTTTTCATAATTGTCCAGGCTGCATGTACTTGAGTACAATGAGAAATTAAAACATATAATTCCAGACTTAATGAAATGTCGATTAGGCCTAAAGCCTCATCATTTTTAATATTCCAATTATCATGTAACCACCTAAAAATGGACAAAGATAATTAAGTAACAAAATCAAAGAAAATCAAGGCAAATCAAAGTGAATCGAGGACAAGATCAAAGAAATTGAATCAAATCAAAGATTTAGCCAATCAAAATTAAAATCAAGCTTTAATTCAATTTAAATCAAGATCAAGAGCATTTTAATCAAGAGAAATCAAATCAATGTGCAATTAATTCTATTAATTGTATAGTTTGGAATTAAATCAAATTCAACCCATTTAAGGGGTACATGGCTAAACAAATGAATTTAAATCAATTAATAAATCCTAATTTCTCTCAACAACCCAAAAGGGGAGGAAATTCAATCAACCAATAGGATTTAAGAAAATGCATTCACATGGATCAAGCCAAATTCAATCTCAATCACTCAAAGTGAAAGAGCATCTTGTCCATTCATCTTGTCTACCTATCCCAAGCTTTGAGGACACAAACTTTGCATTATCTTCAAAGGGTGGAACCAAAGACTCAACTCAAGCTTAATCATGATCAACACAACTACACCCCCTACCCTTGCATAATTCTATAAAAGGAAGACCAAAATCAATCATAATTCATAACCACACATCTGAGAATTGCATAGAAGCTCTTGCATTTTATAGCTAGAAAGGCAAATTAGTTGTATTTCCTTTAGAATTGAACAATTTAGCTTGTTTATCATTATCATTTCTCATTCTAGGACTGTCATTAATGGTAGCTTGTTGAGAGCTTCTCATTAAAACTCTTAGATAGAGAGCCATAGGATGCTTAATTGATCTTTCATTTGCTAAATAGTTGCTATATTGTGGTTTATTTAGTTTCTATTTCATTTATTGTTCAATACTAATTTTATGAAGGTACATTTCCTTGTACACAAAATGGCACCCACCATGGGGCAAAATGCTTCACTTTTCTAATCTCTTGGAATTTTTCATTTTTGTCAAATTTTTGCATGTTTAACTCTTGGGTTTTTCAGGAAACAACGCTTTTGACAGCTCAAACGACGCTTCTGCAGAGTTAAACAATGCTTCTAAGCACTGTTTCAACACTTTCATGGTGAAGTTGTGTGCCTTTACATCGATCAGCAATGCTCTTGAATCTTTCTGTTCTCTATCTTATCTTCTCACTGCACTTTTTCCCTGACTACTGAGCACTTCTGCACATTTACTTAGCAATTTTACTTGATTTTTACCACCTTTGATAAATTTTGCAACACTTTTACTAGTTATTTCTACGCTTTCGAGTAGATTGGCAAAGTTTAAATAGCGCTTTAATCATATTAACAATGCTTTTAAGCAATTACATAGTGCTTTTAAGCATTACTACAACGCTTTTGCATAAACTGTAAATTTTCATTATCTGACTGTGGTAAAATGATTTTCATGACTCTGCAGGATGTTTGATCACAAAAAAGCAAAAAAAATAGAGAGCAGATTCAACCAAGAAGAACTTTGCTCACATCAAATTAGTCCTTGAGGATTCACAAGAGGAAAATCGGGTTTATGGGAACTATCTTAAAGTTGTGGAAGCATATAAAACTAAGTTTGTCTCACTTAATTCAAGTTTTTTCTCAAAATTTGCAGATAAGGCCTTAGATTCAATTCAATCTTTGCTTCTTCAATTTCATTTTTTGGTTTCCTTCATTGTGGCTATTTTTGTTGAATAACTTTTTTGGAGGAAAAGCACATTGGAAAGGAACTATAGCCAAGATAAGCTTAAAATGGAAAAATCACTCAAAAATGCCCCTAGCCTTTGCTAGCTATAAGGAAAGGTAAGCCTCAAACTAGTGAATATTTTCCCTTAAATTGTGGCGTTGGTGCTTTTAAGAATACAGTAATTACAAAACAACCTATCTTTGTTTGGAAAGTTTAGCATTTAGGCCTATGCTCTTCACTTCTTCTAGTGAATCAAAATGTCAAAGGTGTTAAACTTTTTAATAAAGAAGAAAAGTTGAGGAAATCAAGAACATAAAATCAAAGCCCCTTATTTGTAGAAGAGAGTAGAAATAATCAATTCTCTCTAGTTAGTGGGCTAGTAATTGAACCTTGTTTATTGTGTTTGGGAAATTAAGAAAAAGTTAGGGATATGCTCTTCACCTTTTGGTGAATCAAATTACCCAAAACTAGTTCTTAACTCCATTTCCTTGCTTTCCATGAATATGCTAGAACATTAGTGGGCTCGCCTCCTGAGAATTTGCCTTAATGAGGCTGGTGAGAGGGACAATCCAAAGTGGGATACACTTGCTTTTTCCATGAGAATCCAACCCACTATAAAAGAAAACACATACATCCTTAATGGGGTGTGTGACAAAAGGATACTAAATTTTCAAACTTCCTCAAGTAGTCCTCATGGATTGCATAAAACTCTGATATATCGGTGGGGGGAAGTCCCTTAACATATTTGGGGGATGAAAGTTTAGGATCCATTTTGAACGGAATCCATATTAAATCCTTGATAAAATAGAAAGACCACCTTTTTAGAGCCATGTTTACGAGCCAAATCTTAAGCTAGGTAGGTGCTTGAAGTTTCTTTTTGTGCAAAACCCATGATAACGTACTTTCAAATCAAACATTTTGTGTTAGTGGGTAAAAAGAGACAAGTGTATGCGTGATTATTGTTTTTGAAATACATAAACAAGTGACAGAGATATTCATTGAAAGTTCATCTTACATTTTTAATCTCTTCAATTAAAACCAACAATTATCAAATCAAGGATCAATTCGAATCAAACCCTTGTTGGATGCTGGTTTCCACGCGATCCCACAAATTTAGGGTATCTTTACAAGGAGATAGAACTTGTGTTGCAAAAGAAGGTCGTGAAGTTGAATACCAAAGTCTCTTTAAAGGTCAAGATCAAGGGGATATTATCCCAAATTTATTTGAAGAAAGACTTAACAACATGCATAGAAATTTGGCATTTTATGATCATCAATAGGGAGGAAACAACCATAACACCAACAATGCTAATAAAGCTCCTAAAGAAACACTTGAAGAAAATGTAGAGAGAGCAGTCCAAGACCATGAATTCCTAGAAGTTATGGAGAAATTAATAGATAGGGATAGGGAGAAAATTTTCCTAAACCTAGCCCAAGCGGGAGTAAAGATTCCCTATGACTATGATATAGAGCAACTTAAAAAGGACCAAGAAGCAGATAACCCCATGAATGCTATGACTAGGCAAATGAAATCCTTCCAAGAGAAAATTGATTCCATGAAAAAGGTGGCTGAACCTAAGCCCTTCTCTATAGAAGCTTTGTGTCCCTTCCCATTTGACAAAAGCTTAGTTATGGTACCCTTTCCTTTCAATACCATTTTTCCTAAATATGATAAGTATATGGGTAAAACAAACCCACAAGATCATCTAAGGGATTTTTTTTGCCTTAATCATCAAGTTCATGCACAATGATACGTACCTAATGAGACTCTTTCCTAGGAGCTTAGGAGGTCCCGCCATGGAGTGGTTTTCAAAGTTACCCCAAGGAATAAAGACCTTTGAGGTGTTAGCCTCCAAGTTTGTAACCCACTATTCCTATAATATCAAGCATGAAATCACGATGCTCAAATTATGTGATACCAAACATAAAGATGGAGAATCCTTTTTAGGATTCCTACAAAGATGGAGGACCGTGTTGGTTTCCAAAATGGGAGTTTATGCTCTAACAGGCAACCAATACATCTACAGGTTCTGAGGATTGGTTGGATCCAAATATTTAACTCTAGAGATGATTGGACCAACTATAGGGTTGTAGTATGCCCTCTGCACTTCTAGTTCTACAAAACCAAGGAGGGTGATCTTAATCCAGTAACAAAACTTGCTTCACTGATTCACTAATTGGATTTAAATGCAACAGATAAATGACAAGAAAAACTAAATGATGACCATTCATTCATAGATTTTTCTCTATCACTATGTGGTAATTTATTCTGCAAATAACTGAACTTCAAAGAATTTTGACAATTTTAAGCTTTAAGATGGAAATACCAGTAGAATCCCTTAAACACTTATCTTTATGAGAAGAACCTCACTACTGGCCAGTGTCTTATCCATTGGGCTACACCTCCACTGCAAGACTGTTATGCATGAACAAATATACTAAACTTTGAAAGATTTATTCCCCTTTGAAAATACTAATCACCCAGTGGTGGATTTTATCAAAGGTTCCTAAATTCACACTACTTACTAGTGTATCCTTAAGCAAAACTTCAAAGAATTTATGTCACTTTCAAAGCTTATTTAATCTGATCTTGGATCAAAGCTGAGAAATATAGACATACACATAGAGATTATCTATTTAATGAATTGGAACAATTCATAACTCAAATAGAAATACTCAAGGAGAGATATAAATCCTGGATTTTATTCAAATGCTATATTATATCATTCTTACAAAATGCTTTACAATATAACCTTCTGAAAATAAATTGAACCAGAAAATATTATGCTTCTATAGAAATAATGTCTAAAAATGGTCTATGATATCCCAGACTCAAGAAACTTATCAGTAAAATTGATCAAGTTCTCGGTCCTTTTACACTGATCCTGGTAATCCTTTTATAGAATAAGGATTGCAAACAAGCTTCGGATCATCTTAGAAAAGACAAGAAAGAAGTCCTCAGATAAGACAAAAAATGCAAATAAAAACTTTCTTGTTACAAAACTTCGAGATGGATCATAAAGATGAGCGCCAAAATCTTGCAATAGCTCCCAAGGTCAGTTCAACTTCTGCCAGGTGTTGTATCCATGCCTATGATATCTGCTTGACATCTTTGTCCATGTTAGCTTTGATCCTAAGGATTTGGAATACTGCCACCTGCTGCTTCTTTATTTGATGCTTCTTCTTCTAAACACTCTGAGGGATATGTTGATTCCTAGGTCATATAGGTCTCTTCACTTGGCCAATGAAAGGCAAGGACTTCATCCCTCTTTAGTAGTTATTTGTTCCACTCAGCAACCAACTGGTGAACCTCTATTCTTACATTAGCAAAATGTATCCTAGCATCTTGAAGGAGTTCAACAAATTGTATGAATGGGGTATTATCATCTGTACATAAAAGGGAGTCTACTTTAGACAATACTTGTCTATCTATCTGCTCCGTCCATTGACCTTTATCTTTAATTACCCCATCTGCCTTAATAAGACTAGGAAAATTTTGAAAATCATCCTGGAAATATCTCACCCTTAAGATTTCTGACTTTCTTCTTATACTCCCCCTATTTACCTCAAAATCAAAAAGATCCTTAACAAACCTATAAGTTTTTGTTAGCTCTATATTCACAATACACTTATCCTTAATTTGGTCAAAAAATGACTTCAGCCTATCTCTTCTTAAAGACCATCTTTCGAAGGTCTTGTCCACAGTAGCCACTTCTTTCTCAAAAGATGCTAAGATGTCTGCCAATTGTTGTGCAGACTTGTATACTTCTTTAGATCTCACCTTTGCAACAAAATGTGAAACAACATCCTTTATCTTCTTATCAAACCTCTCCTTTACTTTCTGATCAATGTCTTCCTCATCTATGGAAGGAGGAAGAGGGGAAGGAGGAAGTTCAACAATAGGGCTTGATGAGGAAGGCCCAGCAAGGGAGGAAGCTATCTGCATCTATTCTAATAATTGTATTGGGCCATGCTCTCCCAATCTCTTCTTTAAATCTCCAATTAGAATATCTATCTCAAGAATCCCCTGTTTCAACTCACCATAAACCTTCAAAATAGTTTCCAATTTTGCAGTGAGCTCTCCCTTCTCTTTAGCTTCCTTTTCTGCCACTTTTGCTGTTAATTGTGCTGTGGCCATTACCATAACTGATGCTTCCATCAAAGAAGTATCAGTAACCCTTCTTACTATTAGACTCCCTGAAAGGTCATCTTTGACAATTTGTTTTCCCTTGTTACTTTCATTCTTTCTTAAGGACCACATTACCAAAGCTTAGTGATTGTTACTGAAAGTGACCCCTTTAACAGCTTGTTCTACTTCTTCTTGAGTTCTGTGGAAAGGAGTGGTCTATTTTATGACTGCATCAAAAACTAATGCATCAGCTATATCCCACTGTGGGAGGATTAGCACTCCTGACACTTTTACCATATCTCTTCCCTGTTCTGGAGTGATTTGTTTAAACTTTGCAGTCATCTCTATTTTCACTTCCTCCTCTATGATTTGTAAATCCTTCTCTGGATTCTCTTGATGTTTCTTCTCACAAATTTCTTCAAATTTCTTGATGTTTAATTTCCAAAGAAATTGCATGAAGGCCCTAGTTTTAACAAAAATATCATCAACCAAAAATTCCTCACAAGCCTGCTTGATTATAGGGTCTAACTCTGTACTTGCCAATTCCCCTACTGTTAAAACCAACTTGGGCTCTTCTGGTGGTTCTGGCACTCCCTCATTTATTTCTTCATAGGTCATAAATATTTGACCTAGAGCATCTACTTGCTGTACTTGTTCTGCAATCTCTTGGTCATCAAAAATTCTTAGAGGAGACTGTGATGGAGAATACTCCTTGTCAACATGAACAGGTCTTTCTTCCACTCTCTGTTTCTTTGATGGGGGTGGAGAATCAATTACATCCTCAGAGGTTTGAGGATGAGGAGAATCAGGGATCTCTACAATTTCCTTTTGTTTCTCAACTTGTTGTGAAGTTGATGGGATATTCCTTGTATCAATTTGCCTTTGCTGGCTTTGCTCTGGTGCTACAACATTGTAACCAGTCTTCTTTTGCACCATGTACCTTCTTGGGGGCAAACCTTTTGTAAATACGAGCTTGCTTAACAATTAATTAGCCCTTTCTGGATCATCCTTCATAACCTTTTCCTTCTTTTCATTTAAGGTCTGAAAAATACCCTGAAAACAATTCATGAGGGTATCTATTTTCTTCCCCATTGGAGTTATGCTTTTCAGGGGATCCCATCCAGAATAAAACTGTCAGATAAAATCTAATGTCTTTTTGTACACAAGCCACTTTTCCTTCCTAGCCTTTTGATCCTGCAACTTTGGGACATTTCTGACAATATCCTCAGGGAAATTAAAAATGTGGTTAATCATGGCACACTTGGCTCTCTTCTTGAAAATTTCATTATAGAACCCTTCTGGATCTATTGTTCTAGCAATTGTAGTGGCCATACGGTATGGAGCCAGGATTTTATCCATGTGAACCCATCCACCCTTGGTAATTATGAATTGGTGGGCAATGGTAACATTCAGGAATAAAGTTCCCTTACCTTTTCCAGTGAGGGCATACTCTTCAATATCTCCCAATTGCCTAAAAATTTTTGCAATTCCAATCCTGAGGGGTACATGATAAGGCAATATTAAAGGGGTCTCCCTAAAACCATACAACCTGATGACAGTTGATGCATTGTAGAAAATGACATCACCCCAATTGTGAATAATATTCAAATTCTTATCAAACTAATTTGGCCTAATGAGTTGTGCCAATATTGTTGGGATTCTTGGGTTGTCTAAGACAAACAACATCCTAAGTCTGGCTGCAAAACATTTATCAAAATTTGTGAAACTGTTATCCTTTCTATCCTAGGTCATTGTGAGGCTCCATAATTGGACTGGCATATCTTCACCATCCTTCTGTCTCATTAGTTCCATTTCTTGCCCAAAAAAGCTTGCTCCTTTAAACAAAAACATGTACATTATGAAAGAATACCAACAGAAGGGTCTATCATCTTCATTCTTTTGAATCTTCACTAATCCATTATGGATTTGTTCAGCAATGAATGGAGCAAAATCAAAAGTAATAGATAGATGTGAATGTAGAATTTGAATCACCATGTACATCAAATGTATTGGCATCCTCTCACTAACATCCTCTCCAAAAGCCTGACATAATGACCAATATGCACCCTTAGCTCTAGAATCAAAATATTCTATTTTAAAAGGCTCCTGTGTGTTCTATCCCATAATAACCATTTTCCCAATTTTGGTGTAGAAATCCTTCAACAATTTGCTTATGAAATAGTTCCTTTGCGCATCATATACTTGCCTTAGCTCTTCAAAATCAATATTCTCTAAACTGTCTGAGGGTTCACTTAACCCAAACACCTTCCTAATCTCTTTAGTAGAAATTTTGATCAATAGTATTGCCTTTGCATCCCTAACCTCCCTAGTGATTGGGTTATAACTCTTCGCAACTTGGATCATCAAATCAACATCTAAAAAGACACCGGGTACCATAAGTTTTCCCTGGTCAGACTGCCATATATTGCTTGCAGGGTGAGGGGCATTTCTCTGACTAAAGCCTACTTTGAATAGATCTAATATAGTGATATCAGAGTCACCACTTGCATTGATTGTACCAATTTTATCCTCCCTAATAAATTTTTTTGTGTCATATAAACCCTCTGCTACTTTTACCCTAGGGTCTTTGGGAATCAGACTCTTGGTTTTCACTAGGTTAGTAGTAGAGTCGGGAAGTAACTGCAACAAATCCTCATGCAAACCTCTTTCACTATACTCAATTTTACCAGATAATTCTTTCCTTGGTGCCATTTTTAGGGTTTATCTTAAAAGAAACCTTTGCAAGATATAGAAACTACAGAACTGTGACTCTTTTGGTAGGGAAGCAATTCGCACAAGTATTTTACCAACCTCTTTCTGGGAAATCACTGGGAGACAACAACCAGTCCTCACAATTCTTCACACTTGAGTCTCTACAATTTTTTGATTTCTTTGTGCTTCTGAGAGTGCACAAAATTTTGATATATGAGCAATTAAAGCAGTCATTTCAACAATTTATTTAGCATGATTCAACAATTACTCCTTCGAAAGAACGAACTGTGACTTCTCAATGGGAAACTTCAAATTTGCATTACTTTATCTCCAGTTTGAATTAGAACCATCGATCATCATTAGCAAATGATCTAATAGCCTGTTGCATGATCACATAGCTTGAAAATTGCTCATGCAAACATGCGAGAAGCCATCACTTAGTCTCTCTGTTGACGGTAGTCCCATATAACTTTCACTATTAAAACAAAATGTTAGTCGCATGATCGCATAGCTTGAAAATTGCTCATGTGAACATGTGACAAACCGTTAGCATTCACTCACCATCATCTTTTCTTCAAGTTACTGGTCCCACTTCATTTTGTTAATAAAGAAAAATCCACGCTGGCAATACCTGGCAAGTTGTCATGTAATCTCCTTTCTGAGCACTGGTGTTTTGCTGACATCCTCCACATCAACAAGTACTATCGACCAATCATGAAAAAACCATATGCAAAAATTGACACCAATCCCACTGATATTAGCTAATGAGAAAATGCTATTCATGTACATCTGTCAAAAGTCCCACCTGAGAATCGTGCTTGGCTTTATGCAAGATCAGCGACATGTCACATGATCGCATAGGCCTCTAAGATCCCATGCGATTATACGGTAGTCGTTCGATCTTTTCCTTATCACTTTTCAACTCTGGAGATCCTTCTACCACCGGCCCCACTATCCTCTACAAATAAAAAGCCACCAGTTGTGAAATACTTGTTAGTGGTCCCACTTTGTTTCCACATCAAGCTTCATTGTAAGATCAACGATTAGTCGCATGTTCGCATGGCTTGGAAAGATTCCATGCGAACACACGACTGCCATTAGATCTTCATTAAAGAATCAAAGGTCAATGAAAGCTGAAACATTAGAAAATAAAAGGCATAGGACTTAGGAAATATTAATCATTGCCGGACTTAGGAAAAATAAAACCGCCAGTCGCAAAGACTTAGGAAAATATTTACGCACATGCATTTTTGAGACTTTAAGTGATTCAAAAAGGTAACACTCAAATAGAAATGAATAGAGCAACCTAGGGTTTTTGAACATGGCATAAACTTAGGGTTTTTCTCAAGTTTAACTCTTAGTTAGGGCTCACTGGATATTGAGGAAAAATAGATAATTTTGCAGGATTTTTTATGGGTTTTCTGTAGCAAAATTATCACAACTTCATGAAAATTTATACACACTTCAAATTTATAAAAATTTCACAAGACTCATGTACTAAAAATTTGAAGTGCCAACAGTGGCTCTGTCTGGGGATGTGTGCCTCTTACAGGCATGACAAGAAACTAGAATCTTTGGGATAAGTAGACCATCTACTGAAACAAAACAACTAACCTACTCACACAACTGGGAAATAAACACACTACTTGGAAAGGGAAACTAACTACTGTTCATGGATAATGAGAGTACCTTAAGAAAAATACAACTTGAGGAATTGTCCATGAACTAGCAATTCCATTTCATTTCCAATCAAGTCCTTCAGAATGTATGAATCAACTCCCCATGTTTGATTGATCAAATATGGTCCCAACCAAATAGGGTCAAATTTGTTGTGTTTACCCTTGTCTTCAAGCCTGGCATTCCACATCAGGACCAAATCATTTTGTTGAAAACTTCTGACTGTAGTTTTTTTCTCATACAAATTCTTATACTTGAGTTGAGATCTCAAATTTGTATCATGTGCTTCCCTCCTTGATTCATCTAGTTGTATCAGGTCCTGTAATCTGATCTTCATTTCATCATCTTGATCATCATCATACAACTGGATGAACTTGTACATTTGCAACAAATTATTTTGTGGTAACTTGGCATGGATACCATATACTAAATCAAAAGGAGCACATCCTATAGCCTTCTTGATTGTCACTCTGTCAGCCCATAGAGCTAGTTGTAGCTTTGAATCCCATGCCTTCTTGTTTGCATCTAAGATTCTCTTCAAAAAATTTATCAAGCTTTTGTTACTTGATTCAGCGTGACCATTTCCTTGAGGATGGTAGGGAGTAGAGTATGAAATCTTTATACCATATTGCAAACAAAAGCTAACAAATTCTTCAGATCTGAAACACAAAGCATTGTCAACAACTAAAACTTCAAGGCATCCAAACCTTATCAGTAAATTTTGCATCGGGAAATCAATAACCACTTTATTGGTTGCTTTTTTAGTGGGAACAACTTCCACCCACTTTGTAAAGTAGTCAGTTGCAACCAATATATAGGAGTGTCCTCCACTAGATTTGTTTGGGATCTCTCCTATGAAATCCATACCCCACTTTTGAAAAGGGGTTTTCACGGTCATAGGACTCAGAGACAAATTTCTATTAAATTTCAATTTTCCTAAAAATCTCTGACAAGCATCACATTTTTTGACAAAAGAATGTGCATCCTTGAAAATACTAGGCCACCAAAAACTGGACCTTAGTATCTTATGCGCAGTGGTTTTAGCCATGTAATGGCCACCACACACACCTTCATGCATTGCTTGCAACAAATCATTAGCCTTTTGAGGGTCAACACATTTCAACAAAACACCCTCATTACTCCTCCACCACAATTCTCCTTTAATGATCACATATTTTAGAGCATGTAATTTGATAGTCCTCCTTTTGTGATCTTCCATATCAGAAGGAAATAAAAGCTTTTGCAAGTATCCAATGACATCCTTGTACCATTCATAGCAATCTAAATCACAAATGTATGGCCTTTGTTCTTCTTCAAGAGTGTTGATGTGATTAGTATCCAAATTGCTTTGGGCCATAAGTTTTGCTAACCCCAATCCTCTTACTAATTTGGTGATTTGGATATCAACATTAAACTCTTGGATTCTGTTTATCCACCTGCACCTTCTCCATGAAACTTCTTTTTGAACCAAGATGTCTTTTACAGTAGCACTGGGCACATATGCAACTACAATTGCTCCTACCAAGTAACATCTAAAATTTTTGATAGCTTTGACTAATGCATAGGCCTATTTCTCATTTATATCATACTTTAACTCAGCTTCTTGCAATGATTTACTAAAAAAGGAAATGGGCTGTTCAAAACCCTGTGAGTTCTTCTGTAACAATACTGCAGCTATAGTATGATAAGAAGCAAATGAAAAGATTTGAATAGGCTTACTAAAATCTGGTGATCTTAATACAGGAGCACTTTTAATAGCCATCTTGATATCAAAAAAATCTTGCTTGGCCTCATTACTCCATTCCACCTTTGCATTCTTCTTCAACATTTTAGAGATGGGAACATTGATTTCAGCAAAGTTTCTAACAAACCTTCTGACAAAATTTATCTGTCCAAAGAAAGATTGGATACCTTTTACATTTTTTGGCAATGGTGCCTTGTCTATTGCTACTACTCTCTCAGGGTCAATCTTGACTCCATCCTTAGATACAATATGTCCCAAAAGTTTACCCTCTGTTACTCCAAAGGAACACTTCCTTGGGTTAAGGGAGACCCCATATTCTAGAGCTCTTACAAAGATTTTTTCCAAGTGACCACAATGCTGGTCGTTCTTTTCTAAATAAGTTGTAAGGTCATCCTGATAAACAACAAGAAATTTGTTTATGAAATCTACAAAGGCTACATCCATGGCTCTTTGAAAGGTAGCCCCAGCATTAGTTAAACCAAAAGGCATTCTAACATATACATAAGTACCCCACGGAGTAGTGAATGCAGTTTTGAACTATTCTGATTCTTTGATAACTACTTGATTATAACCTGAAAAACCATCCATCATGGACATTAATTTAGATCTAGTAACCCTTTGTAACATGGCTTCCATGTTTGGTAAACCATAATTGTCTTTCAAAGAATTTATGTTCAGATTTCTAAAGTCTACACACAACTTGATGTCTCCATTCTTTTTTCTTACAGGGACAAGATTAGAAACCCATGTTGAATGCCTAATAGGTTGAATGATGCCTGCATCACTCATCTTTTTTAACTCATCCTGCATTTTTGGTGCCAAAGTAGGATTGACAGGTCTCAACTTTTGTCTAAAAGGTTTAGTATTTTCCTTCAAAGGAATTTCATGTTGGAACAAGTCTTCTCTATATGCCTTTAAATCATCATAAGACCAAGCAAATACATGTCTATACTTTCTAAGAAGACCTATCAGAGACTTTTTTTATTTCAGGAGTCAAGCTTCCCCCAATATATACATTTTTTGGGGCTTCCTTTGTTCCTAAATTTATCTCCTCTACACCCTCAGGCTTGCTTAAAAGATTTGCCTGGGAAGAGCTATCATGGCTATCAAATGCTCTTTCCAACACTACCAAACCCTTTGGGACTTTATTTGTTTTCAACTGTAAGATTTCCTTGGCAAGGAGAGAGTTCTTATTATCTGATGTTTCTACATACTCACCAAAATTTATCTCTTTATCTCCAAAACTTGCATCATAATGCATAAATCTCAAAATATCTAGATCATCATCAAAAACCTTCCAATTTTCATAATTATCTGGTATGGATGGCCTAGTTTGAATCTCAATCATAGATATCCCTACAAAAGTGATATCCTCTGGTCTTAATGCAATGTTAGCCAATAAATCAGCCATTCTATTATGGCCTCTATCCATCCAATCAATACAGAAAGCATCAAACTGTTCTATCTCATCCCAAACAACATTCCTATATTGTTTTAACATTTGGTTTCTTGAAACATATTTGGATCTAATCTAAGATACAACTAATTTTGAATCTCCAATAACTCTGAGATTTTTGATCTTGTGCTTTGAGGCTAATCTTAATCCTATCAGTAAAGCCTCATACTCTACAATATTATTTGTACAAGTAAATGACAGGGTGAAGGAAAATTTAAACATTTTTTCAGTGGGGGAAATCAACAACACACCTGCACCAGATCCCTCTTTAGAGCAAGCACCATCAAAGTACATGGTCCAAAGATCTTTTTGACTTGTTACATTTCTTTCCTCCTGAGCTAATAGAGAAGGTTCATCCTCATTATCATTACTCTGTACTTGGAAGGAATTTATGTCAGTATCAAGAAAACAATTCATGTTATTATCACTAGCTTCTTCCTCAATCATGTGAGGAGTTCTAACTTCCTTGAGTACCTTAATGCTCTTACTAGTGACATTAAAAGTAGCATAAGATAAATCACACTAGATACTACCTCCCATTGCTGCACTCCATTTTCTTGATAAAAACATTCCATATTGTGGAGGAATGTCAACAACCAGGACACTCATAGTCAATTATTTTTTAGGATAGGCAGCAAGTCTATAAGGCAAGGCTTTGATTGTTCCAATTACTGGTACCTCCCTAGAGTCCATTTCCTAGCATCTCCCATAAGGAGTATCAACCTGCAATCCCATTGACCTCATGATTTTTGCAGGCATGACAGTATTTGAAGCTCCTGAATCAATCATGCAATTTTTTAACATTTTGTCATTTATGATCAATGTTAAGAAAAAAGGATCAACAACTCCCATAGAAGCATTCACCCCATTAGTGTCCAAAAAGATCTGAGGTATTTTTGAAATAATTTCTTCTGTGTCCTTTTTTATTGGACCTTGATCCTTTATTCTAGTATTTACTATTTCCTGGGTGTCTGCGGTTTGAACACCATTAATCCATGTGAGGGATTTCTCTTTGTGTTCATTTATCCTCATCATCTCCAATAAAGGCACTTTTACTGTGATCTGAGATAGCAGCTGATTCATGTCAATAGGTGCATAATTTAAAATAGATAGGTCTACCTTCCCTTTTGGGGTATCCTTGGCTTCAGGTTGCGTGGTTGTACCCAATGGTTCCTTATCCTTTGATTTATTTTTAGGTTGGGAATTTTGGGTAGTAACCATTAAAGTTTTAGCCTTGATTCTAAAAACCTGGATTGGTTCAGCAGGCTTTTCAATGCCTTTTTGCTTTAATTTCTTGGTATCATCAGCAACCTTATTTTTTGTGGCAGACTACTTTGCATCTTCTTTATCCCTTTTAATAAAAACACTTGCTGGTTTACCAAATGTTTTGTCAACAGTCCTATTTCTAAGGACATAATTACTCTTGGCCTGTGTCACCATATCAACAGTGATTTGGGCTATCTCTTCGTCAGAGGGTGTTCTTAATACAATAGGTTCTTCAACTTGTTCAGAGCTGTTATTTATATCTTTAGTTTCTTCCTCTTCTTCATCGGAAAAAACTTGTTGATCGTAAGCCTCTCCTCTATTCTGAGAATGATTTACATCCTGATTTTCACTTTCTTCATCAGAGTCAACCTCTTCAACAAATTTAGCAAAGGTCATTCCACAACCTCTGTCATCATATGATTCATCTTCCTCTTCTTCTTGTTCATTACTTTCAGACATATTCTAAGGAATCACACAATAATCTGAATCATGAGGGGATTGGCACACAGTGCACCATGGAATTTCACCAGTCATATTAACTGAATGCTTCTGTAAAGGGTCAGGGGTTTTATCTTTTGACCTCATATCCTTCTTTTCTAGGACAATAGGCTTTCCATCCTTCCACTGTGTATTGTAAGGATAGTTCTGCATCCTAGGCTGCCTATTGAAATTATTTGGAGGAGGTTTATCATTTCCCTAAAACTTATTTTTACTTTCCCCCGGTTTCAGATCCTTTAAAGCATTAAGGATTTTCTTGAGGCTGTCATCTTCCCTAGGTTTTACATTTGCAGATTTATCAACTTCTTTCTTTCCAAACCTAGAGGTTTTAGGATCCTCTCTTCTTCCTAGTTTTCCCGATACCCTCCTATTGCTCTCAATGTTTACAACAAATCTCTGAGCTTCTCTAATAGTCCTAGGGTTCTTATCCCTAAGCAAGTATCCCATCTTGGCATCAAAAGCATTCAGATATGTCACTAAACACACCTTCTCATCCAACCTCATGACTTGGAAGAGCTTGTGCATTGCCTTTTGAAACCTCACATTGAATTCTAGGACCTCTTCATTCTAGTTTTTCTTTATATTATTGAATTCATTCAACATAAAACCCTCATTAGTCTTATCACCGTATTGATCTTTAAAACAATTTATAAAATCATCCCAAGAACCAATACAATCATAAGGAAGCCCTCTGAACCAGTCTCTTGCATCTTCAGTTAAAGATTGAACAAATAATTTCATGATGACATCTTCATATTCTATTTCATAGTCGTCAATCATATCAATAAAATTCTTTAGATGGTCTTCACAAAAAACAACATTATTTCCAGTAAACTTAGGTAATTTCTCTCTAATCTTTGCAGGAATCAAATTAGGATAACCAACAATATTGTTAAAGAGAACATGTCTGTACCTTTCAATGTAAATTATTCCTCTTTGGAATGAAGCATCTATTTGAGAGGTGGAAGCTTTGTTATTTTCTGTATTAGCAACATTTGCAGTAGTCACTGGTGTGACAATGGCACCCTGGGTAGCAGAATTTCCAACATTAATATTAGATGTTATCCTAGGGTTAGTTGGAATTAAAGGAACAGAAGATTGTCTGAGAAAGTCAACTTTCTTTTTCATTTCCAAAGTAGTAGCCTTAATTTCTGCCTTTTCTAATTCTTTAGCAATATTTTCTTGTTCTCTTCTAGCCCTTTCTAAATCATTTTCCAATTTGGACAAAGGATCTATTGGGATCTTGTCATTTTTAGGCTCATTTATTGTGATCCCTTTTGAGATCTATTTTCCCTTATCCTTAGGCTTCCTAATTTTGGCAATGGGTCAGACAATAGGTTGTTCACCAACCTCCTTGGGGGCTTCTACAAAATTTATGGCCTTCAAGGTCATCAACTATCTTTTGAGCTGATCTGCCATAATTTGGGCCTGTCTTATTTCAGTTTCCTTTTTAGCTTCTCTTTCCTTCCTAATTGCAATTTGTTCCTGGATACTTCTTTCTAAATTGTAGACTTCTTCAAAAATATCCTCTGAATCTGGAAGAGTAGTATTAGATGGTGAATTTTCAAACGTAGAATCTCCTTGTTGATTTCTAGGATTTTTTGGACTTTCAGAAGGAGGTCCCCGGGTTGGGGGATCATTTCTTCCTTCCAGGCCCCTGCTCTTACTTCTTGACCTTCTAACTTCCTTTTGAGATTCTACATCTGGGTTCATCATTTTCTTATGATGAACTTCATCATTTTTATGAAAATAAAAATCCTCATATGCTCCTAAACCCAGATCAATTGCCTCTTCATACTCAAAGGTATTTTCTTCTTGGTCTTGAGTGAATTTGTGATTTATTTTCATATCTTTCTTCTGTCTCCATGCCTGAGACATATCACCACTGTTCTGATTTCTTCTAGGTAAATAAGTCCTAGAAGTGCTTGGAAGTTCACCTTGTAATCTACTTTCTGGATGGTCCTTCCTCCAAGCCCTAGTATTTCTTTGACTCATAATTGCAAGTATGTGAAATAATTTCTTGTTTTCTTATTATCTTTACTTAGCACTACTGCAGAGACTTTCAGAGTCGCCACCAACACAAGTTGGGAAATATTTTCACACACCTAATAAATCAAAGTATTCAAAATTTATCAAGTAATCAAAACAAAGATAACTATAAACAAATGCAAAGCTAAAAGAGATTTTCAGGTTCTGACCAAATCCAAAGCTTGCAAATATTTCTCTGTTTTCCAATGGTGCTTTACTGGTTCTAACAAATAAGAAGGCCAGGAGTCTAGCTCAACTTGTACCTGTGTTATTTGATATTCAAATTTACAATACCAGAGATCTAAAATTCAAATTTATCATAGTATTTCAATCCCTATTCCCCAGCAGAGTCGCCATTTTGTTGGTTTCCAAAAAGGGAGTTTATGCTCTAACAGGCAACCAATACATCTACAGATTCTGAGGATTGGTTGGATCCAAATATTTAACTCTAGAGATGATTGGACCAACTATAGGGTCTTAGTATGCCCTCTATGCTTCTGGCTCTAAAAAACCAAGGAGGGTGATCCTAATCTAGTAACAAAACTTTCTTCACTGATTCACTAACTGGATTTAAATGCAACAGATAAATGACAAGAAAAACTAAATGATGACCATTCATTCATAGATTTTTCTCTATCACTACATGGTAATTTATTCTGCAAATCACTGAACTTCAAATAATTTTGACAATTTTATACTTTAAGATAGAAATACCAGTAGAATCCCTTAACCACTTATCTCTATGAGAAGAACCTCACTGCTGGCCAGTGTCTTATCCATTGGGCTACACCTCCACTGCAAGACTGTTATGCATGAACAAATATATTGAACTTTGAAAGATTTATTCCCCTTTGAAAATACTAATCACCCTGTGTGGATTTTATCAAAGGTTCCTAAATTCACACTACTTACTGGTGTATCCTTACGCAAAACTTCAAAGAATTTATGTCACTTTCAAAGCTTATTTAATCTGATCCTGGATCAGAGCTGAGAAATATAGACATACACATAGAGATTATCTATGAAATGAATTGGAACAATTCATAACTCAAACAGAAATACTCAAGGAGAGATATAAATCCTGGATTTTATTCAAATGCTATATTATATCATTCTTACAAAATGCTTTACAGTATAACCTTCTAAAAATAACTTGAACCAAAAAATATTATGCTTCTATAGAAATAATGTCTAAAAATGGTCTATGATATCCCAGACTCAAGAAACTTATCAGTAAAATGGATCAAGTTCTCGGTCCTTTTACACTGATCCTGGTAATCCTTTTATAGAATAAGGATTGCAAACAAGCTTCGGATCATCTTAGAAAAGACAAGAAAGAAGTCCTCAGATAAGACAAAAAATGCAAATAAAAACTTTCTTGTTACAAAACTTCGAGATGGATCATAAAGATGAGCGCCAAAATCTTGCAATAGCTCCCAAGGTCAGTTCAACTTCTGCCAGGTGTTGTATCCATGCCTATGATATCTGCTTGACATCTTTGTCCATGTTAGCTTTGATCCTGAGGATTTGGAATATTGCCACTTGCTGCTTCTTTATTTGATGCTTCTTCTTCTTCTGAACACTCTAAGGGATATGTTGATTCCCAAGTCATATAGGTCTCTTCACTTGGCCAATGAAAGGCAAGGACTTCATCCCTCTTTGGTAGTCATTTGTTCCACTCAGCAACCAACTGGTGAACCTCTATTCTTACATTAGCAAAATGTATCCTAGCATCCTAAAGGAGTTCAAAAAATTGTATGAATGGGGTATTATCATCTGTACATAAAATGGAGTCTACTTTAGACAATACTTGTCTATCTATCTGCTTCGTCCATTGACCTTTATCTTTAATTACCCCATCTGCCTTAATAAGACCAGGAAAAATTTGAAAATCATCCTGGAAATATCTCACCCTTAAGATTTCTAACTTTCTTCTTATACTCCCCCTATTTACCTCAAAATCAAAAAGATCCTTAACAAACCTATAAGTGTTTGTTAGCTCTATATTCATAATACACTTATCCTTAATTTGGTCAAAAAATGACTTCAGACTATCTCTTCTTGTAGACCATCTTTCCAAGGTCTTGTCCACAGTAACCACTTCTTTCTCAAAAGATGCTAAGATGTCTGCCAATTGTTGTGCAGACTTGTATACTTCTTTAGATCTCACCTTTGCAACAAAATGTGAAACAACATCCTTTATCTTCTTATCAAACCTCTCCTTTACTTTCTGATCAATGTCTTCCTCATCTATGGAAGGAGGAAGAGGGGAAGGAGGAAGTTCAACAATAGGGCTTGATGAGGAAGGCCCAGCAAGGGAGGAAGCTATCTGCATCTGTTCTAATAATTGTATTGGGCCATGCTCTCCCAATCTCTTCTTTAAATCTACAATCAGAATATCTATCTCAAGAATCCCCTGTTTCAACTCACCATAAACCTTCAAAATAGTTTCCAATTTTGCAGTGAGCTCTCCCTTCTCTTTAGCTTCCTTTTCTGCCACTTTTGCTGTTAATTGTGCTGTGGCCATTACCATACCTGATACTTCCATCAAAGAAGTATCAGTAACCCTTCTTACAATTAGACTCCCTGAAAGGTCATCTTTGACAATTTGTTTTCCCTTGTTACTTTCATTCTTTCTTAAGGACCACATTACCAAAGCTTGGTGATTGTCACTGAAAGTGACCCCTTTAACAACCTATTCTACTACCTCCTAAGTTTTGTGGAAAGGAGTGGTCTATTTTCTGACTGCATCAACTATATCCCATTGTGGGAGGATTAGCACTCCTGACACTTTTACCATATCTCTTCCCTGTTCTGGAGTGATTTGTTTAAACTTTGTAGTCATCTCTATTTTCACTTCCTCCTCTATGATTTGTAAATCCTTCTCTAGATTCTCTTCATGTTTCTTCTCACAGATTTCTTGAAATTGCCTGAAGTTTAATTTCCAAAGAAATTACATGAAGGCCCTAGTTTTAACAAAAGTATCATCAACCAAAAATCCCTCACAAGCCTGCTTGATTATAGGGTCTAACTCTGTACCTACCAATTCCCCTACTGTTAAAACCAACTTGGCCTCTTCTGGTGGTTCTGGCACTCCATCATTTATTTCTTCATAGGTCATAAATATTTGACCTAGAGCATCTACTTGCTGTACTTGTTTTGCAATCTCTTGGTCATCAAAAATTCTTAGAGGAGACTATGATGGAGAATACTCCTTGTCAACATGAACAGGTCTTTCTTCCACTCTTTGTATCTTTGATGGGGGTGGAGAATCAATTACATCCTCAGAGGTTTGAGGATGAGGAGAATCAGGGATCTCTACAATTTCCTTTTGTTTCTCAACTTGTTGTGAAGTTGATGGGATATTCCTTGTATCAATTTGCCTTTGTTGGCTTTTCTCTGGTACTACAACATTGTAACCAGTCTTCTTTTGCACCATGTACCTTCCTAGGGGCAAACCTTTTGTAAATACAGGCTTGCTTAACAATTGCTTAGCCCTTTCTGGATCATCCTTCATAACCTTTTCCTTCTTTTCATTTAAGGTCTGAAAAATACCCTGAAAACAATTCATGAGGGTATCTATTTTCTTCCCCATTGGAGTTATTCTTTTCAGGAGATCCCAAAATCAAACTGTCGGATAAAATCTATTGTCTTTTTGTACACAAGCCACTTTTCCTTCCTAACCTTTTGATCCTGCAACTTTGGGACATTTCTGACAATATCCTCAGGGAAATTAAAAATGTGGTTAATCATGGCACACTTGGCTCTCTTCTTGAACATTTCATTATAGCACCCTTCTGGATCTGTTGTTCTAGCAATTGTAGTGGCCATACGGTATGGAGCCAGGATTTTATCCATGTGAACCCATCCACCTTTGGTAATTATGAATTGGTGGGCAATGGTAACATTTGGGAATAAAGTTCCCTTACCTTTTCCAGTGAGGGCATACTCTTCAATATCTCCCAATTGCCTAAAAAATTTTGCAATTCCAATCCTGAGGGGTACATGATAAGGAAATATAAAAGAGGTCCCCCTGAAACCATAAAACCTGATGACAGTTGATACATTGTAGAAAATGACATCACCCTAATTGTGAATAATATTCAAATTCTTAGAAAACTGATTTGGCCTAATGAATTGTGCCAATATTGTTGGGATTCTTGGGTTGTCTAAGACAAACAACATCTTGAGTCTGGCTGCAAAACATTTATCAAAATTTGTGAAACTATTATCCTTTCTATCCCAGGTCATTATGAGGCTCCATAATTAGATTGGCATATCTTCATCGTCCTTCTGTCTCATTAGTTCCATTTCTTGCCCAAAAAATCTTGCTCCTTTAAACAAAAACATGTACATTATGAAAGAATACCAACAGAAGGGTCTATCATCTTCATTCTTTTGAATCTTCACTAATCCATTATGGATTTGTTCAGCAATGAATGGAGAAAAATCAAAAGTAATAGATAGATGTGAATGTAGAATTTGAATCACCATGTACATCAAATGTATTGGCATCCTCTCACTAACATCCTCTCCAAAAGCCTGACATAATGACCAATATGCACCCTTAGCTCTAGAATCAAAATATTCTATTTTAAAAGGCTCTTGTGTGTTCTGTCCCATAATAACCATTTTCCCAATTTTGGTGTAGAAATCCTTCAACAATTTGCTTCTGAAATAGTTCCTTTGTGCATCATATACTTGCCTTAGCTCTTCAAAATTAATATTCTGTAAACTGTCTGAGGGTTCACTTAACCCGAACACCTTCCTGATCTCTTCAACAGAAATTTTGATCAATAGTATTCCCTTTGCATCCCTAACCTCCCTAGTGATTGGGTCATAACTCTTCGCAACTTGGATCATCAGATCAACATCTAAAAAGACACCGGGTACCACAAGTTTTCCTAGGTCAGACTGCCATATATTGCTTGCAAGGTGAGGGGCATTTCTCTAACTAAAACCTACTTTGAATAGATCTAATCCAGTGATATCAAAGTCACCACTTGCATTGATTGTACCAATTTTAGCCTCCCTAATAAAATTTGTTGTGTCATATAAACCCTCTACTACTTTTACCCTAGGGTCTTTGGGAATCAGACTCTTGGTTTTCACTAGGTTAGTAGTAGAGTCGGGAAGTAACTGCAACAAATCCTCATGCAAACCTCTTTCACTATACTCAATTTTACCAGATAATTCTTTCCTTGGTGCCATTTTTAGGGTTTATCTTAAAAGAAACCTTTTCAAGATATAGAAACTACAGAACTATGACTCTTTTAGCAGGGAAGCAATTCACACAAGTATTTTACCAACCTCTTTCCGAGAAATCACCAGGAGACAACAACTAGTCCTCGCAATTCTTCACACTTGAGTCTCTACAATTTTTTGATTTCTTTTTGCTTCTGAGAGTGCGTAGAATTCTGATATATGAGAAATTAAAGCAATCATTTCAATAATTTATTTAGCATGATTCAAAAATTACTCCTCCGGAAGAACGAACTGTGACTTCTCAATGGGAAACTTCAAATTTGCATTACTTTATCTCCAGTTTGAATTAGAACCATTGATTGTCATTAGCAAATGATCTAATAGCCTATCGCATGATCACATAGCTTGAAAATTTCTCATGTGAGAAGCCGTCACTTAGTCTCTCTGTTGACGGTAGTCCCATATAACTTTCACTATTAAAACAAAATGTTAGTTGCATGATTGCATAGCTTGAAAATTGCTCATGCGAACATGTGACAAACTGTTAGCATTCACTCACCATCATCTTTTCTTCAAGTTACTGGTCCCACTTCACTTTGTTAATAAAGAAAAATCCACGCTGGGAATACCTGGCAAGTTGTCATGTAATCTCCTTCTTTCCGAGCACTGGTGTTTTGCTGACATCCTCCACATCAGCAAGTACTATCGACCAATCAAGGAAAAACCATATGCAAAAACTGACACCGGTCCCACTGATATTAGCTAATGAGAAAATGTTATTCATGTACATCTGTCAAAGGTCCCACCTGAGAATCGTGCTTGGCTTTATGCAAGATCAACAACATGTCACATGATCGCATAGGCCTCTAAGATCCCATGCGATTATACGACAACCGTTCGATCTTTTCCTTATTACTTTTCAACTCTGGAGATCCTTCTGCCACCGGCCCCATTGTCCTCTACAAATAAAAAGCTGCCAGTTATGAAATACTTGTCAGTGGTCCCACTTTGTTTCCACATCAAGCTTCATTGTAAGATCAACGGTTAGTCGCATGTTCACATGGCTTGGAAAGATTCCATGGGAACACACGACTGCCATTAGATCTTCATTAAAGAATCAAAGGTCAATGAAAGCTGAAACATTAGAAAATAAAAGGCATAGGACTTAGGAAATATTAATCATTGCCGGACTTAGGAAAAATAAAACCACCAGTCGCAGAGACTTAGGAAAATATTTACGCACATGCATTTTTGAGACTTTAAGTGATTCAAAAAGGTAACGCACAAATAGAAATGAATAGAGTGACCTAGGGTTTTTGAACATGGCATAAACTTAGGGTTTTTCTTAGGTTTAACTCTTAGTTAGGGCTCACTGGATAGTGAGGAAAAATAGATAATTTTGTAGGATTTTTTATGGGTTTTCTTTAGCAAAATTATCACAACTTTATGAACATTTATACACACTTCAAATTTATAAAAATTTCACAAGACTCATGTACTAAAAATTTGAAGTGCCAACAGACCATTTTTGCAAGGTATCCGTGAAGTATCCCTGAGAAAGAGAAGATGAAAATTTTCACAAACAATTTGACCATGGAAATGAATTATCGATTACAACTCCAATGTCCCCCAACATTTGAAAAACTTATCGAAAATGGGATCAAGATTGAGGATGTAATGGTAAAGAGGGGAGAGATAAAATTATTTAAAGACAACAAAACCAATACCAACAACAACAATAATAACTATGTGTCTAAATATGTTAACAATCAAGGGGCCAACAATCACAATGATAAGCCTAAGTCATGGATAAAAAATAATAACAAAAATCTTGTGAACAATGGAGTTGTGGAGGCCCACAACTTTAAGGCAACCCCTTTTACCTTACCAAATGGAGCTAATTCTTCAAATAATGTTAATCAATCAAAAAAAGCTCCCTTTAATTCCAGCAATTCCAATAATTCCAATAACAATTCCAAAAATTTGAACAATAATGCCAATAATCCTTATAATAATGCTAATGGGAATAAGCCTGAACCCTTTTACTCCACTTATAACAAAAGAAAATTCACCTATCTAGGTGAACCTTTTGAGAACACATTAAGGACCTTGGTTGCCAACAAGATCATCACATAACATGATTTAATAGATTATGAGCCTCAAGTCAAACCTAATTGGTGGAACGATTCTCACAAGTGTGAGTATCATCGAAATAGAGGTCATCCAACCAATGAATGCATGAGGTTGAAACACTTGGTGCAAGATTTAATAGATGATGGGACTATCAAAATTGAAGGGCCTCAAAACAATGAGGATCATATGGCCTTTAAAAACCCATTTCTTAATCATGAAAAGGGTGAGTCATCTAATGCTAATCAGAATCAAAAGAAAGGCAATGAGAAGGTGAACTTTTCACACACCTATGATACTATAATCAATACTTTAAGAGAAGAAGATAATGTCATAAATGCTATCATAGTAAAGGAGAAATTAAAACAAGCAGTTTCTAATGTTGTCACTAGGGGGAAAGCCTCCAAAATCACTCTACCCAACAATATTTCAAGAATTGTTCTACCCAACCAAAGTACACCTTCATCATCAAAACAATATAACTTGGTTGATCAATTACAAAGGACTCCCGCCTAAATTTCAATCTTGGAGTTACTCAAATTATCACCTACACATAAAGAGATTTTAGAAAAATCTTTAGTGGAAACCAATGTGCCACTAAACCTAGATGCAAATAAGTTCCAAAATATGGTGGGACACCTGATTGCACCCCATTTCTTATCATTTTCTGAGCAAGATGACATGTCCCTTAATCATCTTCAAAAATTTCCTTTACACATATAAGTCTTGATTCATAATCATAGGGTGAAAAGATTCCTTATAGATGGAGGAGCCAGCTTAAACATTTGTACCCTTAGCCTAGTGAAAATTCTAGGATTTTCTGAGGAGGCTATTGACCCTAAGAAAAAGATAACCATTCAAGCCTATGATGATGAAGAAAGAGCTTCAAAAGGAGTCATAGTACTACCCATAAGAGTTGGTCCCATGAAAAAAGAGACCATTTGTCAAGTGCTAGATTTAAATTTGACCTACAATATCTTGTTAGGAAGGTCGTGGATCCATGAAATGTAGGTCGTTCCTTCTACTTATCACCAATGTTTAAAGTTTCCTTATCTAGGGTAGGAAATAATGGTAAGTGGGGACTTAAACCCTTTACAATATTGTAACAACATCAAGCCTATCAATGACTCTTTAGTACCACACAATGTAGAAGGGTATATACCTCATCAAACATGGAGCAAGGGCAAAGTTCTAGAAACATCCCATTATTAAAGGGAAAAGAAAAGATAGAAAAGGAAGTTGTTATTGGAGACATACCAAAACTCACTAACCTAACTACATCGACTAAGGGGAAAGATAAGGTTAGTGAGGATAATTTTATTGAAAAATCAAAAGAAGACCAAACCAAAGCTATTCAAGTATACACCAAAGAGGCTCACTATCAGAAAATGAACCAAATGATGAAGAATTTTGATAAGCAATGCAAAATCAAGCAAAAAAGAGTAGGTGAATACTCCCTATCCATGATGGACTTACCCTTTTCTCCTAAGACCTATGGAAGACCCTCAAATCTATCCCACAAATACAAGATCATTTTTTGAGAGTTATTACTTCATCATTCATGGATGAGAATGATAACGAGATCCTAAATTGGCTCTACAAGGATGAAGAAACAAGTGCCCATGTCAAACACATCCAAAATCCTAGCATTCCCACACATCAATATGGGAAAGGATTTCAAATCATGCAAAATATGGGGTACAAAGGCCAAGGACCTTTGGGCACAAGGAATGAAGGACTTGTTGAACCAATAGAAAGTACATGGTGAGATAGCAAGAAGAAAATAGGATTAGGGTATCTTGAAGAAGGGTACACTCAAAAACACTATCCCAAACTCCATGGTCAAATATTACAGTTAGAATATCATAGTGATGAAGATTCTAATGAGTGGGAATGGGAGACATTATCTGATGAGTCATGCCATGATAAGGGTATTGATGTTATTCATACCTACACTTCTACCAAGGATAAAAGACAAATAGCAAAATCAAGTCCAAATCAAGCATCTAGTTCAAATTAGGTGGTTTTAAATGGTGTACCAAACATAGAAATAGAGATAAATCAATGGGTAGGTGAACCCTACATACCTTCATGGAGACCTACTATGGAGGAATCAAATGTTATGTTTAATCCATGTGACTTTTATCCAACGGAAACCTTAGAGGAGTTTAGCGAGGAAGACTTTGATCCTAGTTATTTAGAACATTTAGAAGAGGTTGATGTCATAGAATTGCATGATACAATGTATGATCCATCTAATGAGGTATTAGCCTTCAATCCCATTGAACCAAGCCTAAGTATTGACCCTTTAACTCTCATACACCTGAAATTAATCGAATGGGATTCCATTGAACCAACCACCCTCCCAACTTTTTTGAATGACTATGTGGTGTCCCAATATCTCAATGTGGTTGAACCTTCTTCTACCATGGAATATCAAGAAGAAATGATAAATGGGAGTATCCAAAATTTCAATCCATGAAAAAATAAAAAAATTAAATAAAAAGTAAAAAAAGGAAAAGAATCAAGTGTTGAAAACCACGTTGTGGCAACATTAGACCAAAAAGAAAAAGAAATAAAGGATGTTTCCAAAGGTGAAAACCCAATCAAGGCACCTAAGGAAGGAAGTTTGGATGCTCTACCAAAACATTATGAAGAGAGATCTCCAATTTTGATTGAGCCTATAGAAAAGATAAACATTGGATCATAAACCAAGCCAAAGATCATACACTTAGCAACATCCTTATCTAGTGAAGAAAGGAAAGAATTCATAAAAAATTTCAAGGAAAAGTAAATCAATTTTGCTTGGTCATATGATTATATGTTGGGCTTAGACCCAAATCTGATAATGCATTATCTAAATATCAAAGAAGGAGCCAAACCTATTAAACAAAAGTTAAGGAAGATGCATCCACACATAGCCTTGCTAGTGAAAGTGGAATTGGAGAAATTGCTAAAGGTGGCATTTATCAGAGCCATTGATTATGCACAATGGATTTCAAATAAAGTACCAGTTTCAAAAGTAGATAAGTCCATCAGGATTTACATGGATTTTAGAGACTTAAATTTGGCGTGCCCTAAAGACGACTTTCCTCTTCCAAACATAGACACCATTGTAGACTTAATAGTAGGACATTCCATGTTTTCACTTATGGATGGATTTAGTGGCTATAACCAGATCAAGATAGCACCTGAAGACCAAGATAAAATAGTATATACATGCGCATGGGGGACATTCTTCTGGAATGTTATGCCCTTTGGTCTAAAGAATGTTGGGGCAACATATCAATGGGCCATGACCACAATATTCCATGATATGATGCATAAGTTCATGGAAGATTATGTAGATGAAATATTAGAAAAATATCATTCAAGAGAGGAGCATCTACCAATTCTAGAGAAGATATTTGATAGATTAGAGCAATTCAAAGTAAGGCTCAATCCTAAAAAGTGTGCATTTGGGGTCCAATCTGGAAAACTGCTAGGCTACATTGTATCAATGAAAGGAATAGAGGTGGATCCCGCTAAAGTCAAGGCCATTATGGAGATGAAAGAACCTAAAAACATTAGCCAAATGAGGTCACTACAAGGGAGAATTCAATCCATTAGGAGATTTATATCTCAACTAGTGGAAACATGTCATAACTTCACCCAACTTTTGCATAAAGACAATTTTCAAATGGGATGAAAAGTGTGAAGAATCTTTCAACATATTGAAGAAATACCTCATGAACCCTCCAATCTTGATGCCACCTATCAGAGGCAAGCCCTTGATCCTATATATTTAAGCAAAAGAGAATTCATTGGGGGGCACTTTTGGCACAAGAAGATAAATCGGGTAAAGAGAAAGCAATATACTATATAAGTAGAACTCTAGTCAAATATGAGTTAAACTACACATTCATTGAAAGGGCATGCTTGGCTGTGGTTTTTGCTTCACAAAAACTATGCCATTATATGTTAGCTCACAAAATAAGACTCATAGCCAAGATTAACCCTTTAAAGTATTTGCTAAGCAAAATAGCATTGAATGGAAGACTAGCTAAATGGGTGATGGTATTAAGTGAATTTGACATTGAATATGTGGACCGTAAAGCTATTAAAGGGCAAGTCATTGCTGACCAATTAGCAGAATCACCACTTCAAGATGATCACCCAATCCAAGTGGAATTTCCAGATTCTGAGATTGTGCATATAGAGGCAAAAAGATGGTAGTTTTACTTTGATGGTTCATACACCCAACATGGATTAGGAGTGGGCATACTCTTGATTACTCCTCAAGGATCTACAATCCCAAAATCATATAAATTGCTATTTCCATGCACCAATAACATAGCAAAATATGAAGCCTTGGTTATTGGAATCAAATTGGAATTAGAATGGAAGGTGACAGAACTAAAGGTTTATGGAGACTCACAATTAGTCATTAATCAGGTTAATGAAGAATATCAAACGAAAGATGACAAGTTAGTGCCATACAAAAACATGGTGGAAAATCTTAAGAAGTACTTCATTCTTATTACATTTGAGCAAGTGCCTAGAGAAAAGAATAAAGCAGCTGATGCAATGGCAACTTTGGCATCACTCCTATAGCTACCAGATCAAACCTCCAGATATGAATTCCTGGTAGAAGAAGTGGAACAACCAGCATTTGATCCTACCCATCCTTATACCATTTTCTTGCTAACTACACATGAATCACCTTGGTATGGACCTATTTACACTTACTTAAAAGATCAAATCCTATCCATAGACCAAACCAAGAATCAAAAGAAAAGCTTTATTCACCAAGCCTCCCGATATACCATAATTTTGGAAACATTGTATCATAAAAGTTTAGACGGAATGCTCCTTAGATGTCTAGAAGAAGAGGAATCAAACGTAGCCTTGAAAGAAATCCATGAGGGAATCTGTGGGTCACATTCGAATGGACTAACCCTAGCTAAGAAACTTCTTAGGATAGGATATTTTGGCCTATGATGGAGAAAGATGCTTGTAACTTTTCCAAAACTTGTAGAAAGTGTCAATTCCATAGAAACTTGATACATGTGCCCACACAAGAGCTTCATTTGATGACAACACCTTGGCCATTTTATCAATGGGGTCTAGATTTAATAGGAATGATTTATCCACCATCCTCAAATGGTCATAAATTCATCATCACGACAACATAGTACTTTACCAAATAGGTGGAAGCTATACCCTTATCAACTGCAACGGGAAAGAAGATATCTTTGTTTATCCTAAATCACATCATTTTTAGATATGGCATACCTCATGCCATCATAAAAGATAATGCAAAGCACTTTAAAAATAAAGACCTAAAGGAGTTATGCACAAAGTTTCACATGATTCATCAGTCTTCATCAATCTATTACCCCCAAGGTAATGGACAAGCAGAAGTAACAAATAAAAAAATCTTGAAGATATTGAAGAGAACGGTGGACAATTTAGGTAGAGATTGGCACATAAAAATAAACCCGACCTTATGGGCTTATAAAACAAGCATAAGAATGCCAATAGGAGCTACACCTTTTTCCTTAGTCTTTGGAACAAAATCAATTTCACCTTTGGAGGTAGAACTTCCATCCCTAAGGGTATCTCTTCATGGTTTGATAAGTGAAGAAGACCATAGAGTGGCTAGGATGCATGAAATAGAACTCCTAGATGAGAAACAACAACAAGCATTTGATCATCTAAAGGTATATCAAAATATAATGTCAAGGACTTATAAAAAGCATATCAAGTCAAGAACATTTCAAATAGGTGATCTAGTTTTGCGAGAAAATCCCAAGAATCAAGCAGAAAGAGGAAAGAAGGGAAAATCGAAGGCAAATTGGTAGGACCCTTTATCATTACTTCTTTTGGGACCAGCACCTACAAATTAGCGGATTGTGATGGAGAAGAACTACAGGAACCTATTAATAGCATACATCTAAAGAGGTTCTATACATGAGGTAGATGAAAAAGTATAGAGTATCAGAAATCAGATG
Organism: Chamaecyparis obtusa; assembly: GCA_027943335.1. Classification (NCBI taxonomy): domain Eukaryota; kingdom Viridiplantae; phylum Streptophyta; class Pinopsida; order Cupressales; family Cupressaceae; genus Chamaecyparis; species Chamaecyparis obtusa. The sequence continues at coordinate 234,996 of BSBK01001077.1, forward strand.
AAAAGCATCATATTTATTGTACATAGTCAAAAGAGATCTTGAAAATACCAAAAACATTTGAAAAGAAAAAAAGCATAAACAATTGAAAAGCAGAAAAGATAAAAAACAATGGAAAATTGAGCATGAAGAAAGCCAAAAACATTCATATATGATCCTCAAAAAGATGTTGTCTTGGTGAAAACCTAGCAAATAGGCACTTTGATGATATGAGGAAAATTTGAAAAAAAAAAAATCAAAAAAAGAGAAAAAGTACCTTGGTGAAAACCTAGCAAATAGGTGCCTTGGTAGCAAAAAAAGAGAAAAGCTTTAAAAATAGAAAAAAGAGAAAGATCCATTCAAGTAGTGAAAACCTGGTAAATAGGTGCCATTGAAAGTCCAAGTCAGTCGCATACCTAGAACATCACCTTGTAAATATTGCATAATAAACCCCCATAGTTGCATTTGCAAGCACCTCAAGATTTTGGTCACCTAATCTGCAAATTGTCCTAAGTCCCACAAATGAAATCATATCAAACTAGGGGCAATATAATCAAAAGGAGGAAGGATTCATCAAAGAAAACTTTATTCAATCATGGAATCAATTCATCAAAAACAAAAGTGGAACACTTAATCAAATCTTCATTCTAATCCAATTTGAACCAAATGCAAAATTTGATCCAAGATCTTACATGACCTTATCTTTATCAGGATTAAAAGTATGAAATGGATGGAACTACACTTGAAATATGGATTTGAAAAACATTGCAAATTTTTTTTTCTAAGTGTTGACTTGATTGATGAAATCATGTTTTTCTAGCGAATCGATGAAAGTTTTAAACTAGACAAGCCATGATGAAAGGATGATATTTTTTTGATTTTTGAATGATTGTCTTAAAATCAAAGTTTTAAATCATGTATTATTTTTCTAAGGACGTGATCATCAAAGAATCATCGAGGATTTGTACATAGGATAAAACTGAGATTTTTGATTGTTTATGCAAAAGGATACCTTGGCTATTTTGATCTTCAATATCATAATACCAAAATCCACTTGCAACATAGAATCTAACAAAATCAATATTCACACTCTCATGATTGATTTCAATCAGTGATATTTATACAAAAAAGATGTGGGAAAGCAAAGAAAGAGGTGCAACAATTATTCATATCATCATAGTTGAACTAGTGATGGTTGTTCTAAACGGGATTCCAAAATTGCTCAATGATGATTATAAGCTCCAAATTTTTGAATAATGATAGTTAGTTGCATACATCTTAGATTAAATGCATTTAACATATTTTGCCTTCCTTAGCTTAATTTGTAAGAGGAAAAGAAAAGGGGGTGTAGTCAAATAAAAAATTGAAGGATCATAAAAAACAACTATATGTGATCGAGTGTGTTGGAAATAAAAAACAAAGGGCATTTCATTAGTTCACTTGCATCGATTAAGTTGCATTAAGTCATCTTCATTAAACATTGCATTCATTTAAATGTGTCCAACATTTGAATCATTAAGTTCATTACATTAGATTGCATATATCATTAAAATCTATTTGCATCCATTTAAATTTCATTAAGTTGCATTATCATTAGATTGCATTCATCTTATTTAAAATGCATTCTTAAGTATCAATCCATTAAGTGCATTGCATTAATTAGTTAATCATTCATTAAGATCATTCATCATTAAGTGCACATCATTCATGATAGTATCATCCATCCATATTGCATATAACATTTAGAATCATTAATTATTAAAAGCTCATGGTCATTGCATCATTACATAGATCCATCACATTTGCATATCAAAATAAAGACATCCATTAGATCCAATACTCATTATCCATCTAACATTTTACATGTATCCATTGCATACATACACAATATCATTAATCATTAAATCAACATTGCATTCATCTATTCTAAGTCATACATAAGACAATCATTTAAACATCAATAGAACATATGCATACATTTCAAAAATTACATTCTGAAAAGCATAAAAACAAAGCATATAGGAGATAGAATCATACAGATTTGCATATTATAGTAAAACACCTGAAAAAGAGATCCAACACATAATAACATCATATATAGTGAAATCTATCAAAGTGAGTATCAGAGTCCATGGTACCATCATCATGAAAGCAACAAGATATCAAAGTCTAAATGAATGATCATAAATGTAATATCCAAATATCTGAACATCAATGCCTATCAAAGTATCAACATAAGCAACATCAATGAATAGAAAATGATACAATAAGAGTCTAAATGTCTCGATAACAAAAAATAACTGAGATCATGTATATCAAATGGAATAATTAGAGGTATCTCAAAGAGATGAATCACCAACACCATCAGTACCATCAGGACTAGGAGCACTATCTAGAGGCTGACTTGAACTAGCCTGTAAACCTTGTTGACTCATAGCTTCATGAAACTCTGCATCATCGAACTCAAATGGGAAACCTGTTGCTGCACCGCTAATATATGAGTCTAAAGAGATACAACATCTGATGCTAAGGCTGGGGTAGGAGCCTGTGCTGTAGAATTTTATGGAGGAGGAAAAAAAGAAGGCATCAACAAAGATGGATCACCCAAAGATGGAAAAAATCTCAAAGATGATGGACATGAAGAAGATGAAGGTGTCAAAGTAGAAGCATGGGCCTAAGATGAGGTAGCCTATGAAACAATTGGAGGAATAACCTAGTGAGCATGAGGACCCTGTGCCTGATCAAGTAAAACCTGTGCAATATCTGCATCAACCTCCCACTGATGCCTGACTCTAGGTCTATCTGTTGGATCTCTAGAAACATGATGTAGAACTCTGTCCACTTGACAACCCCTCACTTGATCATCACCCCTAGGAGGAATAGGAGCAACAATAATCACCGAAATACAAACTCTACTTGCTCTAGCTCCTCGATGTCCATGTCATCCTCTGATCCTACCAACATCACCACCATCTCTCCCATCATCTCCATCATCATCACCAACATCATATCCTGCATCCCCATCATCTCCATCTGATAGCTCATCAATGGTAGGAACTCTTTCCACAGGATCGATGAATCTAGGAAAAGGATATCGATGAAGCCAAGCAACATAATCATCAGTAATACCAGCATCCATGACATGTGATCTAGGATACCAAGGATGATACCCAATATCTTGGATCTCTCGCACAACTATCCCATAATCTACACATGGGCCCCATAATGATCTCTCAACTTGTACCCGAGCATACATGGCTACTCCCTGTGGCATATACTGAGTGCGCCTGTACTAATGTAGAACTTGTCAGAAGTAGAATCTCTCAAGAATATATGTGGAATGCCTGATCATCCATTGGGAGTAGAACATGTAAGGTAGCTCACCATCATCCTCTGGCCAAGCCTCGCAACCAAGATATGGTTACCAAACAACAGTATCCATGTCATCAATGACACATCGCCAGTAATCCAGCTTACCCATATGGGTCTAGATGATAATACCATCATACATCCAAGAAAATGGCCAACCTGGTTGATGATCTCATGCTGTAATAGGATGTGTCACTAGGATATGCTCCCAAGTCCATAGCTGAAGAAGGATCGCTCTGGCAGTAAGTGTAGTGGAACACTTATAAACCACTGTGTGTAACTCATGATATAGTTGTACTAGGACACATGAACCCCAATCAAAGTGACGAGAATGTGCCATCATATCCTCAAGGATAGGACCCCAATCGACAACAAACCTATGCCCGCATCTATCAGGAAGTAAGAACCCACCAATCAAGGTACCCAAAACAACTGGCAATACAGGAAAGGAAACAAACTGAGCCCACTAGATGTGAGCATCACCAATGGTATGATCACCAAACACCCATAGACATGTAGATCCATCATACAAAGAATAGTAGTACACCTTCTCACCACGAGTCGGTAAATAGAGGATCCGATATACATCCTTGGGAGTAATGGTCATCTCTCCTAGTGGTAAATGGAAAGTATTATGGTCTGAGTGCCAACGCTCAGCCATAGCACTAAGAAGACCTCGATTCACTCAGAATCAAGGAAGATGTAGAAGGAAAGACATGCCAAAGAGACTAATATGGCGACGATCCACTGCACTCAGATCAGGAATCATGATCCATGATAAAAGATAAGCACCACGAACACGCAAGGACCCAAGGACCACCTACAAAAAGAAAGTTCAATTACATCAGAATTGAAATCAACTATTATTTGGATCATTCTAAGTCAATAAATTTTTTTCAAAATATCAAACCATAATCAATTTTCATGTTTCTACTCAAATAGAACAGAAAATTTATCATCATCCATCATCTGAATCTAGATTGACAAAAAATATTCAAATCATGATTGATTCATACTGACATCTTACAACTTGCTAAAAACATCAAGTTCATGACCTTAACCTATCATCTGATCGACGACGTTGAGAAAATTGCAAAGTGGACTTCAACAATTTGAAATCATTTATGGTAGGGTGAAAGTGCTATTTCAGGCTTTAAAAGTGCCAAAATACAAAAGCGTTGTTTAAATGTGTAAATGCGCTACTTAATGGATTAAATGCATAATTATGAGGTAAAAGTGCCAAAAGAATTTAAAAGCACAATTAAAAAGATCGGAAGCGCTGTTTAAATTGGCAAAAGCAAAAATCAGAGCAAAAGTGCTCATTAACATGGCAAAGGCAGATTAGGGCCTAAAACTAGTGAGTATAAGCGTAGTTTCAAACTATGGAAGCGCAACTTAAAGTCGCAGAAGTGCAACTTGGAGGGTGAAAGCACAGTTTAATTATGCAAAAGCGCTATTTGGATTTAAAAATGGAAAAAAATAGGGTTTCTACAAGAAAAATTCAAATATCTTGAAATTAAATGCATGAAACGATAAAATGAGGAAGTATAGGCACTCACCAAAGATCCAGAGCTAGGTAGACACTAATATCAATGACATCGCTTGAATCTATGCTCGTGAATGGGGATTGACATCATAAAAAGTAAATAGAAGTCAGAGAGAAAAAAGTGAAAAGTAAAAGTGAAAATGAATAGTGAAAAGGAATTTTTACCTCTTTTTATAGACCTTTTGACCTAAAAAGGGTATATTTGACCTTAAAAAAAGGAATCTTTTACCACAATTGACCTAATAACTTGAATTTTTCATCAAATTTGCCAAATCAGGGGCATTTGTAATCAAACAGACGTAAAAACAATATCAGAAATGAAATCAAAATTCATTATAAATTGAACTAAATCAACGTAAATTGACCTAAATCATAAAAAAAATTCAATCATCGATCAAATTTTATCTCATTTCCGTGGGGGCATACCATCGGATAATCAACATCAACAATATCATCATTGAATCAGGAGATCGATCATCAAATCAAAGTGAAAGCTTTTATCATAAATTTTTTCGTTAAACAATTGAATGGGGCATCGCATCAAAGTATATTATACAATTAGGTATCACATCAAAATATTTCATCAAATCAACCATCATATCAAGGATCAATCATTAGAACGACCATCAAAGAGCAACATCAATTAAACAAACATCATCAGAACCACATAAGTCTCATATCAGATATCAAGAATCGATCATCGAAAGACATCAAATGAACATCAAAGATCGACCATCAACAAAATCAAGACCTATCATCAGAAAGATTAGAGTATTCTTTGAATCGACATGCTTCACACGTCAACTCAAAGAGGGGTGTTTGTAATCACCTGAAAATAGATAAAGACAATTAAGTAACAAAATCAAAGCAAATCAAGGTAAATCAAAGTGAATCAAGGACAAGATCAAAGAAATTGAATCAAATCAAACATTTAGCCAATCAAAATTAAAATTAAGCTTTAATTTAAATCAAAATCAAGAGCATTTTAATCAAGAGAAATCAAATCAATGTGCAATTAATTCTATTAATTGTATAGTTTGGAATTAAATCAAATTCAACCCATTCAAGGGGTATATGGCTAAACAAATGAATTTAAATCAATTAATAAATCCTAATTTCTCTCAACAACCCAAAAGGGGAGGAAATTCAATCAACCAATAGGATTTAAGAAAATGCATTCACATGGATCAAGCCAAATTCAATCTCAATCACTCAAAGTGAAAGAGCATCTTGTCCATTCATCTTGTCTACCTATCCCAAGCTTTGAGGACACAAACTTGGCATTATCTTCAAAGGGTGGAACGAAAGACTCAACTCAAGCTTAATCATGATCAACACAACTACACCCCCTACCCTTGCATAATTCTATAAAAGGAAGACCAAAATCAATCATAATTCATAACCACACATCTGAGAATTGCATAGAAGCTCTTGCATTTTATAGCTAGAAAGGCAAATTAGTTGTATTTCCTTTAGAATTGAACAATTTAGCTTGTTTATCATTATCATTTCTCATTCTAGGACTGTCATTAATGGTAGCTTGTTGAGAGCTTCTCATTAACACTCTTAGATAGAGAGCCATATGATGCTTAATTGATCTTTCATTTGCTAAATAGTTTCTATATTGTGGTTTATTTAGTTTCTATTTCATTTATTGTTCAATACTAATTTTATGAAGGTACATTTCCTTGTACACACATCAATATCAGTCTAAGGAGTTGTAGCCGCAAGAGCAAAAGCTACACTAGTAGCAATATCAAGAATATGTTTGAAATGAAAAATAAATTAAATATGCGTCTTCCAATCATGGTAATTAGAACTTGTCAATTTGATTTCTAGAATTAATGTCGACATAGTGATTTAAAATAAACTAGAATATAATAAAGAATAAATACAAATGAATCTAAAAGTGGAATTTAACACAGATATCACTGGTTAATGTGAAAGAAATTTTTTTTTTAAAAAATATTTTTTATTTGTTTAAATGATAAAACAAATTTTTAGTGCAACTATTTATCAAAATGACAATTGAAATATTTTTATATTCATGAAATGAATATGGGATTAATAATTTAAAAAAATATGAAGTCAAAATTTTGTTTTAATGTTTAAACTTTTTTTATAAACAAATTTGAGATAAATTTTGATAAAATAAGTAAATAAGCTCAGGAATCTAATGATAAAATAAATGACTAATATTAGAGCTGCAATAAGACAAGAAAAGAATGATGAAAGATTGTTATGATGAAAAATCTGCAACAACAATTATGTTAGAAAGAAAAAAGAAAACGAGGGATTAAACTATCATGGAAAATACAATCCTGACGCAGGAGGCATATCTCCCAATTGAACCGTTGGATCGAGCTAAGATTTGGATATGTTATTAAAGATAGAGTTTTCAAGGTTCTAATCAGAGAGATCTCATTAATGTATCCAGATTCAAAATTTATGAGTGAATAAGTGCGGTATTTTCATAACAAAGATTTATGAAAGTAATATTATGAAACTTGCATGCACAATATTATAAAACTAGAGATATATGAAAGAATGACATAGATGTAAATTAGAACAGATATATGTCTGTAAAACAAATAAAATAAACCTGCATGCACAAAGATATTGTAAAAAAGATCTAAGATTAAAATAACACAATAAGTGATTGGAGATACGCCTTCCAAAAAAAATTAAATAGCCTGCATGCAAAGAGATATCATAAAATGCTAATATTATTATTATTTGAATCTTGCAAGAATCAAACCAAAAGAGGGCATGGTCAAAAGAACGATTAGATTAAAACATGTAAGAACGTTAGAATAGAACAAATAAACAAAATGCAAACCCTTCTGGTCTCCCGACAGAGGGTGCTATTAGATCTAGAAAAAAAAACTTGAAATGAAGATTATTAACCTTAGATCTGGTGGCAAGCCATCCAGAACTAGTTTAAACAAAAAATAGAAACTGGGTTTGACGTTGAACCGTCCAAACCCCCAAAAAAATTAAAACCTTCTAAAAAGAGTTAGAAAATAATGTTAGATCTGAAAAACTTGCAACAAAAGTTAATCAAATGAGATATCCTTCGAATGAAACCTTCATGAAAATACTCAAAACAAGGATTAGCTAGCTCTGATACCATGTAAGAAAAATACAAAAAATGAAAAGAGCTGAAGGAAAGAAGCCAAGAGAGTGTAGTAAAAGGAATTATTTTACCATAAACTCGAAGAATGAGAGATTGTTTCAAGATCAATCGCCAAAACCATCAAGATGCTCCAAAATCAACACAATGAGACAAAGATTTTTGTCATGCCCAAAAATTAAGGGCAAAACACACCAACAATTTTTTTTCTTTCTAAAAGCACAAAAGATAACTAAGCTAACACAATAAGGAACACTCAACATGAATGAAACACGTAACCCAGCACAAGTTCACTCTCAAGAAGTATCATGGCATGCACTGGCTTGCCAACACCCCTTGATTGATAACTGTGTTAGTTATCTCAAAATCCTAACTAGGTCTCTAAGAAACCCTAACAGGGTTCAAACTGAGTGTTTAATAAAAAGAGATAAAATAATAGGGAAAATACAACTTCATATATAATAAGAAGTCAAAGGATGGATTAACACACCCAAAAGGGTTTAATTAAAAATAATAATTAATTCAAAAAGTAATAGTAACCATAATGGTTCCTAATGTGAACCACGTTACTAACAAGGGTAGGAATCTCAAGAAAACATTAAATTGATGAAATAGGATCAAAAAAACATTCCTATGCAAAACCTAGGGTTACAAAGTTATTACCCATTTAAAGTTATAATGTTAATAATTAATTTAAAATACTATATTTTAATCTCAAAACATAATGTTATCAAAGTTAATTAATTAATTAAAATTAAACATTTAAAAGATTAAAATAACCATAATAAAACTATAATATAAAATTTATCATTTAGGCTAAGGGAAAGTTATTTATCTAAGTCTCATCCTAAGACATTAAATAAGTTTTCCTACAATAACCCATTAATACATTCAAATATTATTAATAAATTAAATATTAAATTTAACGAACAGCAATATAATAAAAATAAAAATAATATTCAATTGGAAATAGGTATTAATTTTTGAATTCATAAAATAGCAAATTCCAATAATAATATTAAAAAGAATAAGGGTCCATTTATTAATATCTCAACATTATCAAATTTAAATTAAATTAAAAATGGCATCCAAAAGCAAAATATTAGAATCTCACTAAATAATAAAAGAATCTTTTCAGAATCCCAATGAAAATAAAAATAATAAATAAATCAGAATTCAAATTAAAGTGACTGTCAAAAGTCAAAAGTTATTAAATTAAAATAACATATGGATTAAAATCCAAACATAATCCCACTAAATAAATAAATAATCTCTTTAAAATCCTAATGAAAATAAAAATAATAAATAAATCAAAATTCAAATTAAAGTGCCTGGCAGAAGTCAACAGTCATTAAATTAAAATAAGATAGGGACTAAAATACAAACAGAATCTCATTAAATAATAAATGAATCTTTTCAGAATCTCAATGAAAATAAAAATAAAAAATAAATCAGAATTAAAATTAAAGTGACTATCAAAACACAATAGTCACCTAATTATAATAAAATAAAGATTAAAATTTAGACAGAATTTAATTAAAATTTAAAATGGCTCCAAAAAGCTAGTTGTAACCCTAATTCAAAATTAGGGTTCGACTAAGAATAAAACATCTACCAAAACCCTAATCTCTCATTTGGTTAATGCAGGTTTGGCAAAGAGCAAGAAGAAGATGAAGATTTCAAGTTTTGCATACACATAAGTATACATGTGTGTATATATACACTAAGGGTGTGTATATACATACATACATACATACATACATACATACATACATACATACATACATACATACATACATACATATATATATATATATATATATATATATATATATATATATATATATATATATATATATATATATATACACACACACACTCTTCCAAAATCAACAAGAGGAAAGATAAAGGATAACTAAGTCTTCTTTTATTTTATAAACATCAATATTGAAAATGTATTCAAATAGGGTATATACATCTAAGTATATATACAAGTATATATACATAATGTATATACAACACTTTTTTTTAACTATCATGATATCAAAATGATATACTTTTCTAACAATGGCAAGAAGAAGAGTAGATTTACAAACTAATTTTTTCTTTCTATTGATTGCATAAAGTAACCATTGTCTACATAGGAAAAGACATTCATTCATAATGGAAATCTAACTTTTCTTTGCAAATGGAAAACAAAACTAACAACTTATTTTTGCATTCAAAAAGCATACACAATCCTTTCTTTCACATTCTCCTTTCTTTGAAATACATAGTAAATTGGAGAAACTTTACACGTTGAAGTACAACATTTTACAAGCATATTACATGCATTTAAGCATTTACATGGCCTTTAATCCACTACTCTTTTTACACATGGCTTTATAGCCCTTTTACAACATAAAAATCTGCAAGTAATAAATGATAAAATCTTCTTTCCTTCAACAAAATTAGTAACTCCTTCAAATAGAAATTTGTAAAAAGAAACTACTTGACCATGGAGACTCGCCTCCCAACCTAGGCCATTACATGGCCACCCCTGAGCTTGGGTCCAAACAAAGGTGGATGGGGTACATTCATGCTCAAGCTCACATACATAAATAAAAACTAACAAATATATTTTTGATATAAAATTCCCTTCTCGTGGTTTTACAAAATGGGTCACCTTGGACCCATAAGAGGGGTGAAGGTGGAAATGAACTTAAGTAGGAGAAGCCATAAAAATTTAATACCATGACTTTGACAAGACCCAAAACCATATACCATTTTCTTCACAAGGCAATCACAAAAATACCATTCTCCATTTTCTATACACAAGTAAAACACCCTTATGGCCCCTAAATATGTAGATAACAAAAAAATGGTAACATGGAGCCCATACATCCATGTCTTATCTCCTTCCTCCATGAGGAAGAACTCTACACTATTTGGGCATTCCCAACTAAAGCCCTTCACCCTCAAGTCTCTCTTCCCTCTCAAGGGTGAGTTTAGCCTTGCACACCCCAACAAAACAAAGAAACAAATATAAAATCAGCAAAATAAACTAAGCAAAAAGCCATGAAAGGCAAGCTTGAAGCTTCACAAAACCATCTAAAAACATCACACAAAAATATGCATAAACATACAAGTAAAGAAAATAAATCTTCCATGAAAGGGTACCAACCTTTCTCCAAGATATCGCAATGAAAGTTGAGAAGAGCTCCCTTCCTACAAACCTTTCTTTGCTAAGTCCACCAAAAATTTGCTAAGTCCACTAGAAGTCTCCAAAATTGGAGAGTGGGCAATCAACCTACCAAATTCCTCTCCATCCCACTAAAAGGAAAACCCTACCTAACATTCTACCAGCTAACCTCAAAGGTGATTGAACACTATCCACTGGTTCTCTTTCCAACAAGAGGGAAATTCAAATTTGTAAGAGAGGAAGACATGACACACTTCCCAAATTCGTCACATTCTAAAAAGACATTTTTAGAAGAGGTAAAAATGGGACAAAAACATCCTATTGGTCAAAATTTGACCCCCAAGCCAAAGTGCATCAATGGGGTTATTTTATTTTAACCCTAACTAACCCCTAAGGCTACATTTAACCCCTCAAAAGTCCACTAATACTTGACCCATGAAATTTTGAAATAAGATTCCCTCCCAAGACTCAACAACCAAGATACATAACCTTGGGATACTACAAGGTGACTCAAAGGTGGGAAACAACCAATAAAAAATTTACTTGGCCATGCCAACTCACATACACATTTGTCAATTGACACCACATAGAGTCACAACACATCACTACACACATGGCATGCCAAGTAGACATAAATATAAAATAAAATAAACATAACTTTAATAATTCATTCAAACATGACTTTACAACATTAATACATAACAATGAGGTTATTTCTCCCTTTGGAGTTAACATTGGCTTTACAAGATTTTCACATGCATCCATCTTTAATTTCCCCTCATTTTAATTCTATGGTCAATTTCCTGCACACTAGATCAAAATATCAGTAGCTCATGAAAGACCATAAACATATATATAAAAACACAACATTAATGATCACATAAAATACATCATATAATCAACTTGTAATTTTCATAACATTCTTTAATTTTGACTCATCCATTGTTAATTTCCATCACCACAAAATCTCTAGGAATACAATATTCACAAGCATACCAAAAATCCTTTCATAATCAAGAAATATTAATATTTCAATTGATTTCATAATCGCTTCGAATTACATTTCTTAAATCAGTAACCAAATCATAATATTTGGAACTTGTTTCTTAACATTAAGACCTAAAATCAATTTTCTATTAATTCACATCTCAATGCAATATAAATTCAAATTGTCATTTATGTAAACATTCACATCCAATAGTAACATTTCAATATTCATTAAGGGTACATTCTACCTACTCAATTCACAACTCTACACACATTTCCTACTACATTTTCTACTACAAAATACATACGCAAGGAAACAAAATTTACTTCATTAGAATTTACATCTCATCTCATTATAATTTAAATTACCTGATTCCCATTCAAATCCTTCAAAACGTGCACTCAATTTCTTTATAATAAGAAAATTAGTTGAATTCGTTTAGCCCTTAAGCAAACATAGTCCATCCTAAAAATATTAACATGAATACACAAGCAATATAAAGAAGAGTACATCACAAAATTGTGAGATCAAATCCTTGTCCAACATAATCTAAATCCATAAAGCATCAACATGGTGTTTCAAAATACTGAGTCTACAATACAGAAAGAAGAAATACAATGTCAGGACCGGGGTAGGGTCCCCAATGATAACCTCCTGATTAACACAAGACAAAGATGAACTAGGTGCATCTCATGATGCCATCATAAAACATAATGTGGATAACAATCACTGCATTCTCAGGATCGACTCATCCCTATCTCTAAGGACCACAAAAATATGATCCAATACCACACCCAATGTCTCCAAGTTCACGTAGGGCATCAAAAATATGCTCCAAAAATAATCCTTCTGGCTGCTCACCCTCACATGGGACCAACATGACCATACTCAACAAGTGTGAAGGTCAAATCCACACCATCATGTTGTTCGTACTAAGAGGAAAATGAGGGAGGCACTACAATTTTAAAAGGGGAAAACAAATAAAACCCCTTGTGAATATAATATGAATGAGGCAAAAATCCTAGAGAAGGAGAGAGAATGTGAACATGTAGCTCATTACAACAATATGAGAAGAAGTGAGAAAATTAATTCTTGTGAAGTGTGTGTAGAAGCATCTCTTAAATAGAGATGAGTGATGGAGTTAGAATGTAACTCCCATAGTCTATGAATGCCACATTCACATTAAGTATGTGCCAAGTGTGAGAATCCTCAGAAGGAGGAAAAACTAATTTCCTTAATAAAGGAAATAAAAGAAATGAGTTGTCCTCCCACTTGGACTAGAGGACAAATTACAATTTAAGATACCTTGGCTTATCCATATTTAAATAATACACCAAGGAAAGATTATAAATTCTTACGCCATCTTTTCTGAATAAAGCGACGAACACTGTCTATGTTTGGTCAGGGTCAAGCAAACTTCCCAACTAACGTTAAATCCATCAAAGCAATAATTTGATCTAAAACTTGATCAAGGATGAAGATTTAAAACTCACCTTTAGATGGGTTGGAAATGTTACTAACTTCTGACACAGAAGATTTACCAATTGGTTTCCTCCCATACAAATCCAGCCAAGGATAGTTAGCCTGATTTGAATCCACCTTACCCTAGGCTTCAAGATTTAAAAAAATCCGATCGCCACCTCCCAGGTACAACAACACACTATCACCCCATGGGTCCCCATATTTTGAAGCCCCACTATCCACCAAAATTGTTGTTGACTTACCATCAACTTGACCCCCTGAGTCCATTGATACACCCATCGCCTGCCACAATCCACCAACTTGAAAACCCAGGCTGCTATTTTTCCCGCTCTCTCTACTTTGTTCACAACCTTATCACTTAGGTAAAAAAAATGTCATCTTGGCACATTTCTAACTTTGAAAGTTTCCCTCAATTAATGCTCATGATCTTATCTAGCATTGTATAAGGTTAGATATTTTCAAATAGCAATATTCCCTTTTTGTATCAGATATAAGTGATTCAAAATACAAAACAAGACTATTTTAATTGTGTTTCACTTTAAAAATTTCTTTAGAATCATACCTTAACCTTGTTGTTACATCATATCATAAATTTCAAATCTTATCTAATTAAAAAACCATACAAATATTATCTTCCATGTGCACAAAATGTTGACTACATAAGATTAGTTATAATATATATTACATCACAAAAAGATGTTAACCAATTGCACATGATGTGTTTTTCTTAGTTTCTTTGGAATACCCCTTTTGAATCCCTATCATCCACTCTCCTCTCATTCCATACTACCCATATGGTATGCACTTCCATCCATTTCAACTCTTTATCTTCCTAGATATGTTGGTTGTATGGGTGTGTAATTCTCACTACCACTAGAATAGGTACAACTATTGTAGGTGTCTAAGATATAGTGGAAGGTATAAATTTTATAGGTACCACTACCTCTAGTGCATATGCTTCTCTAGCATTCATCTCTCTTTGTTTCTTGAGCTGTACCATGAAGTTATGCAATGTTGTCTAAAAAGGTGTCCTCTCCTCGCTTCTCCTTACCCATGTATATCCATGGGATATATTCCATTTGAAGACTCTTTTTGTTCCATCTTGCAATAATTGCTCAAATTTATTCCTACCAAGATTCATAGTGACTATAAATTCCATGCCAATATCATAAAAAATAAGTCTCCTTAGAGACTCGATAAGAGTTCTAGCCCTGCCACTAAAAACATTGTCATTTTTAAACTTCCAAATAAGCTAAAAAATCTCAACTGAAAGACTAGAAAAAAAACATGATAATCCTTTCTAAGGCTCGAGATATTACCAAATACAATCTCAAAAATACTAATATTCTCATTAATGGAGAAACTAAACAATTTGCATATCTCACTGGCAAACATGTAGTCAAAGAACAAATGCTTCAATGTCTCAGGAGTTCGTACATAATACATAAGTTGAAATCCTCATTGGGTTGCTTTAGAGGGCATTTTTGGAGTATCAAAATCCACATAAAATATATATTTTTGGTTCCACTAGTCTACCCCAAAGGTTTTCAAATCTTTTGCACCAAAAGGAGGAATCTAAATTCACCCCCTTGCAGGATTTAACATGGAAGAAGATGTATTCATTGTCAACAAGGAATGAATATATACTTTTGGATTTTACACAAGGGAGAGGTGTACCATCAATAAATTGAAAGGAAAAATATATATTCCCATCAACAATACATTATTTAGGGAGTGAATGAGACTAACGTGCCTCCCTTAAAATAGAGTATATTCTCCACTGCACTTATAGAATACCATACCTCTCCTCTCAATCCACTAAATATACATTTTTAATGATATCATCCAATATTTTTATTGTTTCCCAACTCTTTATATAGCTGACTTTTAATAGTGTAAGGGGCTTATCTATGTTTTTTGGACTCCACCAAATTGATCTATCAATAGATGTGCATTGGGAAGATCTGTTACCTAAGATAACTCCATTCTTTGATATAGCTCCATTTTGAGATATAAGGTTCCTCACATGATCTCATCCTTTCTAAATGGATTTAAACACATCTGATCCAACCACTTATATTAGGAGAATACACACAATGAGATCACAAAGGTGGAGACCCTTCCATGATGTTCCTTTGCATGGTACTACTTTGCAAATGTTGTTCATAATTAAAATATTTCATGGCTCTATCCATTTTAATGCTTTGAATATCCACTTGGATACAAGTGCTATATCTTGCACTTTGAGATCCTTCAACCTTTAGCCTCCAACACCTTTACTCATGGTGCACCACTTCCACCTCACTACATGCCTTTTCCTACATCCTTTACCATTAGACCATAAGTAATTTCTAATCTACTTCTATATATAATTAAATTGATATTGATTAAAGAGTTAAGCATATGTGTAGTAAATGTTGTAAGAAGGAAGGATCTTCTAACACATCTGGTATCTCCAAATCATGGATACATAATGTTTATTCCACTTATTCAACCTCTTGTCTATTTTACTCCCAATCCAGTCCCACATCTCTTTCAAGTCAAGGCATATAGAAAATGGTATCCTCAAATACCTAACCTAGTGCTTTGGTCCCCTAGACAAGATCATATTTCTTAAACCAATATGGGGGGTGTTCCTCCCATCCTAACATGATGGATTTGGGGAGAGAGAGGAGCTAACTTATTCCCATACAAGATTCCCTTTTACAAATTAAGAATCTATTTTTAATTTACTATCTAACATTCCACTCAATTAATAATATGCATGATTTTTCATAATCCATGAAGATGAGCATGAATTCTTTTGGATTCAATTGTGTAAGTTTTTTATATCAATGTTTTAAATTCTACATTATTGTCCCTATAATTTTGTAAAGTGTATGCTTAATGTTAACACATTTTGATAGCTCATAAACATATTGAAAACATATACTACATTGTATGAACATTCAAACAATGTTATTAATGTTGGGATTATGGAAAGGTGAGTTACTGAGAGGAGAGGGGTGAATCAGTAACCCTAAATTTTTTTTGAACTGAATCCTTAAGATAATGTATTTTATTAACTGACTGACATGTTATCTTTTCCATCCATTCATAACATTATGAAAATAAGAAATGCTTTCTAAACTAAGATGTAAATATTGATGAAACTTCATACACAATACACAAGTATTTTGGTATTGCATAAACCCTTGTTAGAAGGTAAAAATTGTGGTGGGTATGACACCCACAAAGCTTCACTAACTGCAATAATAAAGTTTTCTAGTTAAGGCTATAATGTTGATCACTTCTGATGATCTTACCCTATTAGGAGTAACAATAAAGACCTGTAAGGATCTACCTAGTTAGAGGATTTAAGAACTACTTTTAAGTGTGCACTTGGTTAAGAGATTTACAAAAATATTTGTTAGGTCTACTCTGTTAGGAGATTTTTTTGCCACAATTTTTAGAAAGTAACAGTTGATTGACCTGAATGTAGCAACTTACTTTTCTTGATTTTAGATTTGATAAGTACTTAACTGATATCACCTTGTTGTGGTAGATATCTTCTTTGAATTCTACTCAGTAGCCTGTGGTGTGCTTCTGAATATAATCCTTGAATGCTCTGTCAAAACCTTAACTTCACAACCCTGTATGATGTTTAGATCTCTCTCTCTCTCTCTCTCTCTCTCTCTCATAAATGACATCTTGACAATTCTTATATTAAAATATTTTGACCTAATCAGGGTTATGATATCATCTAGAAAACATTAGATCTACGATCCAAATGAATAACCTAAATTAATATTACATAGGGATCATCAATCATTTAATGATTGCATCTGCATTTAATATTCATCTCAAACTATGTAAACCATTTCTAGCTCGGTATAAACAATTTGCCCTTTATTTTGTGCCTTTACATACTTCTATGTCATTCTTATATTACTCGATATATACTACATTCATGACTCAGTAAAATACCGATGCTCTATATATATGAATGCTCAATTATAATTGTACTTAGTGCTTAGTAATCATTTGGCTTGGTGTATGTGCTCGGTCAAGACTATGTTCAGTTACCTTTCCATTCTGCCTTGTTCTCTGCTCAGTTACTATACTTAGTGTGTTGACCAACTAACCTATTTTCTTCCTTTATTGACTATATGTGTGACACTAATGACAACTCATTATCTAACATTCTACCCCTTTGGCATTAGTGACAAAAAAACATATGTATGCCATAATCAAAATTTTCAAAACTTTAAAACTATCTACTTCAAAATTGTAGACTCCCCTTGTCTATATGCCTCAATAAGTATATATACTATACATATTTTCCCCCTTTGTAAGTATACATATTTTTCCCCCTTTTTGGTAATAATGCCAAAATTGTATATACTTACAACTTATCAATAATGTTTTGATGGGTTTTCTTCAAGTTGGATAAGAGGTTTTCTCATTCCTCTTTCAAACTTTCTAGTGCAATCTTCTCTAGACCAACTTGGGAATGCATGTCAAAAATATGATCTACCATAGATAACTCAGGAGTGGCTATAAGATCCTTTTCCTTCTTCACATGTCATTGCATCACCTCAATGTGGGGTAACAACTCTACCTGTAGCTCGGTTGTTTGATCCTTGATCTTATCTTCTTCTCTCCTCAGTTCATTTCTTAACCCATGTATATGATTTACTTTTGCATAATGTAGTTTGAATGCATGGGGTTATGTAATCAAGCTTTTTGCACTCTTCTACAGATCGTCATTTAGTTTCTTAAGTTTTTCTTTTATTTATGCAGTGCAAAGCTTTTTCAAAATTGTGAGTATTTGATGAATAAGACTTTCTATTTCACTTATAGTCTCAGATCGCTTCACCTTGTGAATTGTCACTGCTTGGCTGATTTTCTCAGTTATCTTGAATTGGATCTTTGATTCTACTCTCTCTCTTCTATCTTCTTTTCTACATCGATATTGGGAGAATTGATATGTCTGGTAAGTAGTGCAAGTTGGTCAATGATGGGAGTAGCCTCATCAACATTGACATTAGGTACAACTTGCATCAGGATTTCTCTCACATCTTCAAGCACATGTTTATGATTACTTTCCTGCCTCAACTTCTCTAAAGCTACTTTTTTGGTGCATAATTTTGCATACCTGCTAAGATCTTTGGGGTCCAAGATTTTAGGGTCACATGAAGGTATTTCTATTACTTCATCCAGGGTGACCAGACCTTTTCCATGTTTATTCATATTTTTCTTTTCCTATTTTCTTGAAGTAGGGGATTTCCCGTAAGGAACTAGAGCCTTATGCTCTGGATTGACTTTGGTGGCTCAGTAGATACACTTTCCTATTTTTATTTCTGCTTTACAATTCCCTCGATGTGATGTCCTTGGGCTTCTGGCCTTGTGTCAGTAGTAGAATCATCTACATTAGGTTCAGTTTCAAATCCTTTCTCATCTGCCTCTGTAGTTGTAGGCTCAATGTTCTCTTTGTCTCCTTCTTCACCCTTATCTTCTGTAGTATCTATTAGTTGCTTGGGTTTTGTGTCCTTGGGTTACTATGTGGTAGCAATATCAATGGCTTGTACCAAAATTGGTAAATTACCCAGTATTTTTACTCTGAATGCCTCAGTAGTCTTTTCTTCCTCTGTGATCTTGACAATAGCAATGAATTATTCATCTTCCTTTGCCTCATCATCAGGATCACCTTTAGTGATATCTTCAATCAAGACTTCTTCATTCCTAGTTATTAGTAACTTCTCTGGAGTATCTTCTTTTTTGGTGTAGCCAGCAAGATAAACATCTTTTGCATATGTGTCATCCTCTACATGCTTGATGTATGATATGTGAATCGACTCTTCACTTGTCCTTTGTGCAATAATATCAACATCATCAGAATGTAGACCTTTACCTCTTCCTATGACACCTTTCTCGGGAATAACTGCAAGTGCAATTTTTTCTGCTTCAGCTTTGGACTTCAAAATTTTAGTCCATTTCTCCTTTCTCTCCTCATCAAATTCTTGGAGTTTACCTTTTAGAATATTTATTGCTCACCTTTTCATCAAAAACTTGTTTCTATATTCTTTCATCATATGATCAATTTCTTGAACATATAAGTTTGGCATTGCCAAAATTAATGATCTTTCTCTCATTTAATTCTCAGTATGCAAGGCGTAAGTCCACCTTTCTGATCTCTTATCATACAAATCCTTTGGAATATAAGTAGAAAACTCAACTGGTAATATTTTAAATTTGATCATCATGTTGATGATAGCTTCTTCTAGTTTGTCCTAATCTTCGATAGTCATATGTACATATCTATTTATTTTAGGGTGACCAAGTCCTCCCTTTTCTTTTATTTCTTTTACAATTTCATCAATAGACTATGATTTATTAACAACTACCTTGAATTTGATGGTATTCTTCTCAGCTGAATCTATATCATCCTTATTTCTTATTAACTTCCTTCATTTCTTAGGTACCTCAGTAGATACTTGAGTACCTATTTTCTTCTGATATGTCTTGGTTGGTGTTGGACTGGTTATCTTTACAACTCCACATTTCAAAGGTGGGGAAACACCTATAGAGTACCTTGTCCTTGCTTGTGTGGGGGTTTTTGCCTATTTCCTTTTTCCTTTTGTTTCCTTCACCGGTTTTGCTTGTATCTCCTTGTTTGACTTGGTCTCTTCATCATTTTCACTATTACCGATCATCAATTATTCCTCGGTTGCCTCTTCAACCCAATTCTTTACTTCTTCTTCACCGAATTGTTTTTCCAATGTGTCCATCATTTTCTTTTATTTTCTTCCCACTTTTACTCTGACCAAATCCATTTTTATTCTTTGTTTTCCCTCCTCATAGGTTCCAAATCTTGTTGCATTCTCATCTTTAGGTTCTACCAAATTGCCTTTATTGACCTAGTTGCTTGGTCAATGTCAAGTTCATATCCCACTGGTGGTAACCATAGAGTCCTTAGTTTAACTACCTTAATGAGAGTGGAGTCGGTGTCCACTAGAAAATATATTTCATCCTTATACTTTTCCACCAACTATGCAGGTATCATGCTTCTTTTGTGTGTTCTTTCCTTGAATTTTCCAAAATAATCATCCATGATAGGTTCAAAATTATGACTAGAACTATTTATATAATCACTGATTTGCATGATAACTAATTTATTGACATCCCATTGCACATCGCCAATTGAGGGGAATGAATTTTTCAAGTAGAAAAATATACATAGTAGTAGTGATCCAAACCTGCATGTGTTGAATTTAGCAACTCAGAGTGTCCTCATATTTTCTTCAAGTTGCCTCAACATCAACTCAGGTAGATCTAGTTGTAGTCCTTTCTGCACTATCTTATACATAATATCAACAATGTCACAAGGAACATTGTTTGATTTGCTAGATTGGAATACCTTGTAAGAAATCAAATATGCTCTAAATCTAGTCTCAGGATAATTGATTGTGTTAATCCACATATCTCTACCATCCCATTATGCTCCAGTTAGCTTCTCTATTTCACTTCTCAGTGGGTGCCTTAGTACTTTAGCTTTATCACATATAGGATAATCGGTGACCATGTGAATAATGTTCTCTATGATTTTTACCAGTTCATCCAACCACATTTTTCCCTCTTCTACTCAGCTGACTACTATTCTGATCCACTTGGTCTTGAATACCTTTGAAAAGTGAAGGGTATTTGTTAAACCTTTGATTTCTAGATGTGTATGCTTATCCTTCGATTTCTCATCCATGCATAACTCCTGGTAAGTGGACTATAAATCAAAATCACCAATTTCACTAATCTTACAATGAATGTAGGACTGGATGTCCTTTACCAACAAAACCCTAGGCAATATACATGAGAACACACCTTTCTCATCGACCTATGATGTGACCTCGAGGTGTAACTTATAGTTTGGTTCTTCATATGTTACAATCTTAATCAGTGTAACCTTCTTCTCCTTATCGGCCTTTAGTTGTGTGGTCTTTGATGTAGATGCCATTGATTATAACAAATTAGGGCTTTGTGAAAACTGTATTCAAATAGCTCAATTTGATTCAAACTTACTTGTGTAGCTTCCAAATAGTCTATGAAATGCTCAAATCACAATAGATAGCTTGGAATCTCATTGATCAAGTCTCACTCTTCTCACTTTGGTTTCACAATGTGAAAGATGAGTTGGCTCAATGTGTATTTATATCCAAACAACCTTTCCTGCTTATAAGTTTTGCATTAAATGCTTCACCAACCACAACTCAATTAATGATAAAATATTTAGTTATCTCCTTTTGATACATCAACTAGGTTAACACTACCATCTCTTAGTTTACTACGCAACTCGGTTAACCTTAATACTTTCACTGACTAACAAACTTTCACTTGGTCATGCTTTTACTAACTATACTCATTTCAAGTTCAAAACATATAACAACCTAGTGCATCTTATTTCATGTAGATTTTGTATTCATGCAATAGATATAAGGAACTATTGCAAGATATAACTGATTAAAATTTAGTTCCCATACTTGATTTTCTTAGGTGGACGTGGTGAAATCACCTAACCCAAAGGATGAGGTGTCATCGACTGTTGTGCTTGTTCCTACATTAGCTTCAGTTGATCTTCTCCACATTTGACTCATTTTCCTTCTGATTCCATCAATGGTATTCTCATTCATATCAACATTCAATTCTAGTTCTTGGTCTTTGCAATCTTTACTTAAATGACTAACCTTGTGACAATGCAGACATGCTATTCCAGAATTTGTCCAATTTCTAGATTTTCCTCTCCAGTGTAATCTCATACAATTTTCTACAATATGATGATATCTACCACATGTTGTACAAATAACCCAAGTTTTGTAATCCCAAGTATAAGAATTACCTTGTCTTCTCGGTTGATAGATTTTGTTTTATCTTTTTAGTTTCCAAACTTGTTTCATCTATGCCCTGCATTCTTGTGATATATGACCATGTTTGTTGAAAGTGCGAGAGATATTTTCCATATAGTGCCTCTTAGGTGACTCATTCAACTTTTATCTACACTCATATGATTGTTGTCCATACTTGTTGCAATTATAGCAATAACCATAAAATTTAGGAGTAGAATTAGGAATACCTTTAGCTTTACTTGTGCATACATTTTCTGTGTGACCTAGTTTTCCATAGTGATAGCATGAGAGCTTCTTTGGCCTTTAATTTGTATATGCATTCTTTTTTTCTTCTTGTTTTAATGACTCTCCCTACTCGGTATACCCTAATCTAGTGGTGTTTTCCAATCTTCTCTGACTATTTAGGAATTCATCCATCCTTTTAGTACTTTCATCAATTTTCTTTATCATCGCATTATGTTGTTGTTGCATCTTCACTTCATTTTTCAGTCTTTCATTCTCTTCCCTTAATTCACCAATATCTTCCAATTTCCTAGAAAATTCATTCTTTACTCAGTTGACTTCTTGACTCATGACAACCATCTAATTGGAAATTTCATAGTGATGCTCGGTCAACCTTAGTATTTCAGATTCTTTCTCTTCCAACCTTTTAGTCATTTTTCTTCTATCTTCAATAGCCATATTCCTTTCTTGTTCATCTTTCCTTGTGTTATTCATGACTTCAATCATTCTTACCATTTGAGTTTCTTATCTAATTTGTAGCACTTTCACTTGTTCGTTGAGGTGTTGATTCTTTTCAGATAGATCTAAGATAGTTCCTTCAAATGCATCAGATATACTTCCAGATCCTTTATATAATTCCTCTATCTCTTCTTCCTGATACCGAGTCTCATTATGCCAAAATGCCAATTCCTTTCTTTTGATCAGTGATTTCTCAGTTTTTCTTTGATGTCCTTATGTTGTTCCATGATAATCTGCATCTCCAATTTCTGATTTTCAATAGTCTTATCAAGATTATGCCTTTCCATCTTTAAAGATCTTTTCTCTTCAGTGATTAAAATTTTTCAACAAGACAACTAGGTATGATACCAATTGTTGGGATTATGGAAAGGTGAGTTACTAAGAGGGGAGGGGTGAATCAGTAACCCTAAAAACTTTTTAACTGAATCCTTAAGACAATGTATTTCATTAACCGATTGACATGTTATATTTTCCATCCATTCATAACATTACTGAAATAAGAAATGTTTTCTAATATAACATGTAAACATTCATGAAACTTCATACACAATACAATATTTTGGTATCATAGAAACCCTTGTTAGAAGGTAAAAAATACGGTGGGGATGACACCCATAAAGCTTCACTAACTATAGTAATAAAGTTTGTTGGTTAAGGCTACAATGTTGATCACTTCTAATGATCTTACCCTTTTAGGAGTAATAATAAAGACATGTACGGATCTACTTGGTTAGAGGATTTAAGAAACACTGTTAAGTGTGCACTCGATTAAGAGATTTACAAAAAGACTTGTTAGGTCTACTCTATTAGGAGATTTTGTCTACCACAATTATTAGAAGGTAACAATAGATTGACCTGAATGTAGCAAATTACTTTGCCTGATTTTAGATCTAATAAGTACTTAATTGATATCACCTTGTTGTGATAGATATCTTCTTTGAATTATGCTTAGTAGCCTATGGTGTGCTTCTGAATATAATCCTTGAATGCTCTATCAAAACCTTAACTTAAAAACCCTACCTGATCTTTAGATGTCTCCTATAGGCGGCTACTTCATGTGTTCTCTCTCTCTTTAAAATGGCATCTTGACAATTCTTATTAATCAAGTAGATGAATAGACCAACATCAAAAGCCATTTGGATGGATGAGTCTCAGATCAAGAAGCATGGCTCATCTTTGAATAAACTCATCTCAAGTGGACTTGAGATCAAACAATTCAAAGAGTTTGGTGCAGGAGCACAACCAAGCACAACCAAGCTCTCACCGAGAAAATAATAACTGAGCATTAGAAATTCTTGTTGTTTTAGTGAGTTTAATATTTACATTACTTTTGTTTAATTTTTCCATATTGCACAGGCAGATGGAATATTGGCCAAATTTCAAGCTAATCTTAAGGAATCTCACATGGTAGCAGTGAAGAGTATATTTAGGTACTTGAAATGGATAGAAGACTATGGTCATTGGTATGCTCACAAAGGTGATTTATCTTTGAGTGTTTTTACTGAAGCAAATCGGGAAGGAAACATTGATGACAGAAAAAGCACAAGTGGAGTAGAATTATTCCTAGGAGGAAGACTTGTGTCATGGACAATTAAGAAGCAAAATTGAATCTCCCAATATACTACAAAAGTTGAGTATATAGCAACAACTATCAATTGTACACAAATTGCATGGATGAAGAAGATCTTAGAAGGTATCAAAGAGAAGGTAACTAAACTGGTAACTATATTCTATGATAATACAAGTGCAATCAACATTTCAAAAAATCCATTAATATATTCCAAGACTAAACATATTGCAATCAAGTATCATTTCTTAAGAGAGAAAGTGTAGGAAAACATAGTAAACTTGAAATATGTGCCAACCAAGGAGTAGCTAGTAGATATATTCACTAAACCACTTCCTAAAGATACTTTTGAGTATCTAAGAGGTAAGTTAGGGGTTATTCCCCTACCTAAAAAGCACTAAGATGTTGTTGTAAGCATCAATCTAATGGAGTTATTGAATATCTTTCACTATTGGATTGATGTTAAGGGGACTACTCCTTAGGTAGAGAAGTCAGAGGAAAAGGAAGATGTTGTAGAAATAGGTGACCTATGTGGCACCTTTGGCATTATTGTCAAAAGAGGGAGAAGAAATCGATATAGATATTAGGGAGAAGATCATAAGAAGACTTTGAAGGAGAAGAGCTAGATGAAGACACAAAGGGAGAAGACCAGGAAGATCAAAGATAAGAAGTTTGGTTCATCAACTAAGGGGGAGAAATTGTTATCAGATCAATGTGGTGTTGCCATCAATGCAAAAGGGGGAGATTATTGGAATAATTGATGCAAATCTTGATTGAGTCTTGATTGGTATAGGTTTGATGGTAGGAAGGTTAGTTATGGTGTTTTCATTGATGTTAACTAAGTATTGTCTTGGTTGACAATGAGATGATAAGTGTTTGAGTCATTGAATCTAATGTGTGGTGAGTATGTAAAGGAATTGGAGTGTGCAGTTCTTATGGGAGACTTATTGTTGTTTCTAGATGTTGTGTATTGAATCATAGAGGATGGAAACATGAATGGAGAAATTTATGATCGATTGAAGAGAAATAGGGAAAAGGTAAGTACAAATAATGAAAAATGGTGAATGATTTGATTATTCTATCAAATTAGTATAGATCCAAGTGTTGTGGTCATGGTATGATTATCTTGACTAGGATATGTTATTAATAATATAATTGCTACAGGATTGGAGTACTACAAGGCATCATTTCAGTTGACCGAAGATCATTCTATGCAAGATAGAAAAATATTTGAACAAGTTTGAGCAGTTGGTGTTAGATCAGTGAGCGATGGTGATGCGTTCGATTGCAGTGGATATTTTTGTGATTCAGGTGTCAAGGTGATGTGGCATAAAATATTTTTAATGCTGATTTTCTATTTCATTGCTTGAGGTGATCAGATCTATCAAGTTTTGGAAGTGTTTTGGGGAAGTCAAATAAAGTTTAATTGTTCTTGTTTTGAATCTATGTGCAATGAATCTTGTGGCCAACCTGAATTTGTAATCAAATATTTTAGATTGATAATACGTTTTAGAGTTCAAGGATCGAGTGGAAATGATTGTAATGAATGAAATTCAAATATAATATGTTTTTTAAGGTGACTAATGCCCTAATAAACATGTAATGTATATATATGTAAATTGGTGAATTATGCAAGTGTAGATCATGGATGTGAAGGTGCGGTCGAGTGAAGAGAAAAGATTATCTACAAGAAGAAGAAGTGGTGTGCTTAATTATATTTGAACAAGAAGAGGAGAAGTACTACACCTAGATCATTGTACTTGTTGAATCCTAATAGGTTCTACGAGAAATCCCTTAACTAGGTAGATCCTAATAGGTCTTGATCATTAAATCCTTTAACGGTGTGGCTCTTTAATTAAGGTTTAAATCCTTTAACAAGGTTACTCCTAACAGGGTAAATCTCCTAACAGGGCTAGAGGTAAATACCTTTGTTTGATTAATTATGCTAAGTCAAGTACTGAGAGGGGAGGGGTGAATCAATACTCCAAAAATTTTTATCAAATTTTCTAACCATTCACCAAATTATAAACTTTGCATACATCACCACAACACATATAATTTAAAACATAAAACACAACTCATAACACCATGAAATTTTGGTCTTGCAGAAACCCTTGGTCAAAGGGAAAAACTGCGGTGGGGATGGTACCCAAAATACTTCACTACTGTAGTAAAATGTTCACTTGGTTAGAGATACAAAATTAGCTATTTCTAATAGCTTATCCTGTTAAGAGTATTTACCCTGCTAGGAGTAGAAATACTTATTCAGTCTACCTTGCTAAAGGATTTTACTACTATATTATAAGAGATGTACCTTGTTAAAGGATTTACAAATTAAGACCTATTAGGGCCTACCCGGTTAAAGGATTTTACAATTATGATTACATAATAAATCAGTACTAAAAATGAATGTAATTATGCATCAAAAAATGCTTTTCAGAATCAATATTCTCAATATCATATTACCTCATTTTGTATTTCAATCACACTATAACTTCTGTACTTAGTAGGCTTAACTCCAATTCACATTCACAATTCTGCTCTTACTATTTTGTTACTTGGTAGCTCATCTTCTATTCATCACCTTCACATTCTTTTTTGTCTGGTCATCACCTGCTCTTCGTAATTTCTCTTTTTTGTTCTCTCTCTGACTCCTTGATCTCATACACTGGTCCTTTTATACTTGATCTAGAAGCAGTGGAAATGTTATATATTCTTCTCCTTAAATGTTACTAGCATTGGTTACATCTCCAATGTATATATTCCACTTAATTTCCATTGGTGGATCTTACCTTGTAATCATGCAAAATCACCTTTTTTATATCTCCATTGATTTACCAAACAATCTTCTTGGAATCTGTAAAACATTTTATGCTTAGTGTCCAGATTCAATGTATCTAACATAATATATTATGTTGTTCTGTGTTACTCGGTAACACTTTTTATTCTTACTTGGTAACATGTATACTCAGATTAGTAACTAACTTTATCTTTGACTCGATAAGTGTTCGGTGCCTGTCTTGCTTTGCTCAGTGCCTATTCCTTATTTCCCTTTAGTGAAACTATCTTTTCCTTTACTGACAAGATTTTTTAATTTACCAACTGAGTCTTATGACTCCTTCTTCATTAACCAATTGACTTTGACAATTAATATGACTTTAAAAAAACTAATGATAACAAAATAACTCTTTAGGAGTATCAATCTCCCCCTTTGGCATTAGTTTGGCATCTTTGTTAAAACTTTAAAGCCATCAAAATTTTGTGTCCTTAATCAAAATGTAACCATGTATAAACTCCATAATTCTCCATGACTCCCCATGACTCCCCCTATGATAATACTTCCTATATATATCCCCCTTATATACATATAATCCCCCTTTTTTGACAAATATGCCAAAAACAAAATTACTTGGATTTGGTGGTGGAATCTTATAAAAATAATATTGATATATTTTCTTTACATCACCCAGCGATGATTCCCATGATTCCTTTATTGTTTACAACACCACAATTTTCTCACCAATTTTAGTCACTAATCCAATCATACTATCCATAGCATTTATGTTAGGGGTATTCAAAAATCCTTTTGCCTTTTGAATATTCTTCTGCAGTAATTCAATACAAGGTATCAAAATTGTTTGCATCTCTAAAAGTTCTATTCTAATCTTATTATCTTCCTTTCTTAGTTCATGTGGCACTCCCATTAATTATTTCAGCCTTTGATAATAGACTTGAAATGTTCCAAGCTTAGTGGTGACCTTTGTCAACTTCTCGGTCATCTCTTTTTCAATAGACTCATCTTTCTTCTTGATATCCTCAGTAAAGTTTGAAATTAAACAAAAATTTTAAAATAATGAAAGAATAGTGTTCAACTCTTTGTCTAATTCTACAACCAATTCATAAAGTGATACCTTATCTAATGCAACTGATTGAAGTAAATATTCAATTATCTTATTCTCTATGTTCTTTCAGTGTACTCACATCAGATACTCGATGGCCTTTGTGCCAGGATATTTCACTTGTTTTACTAGTTCTTCCAATTAACTTAAAAAACTACCCTTCTCATTTATAGTAGCATCAGGAACAATTTCATTTAGTATATCTTTAACACTCTCTATCACATTTGTCTTGTGTTTCTTGGCTAGCATTTTATCCTATGCTATTTTCATTTTAAGTAGATCTTTGAATTCAAATAGCTCTTTAGTTCTTAAGGAGGATATATCTACCTTTGGAATTACTATTGGTTGTCTTAAGTCAATTTTATCTTTATCATGCTTTCTTTTCTTGGAATTTGTATTCTCTATTTGTACACTTTCTCCAGTAGAAAACTTAGGGGAACGTGATGCCTTCATTGCATCATATATAGTAGTTGTAGTTGTATCCTCAATTCTTTCATCTTTTTCTTGTTGTTTCTTTTCTTTCTTCTCTTCATGTTTTTCTTCTTTCTTCTCTTCTTCTTTATCCTCTTCCTTCTCCTTTTCTTTCTCCTTCTCTTGCTCTTGTTTGTCTACATTTTTCTATTGTCTCGTGGTCTCAATAGAAGTGATCAGCTTTATATTCTGATCTTGTGTAGTCTCGGTCTCTTTATTATACTCAGTTTCCTTTTGTTCAGTCTCCTTTACTTGTTCGGTGGACTTCTCCTCTACATTAGTAAGAATATCTTTGGTAACTTATGAAATAACCTCATTAATATTAGGAAATCAAGTACTTGTTCTAGAACATGATCTTCATCCATCAATTTTTCCTTGGCTATATCATCAGTGTCCATTTGTTTAGTTTCCCTTTCTTCAGTTATCATAACATCTTCATCATGTTTTATTTCTTCTACAGGGTCCTTTTTAGTGATATCCTCTATAATAACTTCATCTTTTTCTAAGGTCAAGTCAATAGGATCTGACCTGCCTTGATTTTCCTCAGTCTTGATTGATTGTTTGGGAAAGAAAATATTTCTCCATGTACCATCTGTATCCTTTTGCACTGCTTCCAGTTCACCAACCATGATTTTCAATGCTCCGCTCTTTACAAGGAATCTCTTAGAAAAATCCTTCAATTATTCTTTAATCTCTTGTACTGACAACTCAGATACAATAATAGCTAGAGATATTTCTCTCATTTTATTTTCATAAGTCATATCATTCTTCCATCTAGCATCAATTTTCTTGTATAGCTCATTAGGTATTCGGTTGGAAATCTCAACTAGAATAGTTCTAAATTTATGCAGTGTAAACATAACTACCTCCTCAATCCTTTCTTTTACTTCATCAATCCCTATTTCATATTTTGCATATTTTATTCCTACAAACTCTCCATAATTCTTGATATTTTCAAGAAATTCATCTAGGTTTTTAGGTTTTGAGGGCTGATTTTGCACAACTTTAAATTTTCTTAAATCTTCTGATTTTGTCTCACTATCTTCTTATAGCTTTAGCTTTCTCCTTGGTCTACCAGATTTTTTCTTTTCCCTCATGTATGTCTTATGATTTTGTTTCTCTTCCTCTGGTTTCTTCTTCTCCCTCAGTGTAGAAGTGGACCTTGTCAATAGTCTTGATCCCTTAGGGATATTCTTTCCTTTTTCACTCTTATTTTCTTTCCCTTTATCTTAGATGGACCAACCTCATCTTCTTCAATAGTAACACCCTATTTTTTTTGACAAATTACCAATCATTCTACTTGTTTTTCTTTGATCCTTAGGTATCAATATACCTAGTTTTATCTCATCCTTCACTTCTTCATATGTCCCATACCGATTAGCTCTCTTATCAATTGGCTTAGATAATAGGGCTTCAATCTGCTAAGATGCAATGTCTATGTCAATTTCATATCCCCTTGGCTATAGCCAGATAGTCCTTGGCTCCATAGCTTTCACTATACATGTGTCAATATCCACTTCAAAACAAATTGTATCTTGGTGCTCTTCCACTAACTGAGGTGGAATCTTAAATTTCTTGTGCATTCTGGTTTGGAACTTAGTGAAATAGTCATTAATTATAATATCAAAGTTGTCTCCTAGACTCTGAATGAATTCATTTATATGAAATATAATTGGTTTATTCACACTCCATACTACATTACCAATTGATGGGAAGAAGTTTTGAA
The DNA here is from genome assembly GCA_027943335.1 of Chamaecyparis obtusa. Lineage (NCBI taxonomy): Eukaryota > Viridiplantae > Streptophyta > Pinopsida > Cupressales > Cupressaceae > Chamaecyparis > Chamaecyparis obtusa. The sequence continues at coordinate 265,951 of BSBK01001077.1, forward strand.
AGTAGAAAAATATACATACCAACAATGATTCAAAATTAAAAATGTTGGTCTTTGCTTTCTAAATGGTGTTCATATTATCATCAAACTATTTCAACAAGATCTCACATAGATCAATCTTTATGTCCTTCTTGACTATCTTGTATGAAATGTCCACTACTCCACATGGTACACTATCTACTCGGGATGACTGGAAGATTTGGTAGGATATATCATTACATGAAAATATCAATTCAAGATCTTCAAAAATAGATAATTTGAGACCTCTTCCATCCCATTTAGCTTGTGTCAACTCACACAACTTGTTCTTGTTAGTTTTCTTGTTGGCCTTCAGTCTATCACTAACTGGGTAACTAGCCACAATATGTAACACATCTTTTGTGATCTTGACTAGCATATTGAGCCACATAAATTGATCACAAAATCAACTCAAAAAAATTCTCATCTATTATGATTTGAATACACTTGGTACATGTATGGCATGCATTAAAACCTTAGTCTCCAATTAGATATGTTCATCCTTCAACTTCTCATTCAAACAAAAATTCTGGAATGATGGGTCGATATCAACTTGATAGATTTATTCAATCTTATAATGAATGAAGGAACATATGTCTTTGATCAAAATTACTCTCGGAGGAATTGAAGATAGGGCTCTCATCTTGTCAGGTTTGATAAATTTAGCTAGAGGTAGCTCAAGTACTTCAGATTAACAGGATCAACTTTCTCAATGACAACATGCTTTGGAACTTTACGTGCCATCGATTCACATATATACATGCTTGATTCAAGTAGGGTTACATTTAAATATCAACTCGATCACACTTTCACAACTTGGGAAAACACCAGAAATCAATCAAATGTCCTTGATAATGCTTAGATATCTTCATTTAATCACTCGAATGCTCTCAGGGGACTTATCTTTGCAATGTTCTCAAATGCTCTTGAAAATGTAAGGTAAAAATGAAATAGAAAAGTGGTCTATTTATACCTTTTCCTCGATTAGAGTTTCCAATGGATATAGTTTTAGCATTTAATGTTGTCACAGACTCCATTTTCATTGATTACCAAATTACACTTCCTTACACCGAATGAAACAAAATAACATAGAATTTTACTAATCAAACATGAAATGTTAACTTCACAACATATATCCAAATGCATCTTAATAAGCTTATATGGATCTTTGCACAAATGTTAGGAACTAATTTAAGATTGAATTTTAGCTCATAGTTCCTACACATACCTTTGACCAATTAAGTGAAGATAGGTGCACCCAATCCAGAGGATGAGGTGCCATCAATTGTTCCAAGTGCAATTCCATCATCTAGAGACTTTCTTCTCCATATTTTATTCATCTGATCTCTTATTTATTCAACATTTACTTGAATAGTTTCATTTGTTTGTTCCTCAATTGGAGCTTTGCCTCAGTAGCTGTAGTCTTTGGCTAGGTGACCTACCTTATGACAGTGAAAACATGCCATTCCAAGATTTCTCCATGACCTTCTATTGTTCCTTCCATGCATAAAAATGCAATTTTCTACTATGTGTCCAAATATCCCACATGTCGTACATGACATTATTGTATTATAGTCCCATGGTATTATTGAAACTTGTCAGTTGTTTATAGTATTCTGTCACTTAGGTGCCCATTTGACATTCTTTCTTTGTGACCTACAATCTTTAGAATTGTGACCATATCTATTACAAGTATTGCAGTAACCATTGAATTTTGCCTTCTATGTATTGTTAGTAATCCTTGATCTACACTCAAATGCTTTATGACCACACTTATTTCAATTGTAACAATAACCATCAAATTTAGGATTGATCGATGGTTTACCTCTTTTTCTCCTACATAGATTGGCTGTATGACCATGTTTCCCACAATGATAACAAATAAGCTTCTTTATCTTTGGTGGGGTAGCAGTATCTCAATTGGCTACTTGATTTGAGAACTCTCCCTTCTTGGTAGTATTATTTTTAGTAAACCCAAGTCCAGTTGTATTTCTTGGTTATCTCTAACCTCTAAATTGTTCATCCAATGTCTTTAATGTTTCTTCATTCCTTTTCAATAATTCATTTGCATCCTTTTTCAGATTTCAATTCATTCTTTAGATGTTCATTTTTTTATCTCACTCCAACAATCTCTTCAAATTTCCTTGTAATATCCTAATTAACATTGGTTAATTGATCTATCATATTAAAGTGATTTTGTGTCAACCTCTTTATCTCCACATCTTTCTCATTCAATCTTGCACTCATCTACCTTTTTTCATCTTCAATTACCATTTTATCATCTTCATCTTTTCTATTTTGTTCTAGGACTTCACACATTCTTACTGATTGAGCTTTGTGTTCCCTTTTCAATGATGTTACCTGATCAATTAAGATTTTGTTATTTTCAGTTAGTTTTGATATGGCATCTTCAAATTCATCAGACAAACCTCCTTTTGATTTTTCTTCAAGTTCTTCAACCTGATCTTGAGTATCTTTCATTTGATGGGTTAACTCCTTTCTCTTTTTGAGTGAATTATTCAATTTCCTTCTTAGTTCATTAATATATTCATTTTAAAACTTTAGTTCCATGTTTATATTGTCAATCACCTTTTCATACCTATAGATTTCCATCTCTTCAGATCTTTTCCTCTCAAGTGGTTAAACTTCTAAATAAGAGACTTAGCTCTGATACCAACTATTGGATTAATTATGGAAAGTCAAGTACTGAGGGGGGAGGGGTGAATCAATACTCCAAAAACTTTTATCAACTTTTCTAACCATTCACTGAATTATAAACTTTGCATAAATCACCATAAAACATAGAATTTAAAACATAAAACACAACTCATAACACCATGATTTTTGGTCTCGCAGAAACCCTTGGTCAGAGGAGAAAACTACGGTGGGGATGGTACCCACAATACTTCACTACTACAGTAAAGAGTTTTCTCGGTTAGAGCTACAAAATTAGCTATTTTTGATAGCTTACCCTATTAATAGTATTTACCCTTCTAGGATTACAAATACTTATTCATTCTACCTTGATAAAAGATTTTACAACTCTAATCTAAGAAATGTACCGTGTTAAAGGATTTACAAATTAAGACCTATTAGGGCCTACCCGATTAAAGGATTTTACAATTTTGAGTACACAATAAATCAATACTAAAAATGTATGTAATGATGCATTAGCAAATGCTTGTCATACTCAATATGCTCAATATCATATTACCTGCTTCTACATTTCAATCACACTTCAACTTCTATACTTGGTAGCCTTAACTCTGATTCACATTAAAAATTATGCTCTTTCTATTTTGTTAATCGATAGCTTCTATGATCTTCATCAGCTTCACCTTCTTCTCTATCTGATCATCACCTGTTCTCTATAATTTCTTTGTTCTATTCTCTCTCTGACTCTCTTCTTGATCTCATACACTAATCCTTTTATACTTGATCTAGAAGCGGTGGAAATTTTCTTGATTCTTCTCCTTAAATGGTACTAAAATTAATTACATCTCCAATGTATATATTCTACTTAATTTACATTGGTGGATATTACCTTGTAATCATGCAAAATTATCTTGTTTATATCTCCAATGATTTACCAAACAATCTTCTTGGAATATGTAAAATGTTTTATGCTCGGTGTCTAGATTCAATGTATCTAACATAATCTATTATGTTGGTCTGTGTTACTCGGTAACATATTTTATTCTTACTCAGTAACATGTATACTCAGCTCAGTAACTACCTTTCTCTTTGACTCAGTAACTATTCAGTGCCTACCTTTATTTTCTTAGTGCATGTTCCTTATTTCCCTTTATTGAAATTATCTTTTTCTTTACCGATTAGCATATTTTCTTTACCGAATGAGTCCTATGACTCCTTCTTCATTCAATGAATAAATTTGACAATCAATATGACTTTAACAAAACTAATGACAACAAAATAACTCTTTAGGAGTATCACCCTTAAGTGGGTGACTCCTAACAGGGCATCATTGTAAGATCCTAACAGGGCTAGACCTAGAACCATACATACTTTAGAAGAGTGAAAATCATTAGTGGGTGGTAATTCCCACCATGGGTTTTTCCTTTGATTAAGGGTTTCCATGATAAAAATGTTGGTGTTCTTGTGTTGCATATTTGGATGGTTTCATTTGTTTCATTGTTTATTGTTGCACAAGTTATATGTTGATGAATATCATTGAATGGTGGATGAAAAGTTTGGATTTGGTAGATTACTGATTCATCGCCCCTCTCAGTAATCTTGGAACTTATAGTATTAAAAAAAAAAAAAGCAATGAAGACATTAACTACATGATACTATTGTCCTACTTTACACAAGGATAAAAGTAAATATACTAGGAAGTGTGATAGGTGACAAAGGATGGCTAGACCTACTAAATCTTATGAGATGCCCCTATATCCTCAAGTTATTGTCACACCATTTGATAAATAATTTTTGGACTTTATTGGCCCTATTGATCCTCCCTCAAATGGTAATTCATATATTTTGGTATGCGCTGACTATGTCACAAAATAGTTAGAGGTCTAGCCTATGAAGCATGCTAAGGATAACAAAGCTGCAAATTTATTTATGAGGATATTTTTACAAGGTTTGGATTACAAAGGGAAATTATGATTGATCAAGGGGCTTAGTTCACCTCAATATTGATAACAACATTGATCAATTAATACAACATTAGATATAGGAATTAAGTCCCTATCACCCACAATCCAATGGTCCTGCTGAGATTACAATTAGGGAGATTGAGTTAATGCTAACCAAAAAATGAAAGTACACAAAAAATATTGGGCAAATAGGCTCTCTAAGGTAGTATGGGAATAGAGAACAACTTGTAAAACAACAACTAATTTTACACCCTTTGAGATTCTCTATGGTAAGGCAGTTTTTATGCCTATTAAATTTGAGCATGAGACCCTTAGGCTTGAATTACATTTTGAAATGGATTTAACTATAGAACAAAAGACATAATCATGAAACTTAATTCCCTGGATGAAATAAAAAAGTCATCCCTTCAACAAACTGAGTTAGTGCAAAAGAAAAGAAATAAATGGCATGATAAGAATATAAAGGAGAATCATTTTTTCTCTGGCAACTGGGCCTTGCTATATGATTCCAAATATAAAGATAACATGGGAAAATTGTAGACTAGATAGTTAGGCCCATATGAAATTGTTGAGGTCTTTGATAATGGTATTGTGAAGTTGTCAATAATTGACCCTATATGGTTCAAATTACTGGTAAATGGTCATAGATTCATATTATATCACAAGCCTACTACCAAAAAAGAGTTCCTACAACAGTTTGCAATTCAAAAGGATACTAAGGTTTATACTACAAATTCTAGAGACTTTATGATGTATCATCTCTTTAAAATTGATTTTGCATGCAATCATAATAAATACATCCACATCTCATAGATGTCATTATTCTTTGTAATAAATTATCACCACCATTTCATGCCACCTTTCTTCCAACTCCAACTCCATCTCCACTTTTTTGAATAATTACACCATACTTCAAACACATATGATCTCAACATGAGTACTGCTCGGAATGCACTTTACTAATTTGCATTTACTACTTCAATCACATCCATCATAGAGTACACATTTATATTTATTTGTTCCTAGATTTATTTATTATACCATAATTTTATTAATTCATATATATTTTGCATATTGCTTAGTCCAATCTTTCTCATTCAATTCACATGTGTGGACACATGTGCAAGTTTAGTGGGGGCAAGGGAATGTCTTAGCCACATTATGTCCATGTCATGTTTGTCTTAACAATAATGTCAAATCCTAATTAATACTGTTAATTCTCCAACTCTCAAAATTTTTAAAATGTTTTTGATGTGACATTTCAGAAGCATTTGAAATATTTTCATATATTTTTGTATGTGCCTACTAATTAATTCCTCTTGCCACCAATAAAGCTAGAAATGACTAACTTTATTCATAATTGTCTAAATTATAGAATCCAAATTTAAAAATTACGAAGGGTTTTGTAAGCCACAAAAAGTTCATATTGTAGAAGAAATTGGTTGCAGGAAGGAATTAAGGTTTGTTAGAGCTACATTTTAACAATTGCAGAAGTTTTGAGTTGCTTGATAGTTTTCCTTTTAATTCTTGGGATATTTTTAGAAGGGTTCAACTTTTTTATTCAAAATTAGAATTAGAATTCTATTATGCACCATGAATGGACCACCTGTTAGGCATGTGCCTATAGTACATACAATTTTTCTCCAAGACCAAGTTTGTGAAGGTCCATTCAATAGTTGTGTATGACTGGACTATTTTCTAAAACTATATGGTTATGGTGATAACATTGCAAGAGAATTTACCAGCACCTTTTCTAATGGAGATGCCCATGTGAAAGGATTAAGGGTTATATATATTGAAGAAATAATTACATAAGTAATATAACTCCCATCTATGGGAGAACAATTTCTTGAAGAGCATGATGCCAGGGAATCCAAGGATCAATTTACACACTGTCAAGACCCTCCTTTTGAGGTTAGTAAACAAGGGAATAAAAGATTGTCATTACCTCCTATTTTAAATAAAGTGGTAGTATACGTCACTAGGTATTTTACATGGGAGGGTAAGCACTCTTGTTTGCATTCTATGCATTTCAATTTGCTAAGCCATTTGCATCATGAGTATCACTTCAATGTGCCAAATTACCTCTAAAATCTTCTCACCATCAATGTTGGATAAACACAAAGAGGTAGGCCTCATTATGTTATTCATCATGGTTTGATCAAATTTTTGATAGTGAGGTCATTAAGGGATGTTTCCCAAATGACCTGGGTAGAGTTTGTAGTTGTTAGAAGGTTTCATATGGAAAATGTAGGACCTAGTGGTAGGCTCATTATGAAAAGAATTAATACCCCTAAGGGGGTTTCAAAAGTAACAATGGGAGCCTTGTCTTCTAGGGTTTCCCCTGCTACTAAGTCTCCTATAACAACAACATAGTATGATCATGAGTCAACAAAACCATCAACTGCCAATGCTGAGGAAAGTCCTATAGAAAATCCTAGTGCTAGTACTTCATCTCAAGCACATGTAAGGACTAGGGAACTACTAGGAAAGAAAAGGGGAAAGGAAAAATTGATGAGAATGTTATAGAGGTTGAAGAAGAATAGATTCTTAAAATTTTAACCCCTAGTTCCAAATGAAGGAAAAAGGAAAAGAATCTTGCACCTAATGAAGTACCTCCTCAAAGGAAAATCTCTAGGATTAGGAAGAAGGCTGTAGAGAAGAAAGAAGAACTCATTGCCAATATTCCTATAGAAATGTCTGAATATATTCAAGAGATTCCTTAGGGAGAAGCACATGTAATTAGTACTATAGAGGATGATAGATCATTGAATATGTCGCCCATGCATACAAATTATTTTGAGGAAGAAAGAGAAATGTAGGGAATGAAAATAATAAAAGAATACCCTCCCAGATTATCTGTAACACTAACATAGGCAAGGGATGGTGGATCCAATTAAGGACAATCCAAACCTTGCAGCTTGAGAACAACATAATAGAAATACACAACACAAAAATTGTTTCAAACATATTTTCAATAACATGCTTGGCTGTAAGGCCTTTCAGGTTAGGGCCAATTACAATAAGAAACAATTCTGCAAGATCATCAAGATCCAATACAACTCCAACTAGTTTAGCTCTAAAAAATATCAGCAACTGATGGAAACCCTAAGGCATATTTAAACTTGAGCTTGCAAGCCTCCAAGCAATCTCCTTGTCTCCAAGTATGCAAATCACTAGCTCTGCGATTACAAACTATCAGATAACAATTTGATCTGCAAGATCTCGCAAGATCTTTCCACAACTTCGCTTATCTGATACCCTCAGATCTGCTCTCAGAACCTCCAACCTGAATGCCTAAAAAAACTACCCAAACATCCCTTAAATACTAATCATCAACCACAAGTCATCTGGATGAAACCATTAGCTCCTCCTAACAAATATTAATTGCAATACAAGTTAGCTCACAAATAGCCTTACAATAATTAAATTCAACACGTTGACCTGTAACAATAGCTACCAACAATAAATGCACCAAGTCAGCCCAACAAATCACACAGAACTCTACTCAATAAACTAGAACTACCGAGCATTAGAGAAATAACCGAGCACCAGTGAAACAACTGACCAAGCCAAGCAACACTGAGCAACACAGGCATTACCGAGCACTAGTTCCACCAAGAAAAAGAAGTCTCACCGAGTTCCTTTAGTGACTAAGCTTCCTTCAATAACTGAGACCATTGGTTAAGGCTACAATCGAGTAACACTAGCCAAGAAACACACCACGATGTAGATTCACTGAGGATCAAGAATGCCCCTACATAAGACACCCCAGGTTTGAAAATATGTTCATATGTGAGAAGAAATCTTTCAAGATTTAGCACATAAACCCTGAACTAGTTCTTCACATACAAGTCCTCCACCTTTTCACTTTGCATACTCTTCCATGTCAGCTTCCTCTGTCTCTTCAAGTCTTTCCTTGATAACACATAGGTCTGTTCTCCAAACTAATCATTCATTCTCTTAGTATCTACCAACTCAACTTAGCTACCAATACTCAGACTTCTCCTACCGAGTGTTGTATCTAGAAAAGGCATCAGGGAAAACTTCATGTCATCCTTCTCAACAGTAAACACATTCTTCACACAATCATACATAGCTCTGCAATCATATTGCCAAGGTCTACCAAGCAATATATGAAAACTATTCATCTCCACAATATCACATAACACAAGATCCTTATACTGGCCAATCTGAACATCAATAAAGCATTGTTCTCTTACTTCTAGAGCATGATCATCTTTCAACTAGCCAATCCTATAAGGATGTGGATGTCTCATTCTATTCAAACCAAGTTTTTGAACCATGTCCTTAGCAACAAGGTTATCAGTACTACCACTATCAACAATAACATCACAAATTTTACCTCTCAATTTGCACTGAGTCCTAAACAAGTTACTCCTCTGAAAAGGTTCCTCCTTTGTACCGAGCAATGTTTTCCAAAATAGCAAGTTCTCAGATTCAGGTTCATTCTCAACATTTTCATTCACCACAGTAGTTCGTCAGTCACCAAGCTTCTTTTGTGTGCACTCAAAAGAATGATGTCCTTCTTCACCATAGTTATAGAAAGTTCCCTTAAATATAACTCTACCTATCTTCTTCTTTGGTTCTATAGGTTTTTGTTCATCTTCTGTAGTCATTGGTTTATCCTTTATTGAGTGATAAATCTTTTCCTTCCCTCGGGGATTATTATGTTGTTTCCTCTTCAACTTATCTTCTACCTTCAGAGCATACTGATAAGCATCTTCAACGGAATCAATCTTCAGCATACCAAGCTCATCCTGAATATTGAATCTCAAACCACTCACATTCTAAGCTACCTTTTCCTTACCAAGTTCTCTGTGTCTAGACTAAATAGTAAGTTTGTAGAACTCCTCGGTATAATCTTTAATAGACAAATCCTTCTATTTTAGATTCTACAACTTCTTAAACAAGTCAAGCTCATAATCAACAAGTATGAACTTAGCTTTCAAATTAGTCACCATCAACCTCCACTGATTGATCTTCATTTCACCTTCATCTTCTCTATCTCTTTGTAATTCTTTCCACCAAAGAGTAGCATGTCCTTTCAACTTTGTCTGTGCTAGCCTCACCCAAAGAGGATCTTCAATTTCTTCCAGCTTAAAGAAATCTTCAAGCTCACCAATCTAGTCAATCAAATTCTTGGGCTTCAAAGTACCAAAGAAAGTAGAAACTTCCATTCGGTAACTATTACTTAATCGAGCTCCAGATCTAGGCAACCGAGAAGTTCTATTTTCACTAGATCTATCCCTCCAGTCATCACCACTAGATCCAGCAGGTTCAAAGTCTTTAGCAGCTTCCTCATAACCATCTTCAATACCAACATTCTAAGGTACACCAACAATGACTCTCATGATCTCAGCAACCATGTCATTCTTCATCAACTCCATCTTAGATCTAAAATTTGGTTTCACCTTCTCTGTAATCCTAGATTCCACAGTATCATAGAGGTTAGAAATCACTCTAGGGTCCAATCTTCTCAGAGGCATCCTTAAAGATAAGAGAAAACCCTCAGCAAAAAACCCTACACTGACCACCTTGTGACAATCTCCAAGTTGTATGCAAGTCAAATCAGCCTGTCACCTTGTGTAAACAACTAGGGCAAGATTCCACAAGTTCAGTGCCATGGATCTAAAACTTAGATCATATGATCTCTTCACCAACAAGATCAACTTCACAAGATCATCCTTGCTAAGTCAACCTTCACTCCACAAGATCAACTCAGCTCTGATACCACTTGACATAGGAAAGGGATGGTGGATCCAATTAAGGACAGTCCAAACCTTGTAGCTTTAGAAAAACACAATGTAAATACACAACACAACAATTGTTTCAAACATATTTTCAATAACATTCCTGACTGTAAGGCCTTCCAGGTTAGGGCCAATTACAATCAGAAATAATTCTGCAAGATCATCAAGATCCAATACAACTCCAGCTAGTTCATCTTTGAAAACTATCAACAACTGATGGAAACCCTAAGGCAGATCTAAACTTGAGCTCACAAGCCTCTAAGCAATCTCCTTATCTCCAAGTATGCAAACCACTTGCTCTTCTATTACACACTATGAGATAAAAATATAATCTGCAAGATCTCGCATAATCTTTTCCATAACTTCTCTTATCTGCTACCCCCAAATCTTCTCTTAGAACCTCCAATCTGAATGCCTAAAACAACTACCCAAACATCCCTTAAATACTAATCATCAGCCACAAGTCGGCTGGATGAAACCATTAACTCCTCCTAAAAAATATTAACTACAATATAAGTCAGCTCACAAATAGCCTTAAAATAATTAAATCCAACATGTCGGCCTGTAACAACAACTACCAACAATAAATGCACCAAGTCAGCCCAACAAATCACACAAAACTCCAGTCGGTAAACCAGAACTACTGAGCACTAGAGAAACAACTGAGCACTAGTGAAATAACCAACCAAGCTAAGCAACATCAAGCAACATAGGCATTACCGAGCACCATTTCCATCGAGCAATAGAAGTCTCACTGAGTTCCTTCAATAATTGAGACCATTGGTTAAGGATGCAACCAAGTAACACTGGTCAAGAAACACACCACCATGTAGATTCACCAAGGACCAAGAATGCCCCTGCATCAAGCACAAACTAATGTATCAAGAGAAGAGAATAAGTCCATATCTACATCTGATGAATAGATGGTTGACCATCCATAGGAATGTGAATTTAAAGTAATGGAAATACAAGGGGAAGATTTCCCAAGAACATATGTTGAGCAAGATGATGAGAGGGAATAATTACATGAGGAAGTAGTAATAGAAGAAACCCCTATAGCTTAGCATGATATGGAAATTCAAGGAGAAGAAGAATAGACAATAGAGGGTCTGGGATTGCAAGGCCTTGATAACCTCATAGATTATATGAAAAAATTGGTAGAACAACTCGTGTGTGTGAAATGTGGTCAAAGTACCTATAACACCAACACTTCAATAGATCATTGCATTAGAGGGTTAGCACATGAAATTTATCCAATGTAACAAAGGAAAACCTAATATAGTTTGATCTTCTACTTCATAGTTAAGGTGAGTATAATCTATGGAATTTTATCTGAGATTAAGCATGCTAGATCAGTGACTTGACTTATTTAAAATGGAAGATTCAAAGAAGAAGGATCTAAACATGCATTCTCCACACAAAATCTTAATGAAAACCTCGCATAAAAGACTAGAAATGGGAAATCTAGGTTAAAAATGCAACTAAGAACTAATATTCATGATGTTAAATGAGATACTAGTAATCTAAGAAAGGAAATACTATGCAAAATTAAGATTCTAACAATGCACAATGAGATCTAGATGAAAATTAGCAATATAACATTACTATGAAATTCTAGATGATGAAATATTTTTAGGAGAGCTTGGTTTTATAGGAATTCCAAGGGAATTGTGTGGCTGGGATTCAAAATTGGTGAAGGGTTGAGATTCTCCCTTCCTCAGTCTATGTGAGTCAATCCATGTGAGTAGTCTTTGATTGGTTGTTTGTGCTTTCTTGGTAGGTAGAGGATGAGACAAATTAGGTATTTTGTCTTTTTAATTAGAAATTGATGCACATGTATTTTGGGTTCATTTAATTAAAAGTGCTAAGACCTTTAATTAAACAACTTGGTTTGACTATCTAAATAGCCTTGATGATTGATTAATTGATTTAATGATTAATTTAATTATGCAAGCTATTTGATCAAATTACTCACATAATTAGGTCTAGTATAATATTTGGGTTAATTATTTGAGATTAGGCTCTCTTATTTTACTAGACCAATTTTAGGTGATTACATTTGTCCCTCCTTGAATTGATGTACGGGAAGAACATTTATTCAAAGAACATTTGATGTTGAAGCAATAAATAGTTTAATATGAAGCGATGAAACTATTCCTACTTAGAAATTTCTTTCGAACTTGATTGGACAAAGATTGATTGAAGATCTGAACATATCAATTCCAAACTTGATTGAATGAAGACCGATATAGAAAGACTAGCATGCTCAGCTTGATGTAAAGTGATGAAATTGAACACCTATCCAATGATGATGACAAATAACTAATTTGATGTAAAGAGATGAAATTAATCAATGTTAGAAAGACTCTTAAAGCACAAGGTTAGTTTGAATGGATAACAAACTTGATGAAGTGTGATGAAACTGATTACTGTTAATATACTAATTGGGTTAACTAACTTGATATGGATCTTGATGAAGATAATTGCCTAATTAGGAAGACACTACCAAATTGATGTGGTTTGATAAAATTGATATGCACCTAGAGACTCAACTAATTTGAATCTAATTAGATGCCCATGTGAGTAATTTGATGTGAAGTGATGAAATCACTCATGTAGAAAGATTGAAGAACTTCACTTGGATATGGATTTTGATGAAGTTGAGATGCCCCTAATGATGAGATCTTTATTGATTCAATGGTTAAGTTTGATTGTTATCTTGATGATGTTGCTAGATTCTATTCGATGATTGATTTGATGACAAAAAATTGATACATAAGATTTGATGACAAGATTTAGATGATCCCCATGCAAGGATGTTGATTATAATGCCCCCTCGGGATCAAGATAAAAATGTGATAGAAAAAAATTGAGGATATTTGAATGATTGATTTGGAATTGATTTGAATAGAAGGGTGAATTAACGTAGAGTTGAAGAAGAAGATTTTATTTGAAATCAATTTTGATTGAGATCCTAATAATTTATAGAAAAGATAGTGATCACCAAAAATGATGCAAGGAACTTAGATGTGTTACTCAACCATGTTCAGGATAGATTTCCCTCCTTTAGGTGATTTTGATCAAGTCATATGAATGCAAGAATGAAAATGAATGCCCCTAAAATGATATGAGATCTTCTATGAGTGTCACTTTTGATCTAGGTCAAACAATATAACAATGCCAAAAACTAAATGCAAGCCTAGAATGAATGCAAGCTACAAAGCTAGTCACTTTCATCTTTTAGCTATTTTTTTTTATCATCATTGAGTTATTGGTTTTTAGATGTTAGTTGCAAGAAAGAAAACTGTAGGATTTGAGCAATACAAATCCACAGAACGCCAAGATCACCTGCATACAAAAAACTTGTTACAAGGAAGTAGAGAGAAGAAGAGGCCAAGGGTTTGGCTCAGAATATGAAGAAGAAAATATCCTCAATAATGAATGAATAATAATGTACAATGGATCATCCTTATAAAGGAGATCGAAAGCCTTGAAAGGAAAAGCCTAGTGCATGCAATAATCAGTTTGCCTATTACATGACTAATGCATGAGTTTAGACCAACTAATGCATGTGCTTTTAACTAAAGCAAAAGGAAGTTGACATCTTAAGAAGGGAGTAAAGATTAATTAACATAATTAATACTTTACTCTAACACCCCCCCTTAAGATGAGCAATGATGCATCTACAAACAATGCAAAAAGAAAGCAAATGGGTCCCGGCAACAAAAGCCTGATCAGGTACCCAAGTACAAGAAATCTCTGTAAAGCGGGGAAATAGAGAAAACCCAGTGGGAAAAACTCTACCCCAAAAAGAGATGAACTAGATGAAGGAAACAAAGCCTCCAATCTAGGAATATCCCAAAGAAAGGAACAAGAAAGAGCATGAAGCATCTTCGAAGCATGAAGCTGCAAACACTGTCAAAAGAAACTGTTGGAACCCCCACTAAAATAGTACATGATGAGGTAGAGAAGACAAAGTCTGAAGAGCTGATCAATCGAAGAGGTGACCTCCAAAAGTAGGAATGAATGAGTGTCTATATAGTAGATGAACCATCTCATCGAAATGCATAGGTGCCTAGCCACTGCATCCACCTAGTACATAAGAACAAAAACTGAATACGTAGATCACTCAACTGAACCAAGGAAGCAATAGAGCCAACAGGTGAACCCATAATGCTAAATAGAGAGAGGGGTGATAGGAAGACTAAAATGCAATGCTAGAAACATCTGCAAGAAGAAGAATCAGGAACACCAACAGTGCAATAGAAGTACAAGCACAAGATAAAGGGCGGTGTCACAGACACACAGCATGGGCTAATGTCATGGAAGAAACATTTACTTGACAAAGGTGGATGAGCACAAAAGGCAAAACATCCTAACCCCCCATGGCACTTTATAACGGAGTGCGAGTACAAACAAACACAAGTTGTACAAGATCCAGATATGCAAAAGCAGACACTTTATCTTAGTGCATTTACAAAATAAAAAATGCTATAGAAGAGAAGCATACAATGCTTAGAAGAAGATCAAAGGAGTCTGAACCAAAAGAACAACCTAAGATGAGCCATCCCTCAAAGGGAAGAGATCCCAAGACTTGAAACAACCAAGATATCCACTAGACTACAAAAAAGAAAGAATTTGAATAAAATGAACCTAGAGTAGAATCTAGAAAAATGACTCATATTAATGAAAAAATCTCTAAACAAGCTTTCCAACGATATATCACTTTCCGAAAATGGAGTTTGGATGTGCAAGATAGAGCTCCCGGAGTGCAGAACTGAAGATCTAGATTTGACAGAGAAAAACACCATTAAAGAAAAATACCAGATAAAATAACCTCTAGATCTAGAAAGAGCTCGGAATCAGCTTTTCGACGATATCTTGTTTGCCAATTTTTGACACCGTATGCTCAAGATATGAGCAAAAAGCCAACAGCTGCACTGGAGGGCCCAAAGAAGGTGTCTGCAAGGATTTGAGGATGGGTGACATCAACAAAAGGATACAAAACCACATAAAACTATCAAATCTGAAAAAATCTTAGAAAGAGCTTTCCGAAAGTATCTCATTTTCCGAAAACGGAGCCCGGATGCAAGAGAAACGGATCCCGGAATGTAGGAGGTTTGAAAATGCCACTATCACAGAAAACATCTGACTTTGACAGAAAAAAAAGAGCATCAAAATGGAAAAAGCACAAAACCATACTAGAAAATTTGGATTGGGCTCAAAACCAGCTTTCCAATGATATATTGTACGCCCAATTACGATCTCATATGCTTAAGATATCGCAAAAAAATGCCCAATTACCCCTAAAACAAAGCCCTTTTTAAAAAAAAATCATGCAAATAAATTTTTTGCATGCGCATGATGTCATGCTAATGTCAGCGGGGGCCTAGGGGCTAAAAATGTGGGCCCCTGGTCAACCACGTGACTAGGGGGTAGGCGAAGGGGCCAGAGAGTGGTAGGACCGCCGGAGGGCGGAGTGCGAGCGGTGGCCGCTGGAGGCGAGGGTCGCGGGTGGCGGCGGGGCCGCCGGAGTGGCGGGTGCGGGCAGCAGCAGTGGAGTGGGCAGTCGGAGTGGCGGGGCTGCGAGCGGAGTGACAGGGTCGTGACCGGGGGCGCTGGTTGCACTGGCCTGGCGGAGTGCTGGAGTTGGGCCGACAGCGGTGAATCCCAGGTGGAGCCCGGGTGGTCACACGGTGGAGCCCAGGCCAGGCCCCCTCAAAAAATTTTAATTTAATTTTTTTTTACAAAATCATCGTACTTGCCTCAGGCTGCGTGCCAAGTCGTACGACCTGGTGTGCAAAAAAAAATTTGCCTCAGAGGCCAACTTGTCAAAATTCAACAAGTTTTATATGGATTTTAAGTATCTCGAGCCTTCCGAATGCAACCATGAGGTCCGTTTAGGCCAGAAATACTCCAAAAAATATTGATCACCTCGGGATCCATGTCGGGGCCAATTGCAAAAAAAATTTCTCACAGATTCCAACTGTGTCCAAATTGGATAAACTTTATATGGATCTTAGGGTTCTTGGACACTCCGAACGCAACCGTGAGGTCCGTTTGAAGCCAAGATGACCAAAAAAGTAGGTCACCCTAGACTTAATAAAAAAACCCCAAAAAAGCCCTCATTTGAAATAGATGAATTTCATCTCTTGAATCCTTCAAACTTGAACAAGCTGTAGCAGATTAGGCTCTGATACCATGTAGGATTTGAGAAATACAAATCCACAAAATGCCAAGATCACCTGCATACAAAAAACTTGTTACAAGGAAGTAGAGAGAAGAAGAGGCCAAGGGTTTGACTCAAAATATGAAGAAGAAAATATCCTCAATAATGAATGAATAATAATGTACAATGGATCATCCTTATAAAGGAGATCGAAAGCCTTGAAAGGCAAAGCCTAGTGCATGCAATAATCAGTTTGACTATTACATGAATAATGCATGAGTTCAGACCAACTAATGCATGTGCTTTTAACTAAAGCAAAAGGAAGTTGACATCTTAAGAAGGGAGTAAAGATTAATTAACATAATTAATACTTTACTCTAATAAAAACAAACAAGAGTTCCTCCTTTTCTTATGCAATGATTATGTTGTCTTCCACGACCCTTTATTATTCATATCCTTGGGCTGACTTTCCCAATTTACACAATACTAAAAACTTTCTCAATGAAAACAAATAAGGAAAAACTTCTAGTAGATAGAAATCAAAGTAAAGATCATGCCTCATAGCCTCACTCCTATAATCTTTAGATATCCTTGAGTTACTCAAAAGATGTGATAAGAAAAAAATGATAATAAATGATGATAAGAAAAGAAAATTCCATGCCCCCTTCCTCATTTCTCTAGTTTGTAGACATCCTCGAGGGACCCAGAAGACATGATCAACAAATTCATAACAAGTCTATCTGTGATAGGTGGTTTTGAGAAACACCTTTGATTGATTTTGTTTGTTTTTAGTTTGTATTATGTAATTGTTTGTTTGATAGTGTTGAGAAACATCATTGCTTGAATTTGTGGGTGTTGGAAACACCATTGTTGTTTGTTGATGTAATATTGTGTTGAGAAACACCATTGTCTCAGTAGAACACTTGATAGTTTCTAGATAATGTGACTGATTCCACTTGGATGAATTTTAGATTTTAGATTTTTTTATTTGTTTGGATTTTTAGATCTTTTTATTTTATATTTTTTTTGAGATTTTTTATGTTTTTAGAAATTTTTCATGAATATTTTTCACTTTTTTATATTTTTAGATATTACTCATTCTCAAGAAAGATCACATTGGTTTGCCCCCAATGTATAGCAAGGTGTAGAAAATTACAGATGGATTAGAAAGCTGATGGATGAGGTGAATAGACAATGATGGATGAAGCATGTGAATGCAACCCTCAAGGATCGTCTCCTCAAGATTACCCAAGCTAGGGAAAGGGAATCTAATAATGCGAAGTATGTTTTGGATAAGTAATGGAAACCAATGACGCAATACTAGATAGCATATAGGATAATGACCTAATATCATAAAAGCATGCAGTCCAAAAGAGTGGACATGTCAAGAGACTTCTAAGGACCTGTTTTACATTTTCTATTCTTCATTTTGATCAAGACCAAGGGGTCAATTGGATAGGATATGTTAGAATAACAATGTCTCAATCAAATGAGAGGGGGGGTGAATTAGTTGATTGAAAACTTATTAAACTTAATTCCAATTATAACCCTATGCTTAATTGAATGCAATACAACTAGAAATAAGAACATAATAACACTAGTATTTTTTTTGAGGAGAACCCCGTTAAGTAAAAAACCCTGGTGGGAATGATGCCCACAAATCAGTACTATGAATATAGTAACCCGGTTAAGAGTTCTAGCCATGTTAGGAGATGATTATTACAATAGTACAATCCCTGTTAAAGGATAGAACCTGTTAGGTGTCAAAACCCTATTAAAGGTATTACAACTAGTCACTGACCGAAATACAAGAAAAGGTTATATCCACCTTTAGGACTCACTTTCCTAGATCTGAAGAATTATCATCATGAATACCTAAACTGGCTTCCATTACATCCACACCCAAGACATTTCTAACCTTGTGCCTTAATGCACAATCCTCTTCTCTACATTAGCAGTCTTAGTAGCCCAACAACTCGTACAATAATCCACATACTTCACATCCTAACAACTAAAAGGAAATACTTCCTTATATACAAGTTACAAATGTACTTCCTAGGTTGGCCATTATAGGACCTCTCCTATAAACAAACTATTACATAGACCCATGTGAGGATATACACAACATCCTTAACAATATTACAATAATTACAAATAATGAAATAGTCAGCTACAACATTAATCCATGCTTTATTCAAGAACATGCTACCACTCTTAGGTCAACTTCCAAATAAATCTTCACTGGAGTACATGCCACATATAACATCACCAATCAAACTAGTACTCTTTGATCACACACTAGACTCTCCCATGTATCCTCTGACATTCCCTAAACTCACAAGGTTTAATTTATTTCCACACTGAAGTTATATTGCAAATATTGAGACCAACTCTATGAGTTTCCTAGCCACTGGCCTTGTAACTAGTCTTTGCCAATTCATCCTTAAATTGAGAAAATGAACTATAACTATGAATAGTGAACATGTTATGCTACAAAAATATCATCTCATAGGATCTAAGTCATCGTATACTATCCATACAATTCTCTGTAACCTATCTATCTAGTCTATCTACAACTTTTGGATTCCCTTACTAAATTATATGTTGACATCAATACAAAAACAATGAATGCCAACATCATAGACTGCAATAATTCCAATCAATCTCCCCCTTTAGAATTGATGGCAACATATGTAAAAGCCTATCAATCCAACCTTTTCAATATCCTCTTCAAAGCTCCCCCTAAACCACTAAGGTTTTTTCACCAATATCTCTTCCCTTTTGACATGAATGTCAAAGGGTGCCATTACAAACATCATTGTCTGCCTACTTCTCTAGGTGTAAAATTTTCAAATATTCAAGACCTTCAACTACTAGGTCCAAGATCACCTTGATCTGATTAGATATTCTCAAACCATTACTACCCATGAGGAGTAGACCTCTACATCAAGTCCAAAAATGATATACATCTAATTATTAATGGAATTGTGCACTAATACATCTCCTCAATTACCTGTAGGTGGGGTTCTAACCCAAAGCCTACCTCTCAAATATTCAAAGGTATCTTTGTTCAGTGGTTTGGTGAAGATGTCTACAATCTACTCCTTTGTGCTTACATATTCAAGATTCAACTCTTTCTCTTTCACATTATCCCTTAAAAAATGATACTTGATTGAAATATGCTTAGTTTTTTAGTGCATTACTGGGTTCTTTGACATATTTAATGTACTCGTGTTATCACAATGTATGATAACTAGTTTTCCAAGGTTCACACCAATGTACTTCAACATTTGTTTCATCCAAACAATTTGTGTGCAATTAATTACAGCAGAGATATACTTTGATTTATTTATTGACCGAGCTATACAATCCCACTTCTTTCTTAACCAAGAAACTAACCTCTTCCCAAGGCAAAATGCTCCTCCACTTGTTCTCTTCCTTTCATCTACACTGCTTGCCTAATATGCATCAATGTATGCTTCTAATGCTAATTATTTGACCTATCATACCACAAACCAAAATCAAATATGCCCTTTAGGTATCTGAATATCATCTTGACTTTAGCAAAATGTGTTTCCTTTTGATCTGCCTAGAATCTAGCAACAATTCCAACTACACTTGCAATATCAAGTTTAGTATGTGTTAAATACTGAAGACCTCCTATCATAGATCTGTATTCTATCTAAGGTACACCTTTTGTCTCATCTAAATTAGATAACTTATTCCCTATTACCATAGGAGTTCGAACTGGTTTACTATCATTCATACCAAATTTCTTTAGCAGCTCCTTAAGATACTTGGTGTGAGAAATGAAAATTCCATCCTTGCTTTGATTTATTTGCAGCCCTAGGAAGAACTTTATCCCCCATATTATAGACATGCCAAATTCACTCTTCATTTATTTTGCAAAATTTTTACTCATAGCATCATTACCTCCAAAGATAATGTCATAAAAAAAAACTTCTACTATCAAAATTCCTTCATCATTACATCTCAAGTATAAATTTCTATCTATATTACCTCTTTTAAAACCAAGGTGTAGTAAATACTTTTTCAATCTATCATACCAAGCTCTAGGTTCTTATTTCAGACCATATAGTGCCTTCTTCAATCTTCAAACCATGCCTTCATTACCTGATAGAGGAAAACCATTAGGTTGTTCAATGTAAACCTCTTCTTCTAAGTTACCATTAAGAAATGTTGACTTGACATCCATTTGATAGACCTCAAAGTCCTTATATACATCATAGGATAAGAGTAACCTAACTACCCCCAACCTCACAACTGGTACAATTTTTTTCTCAAAGTCAATTCCTTCTTGTTGTGAATAACCCTTGCATACCAATTTGGCTTTATTTTTGGTCACAACACCATCTTCATTCATCTTATTTTTGAATACCCATTTTGTTCCAATAAAATTCTTGTCTTTAGGTACGGAAACCAATTCCCAAGTGTAATTCTTTTGTATCTAATCCAATTCTTCTCGTATTGCCTTGATCTATGACCCATCTCTGCATGCTTCATCAGGGGTCTTTGGTTCAACCTGTGAAATCAAACAAACTGCATCTTTGATTAGTGACCTTATCTTGGCGCCTTTTCTTCTATCTCCAATGATATGATCCTATGGATGATCCCTCATAATATATTTAGGTATCCTAGACACTTATATTTTCTCATATAGATTCATATATGTGCCATTATCTGTCATCAAAACTTCTTACGACTGATCCTGATCTTCGTGTTAACCTTTCTCTTCTTGATTTTGATTATTCTGAATTAGTCTTTCTTCACACCTAAACCAATCTGGGTCATTAGGATTGAAATCAAAAGTTCTCTCTTGTACCTAAAACTTTTCATCAACCCTAACACTTGCACTTTCAATCATCTTCCTTGTTCTTGAATTATAACATCTGTAGACCTTTCTTTTTGTGGAATATCTAAGGAATATACCTTCATCACTCCTTGCATCAAACTTCTCTATGCTATCATCCCTTCTGATGTAATATTTACTACCAAAAATTATGAAATAATTAACAGAAGGAGTATGAACATACCATAACTCATAGGGTGTCTTATCAGTACGATCAATATATACACTGCAGTGTTGACTACCTCTCTCCAATGCACATGTACAACTCTTCCCTCAATTAACATAGTCCTTGTAGCATCAAGAACTGACTTATTTCTTCTTTCAACTACACCATTATTTTGTGGTGTCCTAGGTGTTGATGCATGCCTTAATATACCATGTTCTTTATAGAAAGAATCAAATTCACGTGATGTGAGTTCACCACCTCTGTCTGATCTCAAGAATTTGATCCTTAAACATGTCTTTGTTTCTACTTTTGCCTTGAATAACTTGAATTTCTCAAAATCCTTTGATTCTCTCTAATAAATCCTACACACATCATCTTAGAATAATCATCAATAAAGAGTATGAAATACCTATCTCCAAAGTATGACCTGGTCTGAGTAGGTCCACATGGGTCTGTATGAATCAGATCCAACTTATTTTTGGCTGAAAAGTCCTTGCTATGAAAGCTAACCCTTGTTTGTTTTCCCATTACACATTATCTGCATGGTGTGTTAGTTGGCTTCATAATCATTAGTTGGCTTCACAATCTTAGGTAGATCTCTGATCACATTAATGTTACTTTCCTTTATAATATTATCAATGTTGATGTGACAAAACCTTCTGTGCCACAACCAATTGTCATCAAATTTAGTAACAAAACAACTTACCTCAGTAGGGTTCAACTAAAAGACATTAATTTTTTTATTTTTACAAGATGCAATCAGATCTCCTTTAGCACTTCTGATTATACAATGTCCATCCTTGAATTGTAGATGATAAACCTTGTCTACCAATTGATGAACACTCACTAGATTATGTTTCAAACCATCAATAAATAAAACATCATCAGTATTAGTTTTACCATCCAAAGTGATAGATCCTTTTCCAACAATCATCTTAGGAGTATTGTCACAAAACTTGACAACACCACCATCATACATCTTTAGTTTAATAAATCTATCCTTATCCCTTGTCATGTGTTGTGAGCACCCATTGTCTATGATCCAATAAGCTCTTTTCTCAACATGAGATACTAATACCTTTTCTTCATGGATAGGATCTTCCTCTATGATTACCACAGATCCAAGTATATCATTTATATCATCATCATCATCAGATACACCATCATTAACATAGTAGCATTCCTTATCCTTCATGTATTTCTCATACTTAGGTTGATGCTTAGGAACCCTAGTTGGACATCTAGAAGAAAAATGACCAACCTTATTGCAATTAAAGAACTTCATGGGTAATTTTACTTCAAAATCACATTGACCTTTCCTTTCCCTTCTTGCAATCATGGATAATATCTTTTCATCCACACTATTTTATATATTTTCAATCTACTCCCACTCCTCAACATATTCTCCTAGTTCTTTGCTATATTTGCTTGTTCTGCTAGAACCTGCAAGACTTGATCCTACATCTCTATCTCTATGTACAGTTTCCTTGAATGTTGTATCTACCTTTTCTAAGTCCTCCTTAAGCTCTATGGTCTCAAAAGTTGTTATCTTGGACACTAGCATCTCTCTTGTGAAGTTCTTTGTCCATGTAATGATCTCTTCTATAGCATGCACTTTAGTTTTGTAAGTTGGTGTCAAAGATCTCAATATCTTTATAATGAATTATTCTTCAATATAGGTTCTTCCATTGTTCTTGATTCATGTCACACATTCAGTAACCCTCTAAAAAAACATCCTCACTATCTCATCTTCTTTCATATGAAGTGATTCCATCCCCTCTCTCCAATTTTGTAGTTTGGATCCTTTAGTATATGTTTCTCCTTCATACGATGCTATCAATATTTCTCATATATCACATGCTCTAATTGGATCTCTGATCTCAAAAAATTAACCTTTTGATGATGCACTTATCAATGATTCTCTAGCTATCATGTTGTACTAAAATAGTTTCTTTTCTTCATCATTTGTCTTAGGGTCTTCCAACTCATATTCAACCTTGAGTATGACATCTTCCATAGTTATTAGCTAGTAATCCAATCCCAAATAGAACAAATGTGGCTTCAACTTGTCCTTCCATTTATCAATTTTTTCTATATCAAACTTGGAACTCTCTTTCTTGAAGTAAGACATCTTGGATCTTTTTCCTCAAGCGGTTAAGATTTCTCTCTAAGGACCAATAACTCTGATACCAATTTTAGAATAATAATATCTCAATCAACTAAGAGGAGGGGGGTGAATTAGTTGATGCCAAACTTATTAAAATTAATTCCAATTTTAACCTTATACTCAATTGAATGAAAGACAACCATACACAAGAACACAATAACAATAATCCACATACTTCGCATCCTGACAACTACAAGGAAGAATTCCTTATATGCAAGTTACAAACATAATTCTTGGGTCGACCATTATAGGAACCCCCCTATAAACAAAATATTACATAGACCCATGTGAGAATACACATGAAATCCTTAAAAATATTACAATAATAGTCAGCCACAACATTAATCCATGCTTTATTCAAGAACACACTACCACTCCTAGGTTAGCTTCCAAATAAATCTTTGTTGGAGTACATGCCACATATGATGTCACCAATCAGACTAGTACTCTATAATAACATAGTAGACTCTCCAATGTGTCCTCTGACATTCCCAAAGCTCACAAGGTTTAACACATTTTTTCACTAAAGTTATACTATAAATACTAAGACCAACTCTGTGAGTTTCCCAGTTACTGGCCTTGTAACCAATCTTCACCAATTCATCCATAACTTGATAAAATGAGCATATAAACATACGCGAACATAACCACGAATAGTGAACATGTTATGCTATATAAATATAAGCTCACATAGGCTAAGTCATTGTAAACTATCTGTACAATTCTCTATAAACTGTCTATCCAGTATATCTACAACTTTTAGATTCCCTTACTGAAACATATGTTGACATCAATGACAAAACAATGAATGCCAACATCATAGACTGCAACAATTCTAATCAGGATAGTGATAGGACAACATGATAAGGATAAAGGGTGATGGAGGTTATGATTGAATGGTTTGGGATTAGGAAAAGGATGTTTATGGATAGTGAGAATTGAATTGGGGGTAAGCAAGATCATGATAAGCTCTTGGAAAGGATAGTGGATGCATGAGGCTCATGGATAAGTTCAAACTTTGTCAAGATCAAGGACATAAGAGAGAATATAGATGAAAATAAGATAGCTAGATGATGAAGGATTACACATGATGCATATTTGCTAGGTTTTCATCATGGTAATTTTCCAAGGCACCACAAGAAGTGGTTTTAACCATAAGACAAGTTTATTTCTTTATACCTTTTCTACCAAGGTGCTTGTTTACAGGGTTTTCACCAAGGCAATTTTTTTTCTTTTTTCTTTTTGTAATTTTTTTATTTTATTAGAAAGAGTTCAAACATATTTATCTTTGGATAATTATCCTTTGAGGAGTATGCCATGATTATCCAAGGCCATTGAAAGGTATGCTCAAATATGCTGATAGGGTGATGGTAGGGGAATGATACAAAAGATAAGGTAGATGGTAACTAAGGATTTATGCGTAGGATGGGATAAGGGGAATAAAATAATAATAGGTAGGTGTTGGATAGTGGATAGCATATTGAAATTCTTGTGTAGGGGTAGATGGAAATAGTGATAAGGTCAACATTGACACACATCTTGAAGGGTAGTGGACAGATGGAGAAAAAATGGATGGAATAGCTTGAGGCTTTGATGTATGAGGTGATGGAAGTTGTTTGAAAGGTGATGGAGTGGAAGACTTTGGAAGCTTGGATGCCAAATCTAATTTTTCATTTGTGTTTAAATCCTTTAAGATAGACTTGGGAATCCACATAGATTTTGATTTTGATTTTCTTTTGGATTCTTTAGAACGCATTTCTTCCATGATAGATTTAGGAACACATATTTTATTTTATTTTATTCTTTTCTTAGTAGACCCTTGTGGTCTCTTGAATATTTCATTTTTCTTTGCAATCACATGTCGATTAGACAAGACATGATGATCTTCATATGTAAGTGGATTCTTGTATTTTTGATTTTTTCATTGTACAATCAAAATTGCTTCCAAAAGACTTGGGAATTGTGGATGAATGTGACTGATATGGGAGGTTTAGATGGATGGGTGGATGGAAAATTCTCAAGGATGCATGCCTTTGTTGAACTTGAAGTATGATGGGGTAAGTGGATGATAGACTAGGAGTAAGAGATATGTTGGATGGAGGGATGTAAGGACCTAATATGGATGGAAGGTTTGAAAGTTTCAGATTTGGGATATAGGGACCAAGGATGGATTTGGAGGATGGAGAAGGCTGATGTTTATGTGTAAATTGAGGGAGATGATATATGGAAGGGATATCAACATCTTTAGAGTGAGTTGTGTGGCCAAGACTCTCATCTGTAAGGTTTATCTTTATGTCAATATGCTCATGAGTAGCTTTGATAGGAGCAAGTTTGACAGAAGAAAATGAACCTTGGGTGGATTTATTCTTATGAAAAGGATTAGGAGAAATGGGATATTTTTGAGATGGATATGGAGTATTATGACAAGGAGATGTCTGGGTACTCAAGTCTTGACAAGGATCTTTGGATAGTGCAAAACATGCACTTTGTTCTTGATTTTCAATAAGCTCATTAGGAATGATGGAAGGAATTTCTTGATCTTTCTTGTGAAATAGATAGGATATGGGAGGTGAAGGGATATCTTCTTGGAATAAGTTAATGGGTATGAGAGGATCATCATAGGACTCTTGGGATATATGATCTTGGTCAAAAATTGGATAGGACTAGATAATGTCTTGATCTTGATCTTCATTGATACTTGTTTCTTCATACTTTAGATTATCCTCTTGACATGGAGCCAATCGTAAGAACAAGTTAGGAGTTTGGATCTGCATAGGAGAATCTTGAGAGGTTGATGGAGGATCATTTGAAATAGGCATGATAGGCATTGCATCACATGAAAGATTTGGATCTATGATTTTTTAAGCATGAAAAAGACTTGCAATAATATGTAAATTAGCTTGGACTTCTTTTAGAGGTAGCACTTGAGGGTAGACATAGTCAGCATAATAAGTATTAGGTTCTTTTTTTGATGGAGGAAATCTGGATAGATTCACAACTTTACAAGAAGTATGAGTGGTGAAAGGAGTAGAGGTTGCAAGAGAACCATTACTAGATATGGGCTCATGATGTAGATCAAGCTTGAGAGTATTATCTTGCTCTTAATTAGATGATTCATTAGGATTTTCAATTTTTATTATGTCCTCGCCAATTAGATCTTGGATCTTGCATTTCAAATCCATGCAATCTGAAGTTTTATGCACATTAATTTGATGATATGTACAGTAGATACTCAAGAATGAAATTATGCAAGAAGTGATTTATGGAAATATGATGAGATTGCATTCAATGAGTTCTTTCAAGGCTGATTCATAATATTGTCCCAAAGGAGTAAATGATCTATCCAATGGACATTTATATGCACTTGTGTTAACCAAAGAGATATAATATTTAAGATCATGATGTTCTAATTTGTTGTTTCTATATGATGATGATTGTTGAGATAGGATTGATTCCTCTTAATTTATTTAATCATCAATCAAATTCACTTGAGGTTGTGAGATAGACTCTTGATAAAATATTTGATTGTCATGAAGATGTTCTTGATCAAAGATAGGTTGTTCATGAAGTTGATCTTGATCAAAGATGAGATTGTTCTTGATCAAAGATAGAAATGGTGCGAAGTTGTGAAGTTGCCATTTTGTTTGAAGAAGATGAAGATATGGATGAATTTTGATCATAGAGAAAAGGAAAGATTGGTCTTAACGAGGATTTGTTGTATGGAGTATCATTTTCTTCCTTTAAGTCTTGAATTTCAAATTTTAAAGATTGAATTTATTTTGATAGGGATTCCATGCAAATCTCTTATTCCTTGTTGTTAAGACCATAAGGTTTAGCCCATTTGTTTTTAGCCATTGTAATATTATCTTGATGTGCTTGTTTAGAAGATTGGAGAGAATGTATGATGTGGGAATTATTCTTGTGAATAGGATCAGAGTATTGATGAGAAATCTTGGTCTGGACCGACATGAAAAATTTATGTGACTGAGACTTAGAAGAAACTAGGTTGATTAGGTAAATATTCAGATAAGGAAGTAATGACTTGTCTCAAAAGATTGATGAAATATGATGTTTGAATATTGATTTGGTTCTGATGATGAGCTTGGTACAAAGTGTCAAGTTAAGGCTTCATTTATTAATATGTGACACTTGTGAACAAGCTGATTAGGATTGATTAATGGATTGAGAATAAGACAAAATGAGCACTCGATAAACCAAGATAAAGGACCAATAGACCAAAAGTCACAACAAAAAGGGTACATGATCGATTTGTCACAACAAGATGATATAACTAGATTAGGACTCAAGGATTCTGATTAGGAAAGACTAAAATTTTAACTAGATGATTGGACTTGAAGGTCCAATGATGATGTCATAGGTCAAAATCACATTTTGGAGTTCAACTAACACAGTCTTATATGACATAAAGTAGCCTTCGTATGTTAATACTCAGTAGATGATGTGATAATATGGTTAAAACCTTAACTTGTACGGCACATCTTGTAGGCTAAAATAATAATATGGTGAAAAGGAGTCCAAAACATTGACTCTCTGATACAACAATTCTCACTAATTGATACAACAATTCACTGGCTTATACAACAATTCTCATAGGTGGATACAATTACATGGTGAAATAGAGGTCTAAAACCTTGGTTCACACAATAAAGTTTATTGATTGACATGATTTTATGGTGAATTGAAGATTTTTCCACTTGTTTGTAGGAAAAAATTTCAAATATTGATGTTGTTTGGAAATTTTGATAAGTCATGATTGTGTTTGGATAAATTTTGTTAGCATTTCTAGTTTTGAACATACACATCAAGCACATGAAGGTTAATCAATCCAAGCACACATTGTCCCTATAATAATTAGCATAGCATGAAAAGCTTTTCTCATAAACTTAGGTACACTTCCAAGAGCTAATCAGAATATGGCTATTGAAGACCACACAATGGGTCAAGCAATGTCATATTAGCTAACTCAAAATGCTCAAGAAAGGCATGATATGTCAAGTGTCTTAGGGAAGTTAATATCTTCCTTTCACAAATATTATCAAGCTTTTGGGGGTGATCCATGTATCTTTTACACTAAAGTGTCTAGTTTGGGGTATCATTTGGATATATCTTATGTTAATGATACAAGGAAACATAGTTGCGCAAGCGTGATTGCTTCCTATAGCCCTATGAGACCAAGCATAAGATAACTATGTCCTCCAAGACTTTAATCTCAAAGAGGCATTTGATTATAGTGGGTCATAATGAATGACTTTTCTTTTTTCCTACTTGAGTCATTCTTGGGAGATTTTTCCCTCAACCGGAAGGCTCGCTAAAGGTAATGCAATAAATAAAATGTATTAGAAACTTGGGAGTTTATATTTCTGATTTTTCACTAGGTAAAAGAGCATAATCTCCTATCCATATTGTTTTCTCCCAAGCACGTCAAGAAAGTTGTTCATTCCTCATAGATAACTTGTAAATGAAGAATAAAACATTTCTAGGTTTATGATTTTTCAATGATGGAAAAGAGCATAATCCCTTGATGCTTGACAAGTCAAAACAAGATATCTCTAATTAACTATGTGCCATAGATAATCAACTATTGAAAACACAATGTTTGTTTGACATCAATAGGCAACCTTCAAGTAACTCATTAGTAGTGGAACTAATTTTATTCAAAAAAATATCCTATAACCAAAAATGAGTTAGTAGTTTCACAAAGATTATTTGGAATAGTGGTCAAGTTAACAAGTTAAATCTTCTTTAAAGTGACATGCAATCACTAGTTAGGCTATGAAATCAATCAACCAGAAATCCAAAAAGACCAGATTAGTAGTTAGAAACAAAAAATCAAGTCAAAAAACCCCTAAAAATTGCTCTCTATTTATGGTACAATGAAATACAAAAAACCTATTTTACCATATGATCGTACGATATTTCTTAGAAAGTAAAATGGTAAAACTCTAAAGATTGTCTATCATATGATAATTCCCCCTACATGAAATGATACAAGTCAACAAACCATGGTATCGTATGAGAATTCACATAGACTAAACTGATAAAAAAATTTAACTACAATATTATACGATACCCTATACCATTTCATACAATTTTCTACGAAGTTTTGGAAAATAAACAAAAAAATGAGGCCAAAAATGAGTTCTAGCCCCATGGTGGACACCAAAAATGTGTGTGAAATGAGGTCAAATTACCTACAACATCAAAACTTCAATAGATCATTGAATTAGAGTGTTAGCACATGAAATTCATCAAATGTAACAAAGGAAAACCTAATATAGATTGATTTATTGCTTCCTAGTTAAGGTGAGTATGATCTATGGAATTTTCTCTCAAATTAAACATGCTAGATCAGTGACTTGACTAACTTAAAATGGAAGATTTAAAGGAGTAGGATGCAAACATGCATTCTCCACTCAAAATTGTGATGAAAACCTTGCATACCAAACTAGAAATCAGAAATCTAGGTTAACAATGCAACTAAGAACTAAGATTCATGATTCTAAATGAGATACTAGTAATCTAAGAAAGGAAATACTATAAAAAAATGAAGATTCTAACAATTCACAATGAGCTCTAGATGAAACTTAGCATTATAACATTACTATGCAATTCTAGATGATGAAATGTCTATAGGAGAGCTTGGTTTTATAGGAGTTCCAAGAGAAATGTGTGGCTTGGATTCAAACTTGGTGACGGGTTGAGATTATCCCTTCCTTAATCTATGTGAGTCAATCCATGTGATTAGTCTTTGATTGGTTGAATTTGTACTTTCTTGGTAGGTAGAGGATGAGACAAATTAAGTATTTTGTCTTTTTAATTCCCTTTTTAATTAGAAATTGGTTCACATGTATTTTAATGGGTTCATTTAATTAAAATTGATAAGACCTTTAATTAAATAACTTGGCTTGATGATCTAAATAGCCTTGATGCTTATTAATTGATTAAATTGATGACTGATTTAATTATGCAAGCCATTTGACCAAATTACTCACATAATCAGGTCTAATATAATATTTGGGTTAATTATTCAAGATTATGGGCTCTTAGTTTACTATACCAATTTTAGGTGATTACACAACCAATTTCATAATCAGAATAACCATTGTAACAACCAGAACAACCAGTGCCACAAATAGAGTAGTCAGTGTTACATTTGGTACAACCTGAGTCAAGCACTAGTCAAGTAGGTAAGAGGCAAGGAATATCTAAACATAACCCCTTAGCACTCGTACTTGTCATTCAATATCTTTGGATTTTTAAAAACTAATATAGTATAGGCCATTTGAATGGGAAATTGAAAAGGATAGGATGCAAAGAATAATTGATAATAAAAAAGTAGAAATTGACAATTACAAACAAGAAATTGATTATCTCAAGCATAAGTTAGATACCATTTCAGGTATGGTCCCTCAATTGATGGAATGTAGAGCTCCACCAAGATTTTATACCTTATGTTTGAAGGAGAAACATTTATTGTTTCAGATAATAAGAATAATTAGAGACCTAAGTCCCACCTTGGACACTCCATTGGAATTTTACCATGTGTACCAAACCTCTCCTGATACAATTATAAATTTAATTTGTGAGTTCCATCTCCAAAATTATGCAATACCTCTTAACACTGAATGGAACCCACTCCTTTATATTAGAGATATTCATTTGATGGAACTTATGCCAAGGATTAAGAGATCTTCAAAACAGGTGAGTGTTTTTATTTTAAAAAGCCCTAAAAATGAAGTTGAAATGCATGGTGGGGGTCCCACCGGGCATGCCAAAATGTGGATGATGTGAACCTAACCTATTAGGAGTATGCTAAGACATTCAAACATTAGTTCAAATAGAGCATACATGACATATAGAAAAAGCAATTCACAAGACCACCTCAAATTGAGCCAAAACGGGAGCACCTGGGCACCGTTTGATTTTCTCTTTCAAGAGGGATGTGGGTGTGCTCTCCAAGCATGATGAACTTATCCCTAATGTAGATTAGGTTATATTAGGTCCATATGAAATCCATGGAGACCCCAAAATTGGCACAAAATCTGGTATAGGGAACCAATTTTGCCCCTAGGGTTCTAAGGGTACAAATGATGAGATACAGATTCTAGGTTATGAATTGAATGCAATATTAATTTTAACTCAAATATAGATGTGATATGGATTGAAAATTATTTTAAATTCTTGAAATAAACTAGGTTAATACATTAAACTAAGCAAGGATGAGCTATAAAACATGAAAACATGAAGGAAATCTAACAATGTTAATATATGCTATAAAATCCTAAATGCAATTGATCATTACAACTATTATTGTTAATGAAAGATTGAGTCCCATATTTTCTCTTGGAAGGAGGGATATTTATAGTATTTGAGGAAGGGCTTTGCTAAGGAAGGTTGGTTAGGGTCAGAGTCAGGGTTAGGGTATGCTTAGGAAGGGATAGGATTGGCATTAATGGTTGAAAGGACCAAGGGTTGCTCACACATGTGTGAGAAACACTAGGGAAGTGTGTTAGGGAGAGAAGGGTGGAAGAAGGGAGATGGGCTCTCATTAAAAAGGTTGCAAGAGCCATTAATGAGGGTGTGAAGGGTCATTAATGAGTTTGGAAGGCTCATTAATGAGGGTGTTGACTTTGGGTCTAAAGGAGAGGGTTAGGCTAAGAGGGTTAGGAATCACCCCTAAAGCAAGGTTAGGGAGTGATTAGGGATGAGAGGATAGGTT
Source organism: Chamaecyparis obtusa (assembly GCA_027943335.1). Classification (NCBI taxonomy): domain Eukaryota; kingdom Viridiplantae; phylum Streptophyta; class Pinopsida; order Cupressales; family Cupressaceae; genus Chamaecyparis; species Chamaecyparis obtusa. The sequence goes on from BSBK01001077.1 coordinate 298,471, forward strand.
TAGAAGAGTCTAGAAGATTTCTAGGGTCTTAGAATTTTAAATAAATATTTAATTTATTTAAGGAGGGTTTGGGTTGAAATAATTTATTAAATATTTTAATAAATTTAGGAGAGAGGAGATGTTTAAATTTGATTTTAAATATTTTTGGGAGTGATTCTTTAATTAAATGAATTTAATTAAAATAAGAGGGGATAATAACAATAATAATTAATAAATTAATTAATGATGATGTCATCAGGACTTTTATTAATTAAAATAATTTTAATTAACAAGTGGATTTTTAGGTGTACACTCTAATAGCATAAATAGGATTTAGGGTTCTCAAAACCTTGCTAATAACAATTTCATCATCAATATTTCCATTAGCTCCTCTAATAGCATTCACAACTTCTTTAACTTGGACACAATATTGAACAATAGTCTCACCTTCTAACATTCTCATTTCATCAAACTTACCTCTCAAGCTTCTAGATTTGGCTCTTAGTACATTTGTGTCTCCACCATAGATAGATGTTAGTGTGTCCCACATTTTATTTGCATTGGTATAGTCCTTGATGTCTTCAAATTCAGGATAACTTAGGGCTAATGTAATCTCCAACATTGTCTGATTGTGTTCTTACTTTTCCTTCATTTGTTGAGATGTCAAAGGTGTCAGTACTGGTATGTATTCATGTTCCACATAGTATTTTTTTGCATCTCCAATTCTAGCTAGGTGTAGCTTCATCAAACTTTTCCATGCATGGAAGTTCTCCTTGTTTAGTTTTGGTACCTCCTTTTTGTACATCTTGATCTTTATCTTCAAGTACCTTCAAAATTTTCCTTACAAGCACCACAAGCTCTGATACCAATTGATAGAATGATTTTAGAATAATTGAGAGGGGGGGGGGTGAATTAGTTATCCTAAGGTCTAGATGTGTACCAATTAAACTTTTAAACACTTCAACCAACTTAGATCTACTCAACTATCCACTCGGTTTCTATAGAATATAACTAGTAACATAAACTTGCAGTCCACTGTCTAAAAGTAATCAAATTGCAAAATATAAAACTCTTAACTATAAAAAACATCAAATAACATTCACACAAGTATGATACCAAGATTTAATGTGGAAACCCAATTTGGGAAAATCCACCAGTAACATGCTACCAATTTTTCACTCTTCTGAAGTGAGCTCTATGAGGAGCCAACACTATTAAAGGGTACAATAGACATTGTTAGGTGTGACCATGTTAAAGGATTTAATCACCCTGTCAGGAGTGGCCTTGTTAGAGGACTTAAGAACATCCCATTAGAATGTCACTTTGATTAAAGGATTTACAAATGACTTTTAGGTCAACCTTGATTAAAGGATTTCAATGAATACAATGGTTAGAAGTAATAGTGAGTTTGATCTAAAATATACAACTCACTTTGCAAATATAGATCCAATGTAGCTCATATGTTGATCTACTGACTAGCCTTCACTATCATCTCCATCTCTGATCTACTTGGAAACCCTTCAAGAAATCACCACAACTCTTCTCATCTCTTCAAAGCTCTTCTGAGCCTTCTTCTTAGGTTCTCCAATCAACAGAATCAACCTCTATGCATAACCTATAATTAGGTCATCCTTTTACCTCCTTGATTAGGTAGTTTAATCTTTTTCCGCTTAATCACCTTTGTAGATCTTAGGTTTAGGTCAAATTCATCAAATCCTTCCAATCATTTCATTCTCCCTCTTATCCTTCTATATACTTCTCAAAACTTCTCCTTGAATCCATGCATAAAAATGGTTTACCATGCATTAAATACTCCTGGTCATTCATCATTTTCTTCAACATGTTTTACATATTCCAAGAATTCAACTATGTTGGATGGGAATCTCAATCCCTTCACAAATTATAAAATACTGACACTCGGTCATGATTGTGTTCTTCTTCTCGATCATCACTGGATAACTTGGTCATCGCTAAAACTATTCTTCTCGGCAATTATTGTCTTCACTTAGTTATTATCTGATACTTGGTAATTACTAATGCTCAGTCGACACTATATTTTCTCATCTTATACTGGTGCTCGGTCAACACTAGCATCACTCAGCTTAAACATAAGTTCCTTAATATTCTTCTCTTTTTCTTGGTTAAGCCTATGCTTTCAGACTTTCTTTCCTCATTTATTCCATGCTTCAAAACAACTAACTTCTTCACTTAGTGTTATAGATAAACAATAAATTACCTTGCCAATGTGCCAACTAATCAAGTACCCATTATAGTTTCTCAAAACTCAACCTTTCACAAGGTCTTCTTGTTATCTCCTCTTTTCAAGTCCTCTTCATCAATCAAATGATATGGTACCCTACTAGATAGAAACTATCTCACTAGTTAAGGTTTGACATCAATGACAATATAATAATTGTTTCAATTGTATTTTCCAACAATCCTATGATCTCATGATTAGGATGATGAAGAAAGATAAATGGCATGAGATTGTGAGATTATGACACATGGTAGGTCATCTGGTGTGGATCGATGATGGGTCTTGGGTGATGTGGAGACAGATTGGCACTAAGGTGGTGCAAGGTGTACAATTAGACTAGTTAGAGGGCTCTACATGGTGTATGCGAAAATTGGAATGCGGGATCGATGATGACATATGGCATGATCTTGTGATCCCACAATCAAGATGATGAGGAAAGAGAAACATCACATGATCAAAGATTATGACACATGGCAGGGCTGACCAACCGAGTAACATGATGTGTTGGTCGATGTGGATGTTGAGGTGTTGCAAAGGTGGACCCATAGATGAATCAAGATCTTCCACATGGCAGTCTGAGGTTGTTGACTAAGTTGACCAAGGTTAACTGTATTAGAAATGAGTGATAATTTGAAATTCAAAAAAGATAATGTTGCACATATCCAAATGAAATAAAGTGATTAAATGAATGAAATATTAGGGTGTAATGCATAATGTTGAAAAGGTAAAATGCACAACTAAGTAAAATAAAAACAAAGTAAGTGTTGCACATTTTATTAAAAAAAAATGGGCACAAATATTTCACGTACAAGCAAGGAAATACAGAGAAAGAAAATGCTACATGAGAAAGTTTATGAGGGTTTTTTACAAGATATTTTGGTGGGTTTTTCTCCAAATGTTACTAGAGACTTTCCTGTTGGGTGTAGTTATGGTACTTGTGTAATGGGGCCAATTTTTTGGGGTTCTTTTCTTCTTTGTAGTGGTTCAAAGTGGGGAGGATTGAGACAAAGGCAGTTATAGAGAGATGAGAGAGGTGTGTTTTCAATAGCTTGGAAGGAGATTGAAGAGTGACAATTAGCAACATCAGATCAAATTTGGGATTCTTCTCTCTTCTATATATTCTTTTCTCTTCTCTTGTCTTGGGGTTCCAACTTTGTTATTATGGCACACCATTCTCTTGGCTCCAAATATTAATGGTTCTTGTAGCAAGTTTTGTGGGTTTTTGGGCATCATTGTAAATCTTCCTTAGAGGAAGTTTTAATGAATCTGGGTTAAATCCTTTTGCTGATTTTTTGAGTTTGTAAGTTGTATAATTGTTGTATGTTAGAGGTAGCATAGAGTTTTATAGAAATATATTTTTGGTTTAGATCTCTCTAGTGTATGACTCAGTTAAGTTTTAAATGGAATAAAATAAAGAGTTATTCTCATTTAGTGTCTTGTTGTGAGATATGTAATTTCTATTCATGCTTTAATTCAAAGAATTAATTAAAATACTTGAGAGAAGTTGTAGATTTGTTGGGCTTGTGCAGGGATTTTAATAAGAAGATTGGGTTGGGATTACTATTAAAGAATATTGTAAGGAAATGTTCTTAGATATTAGGCTATTGATGATGTTGTACTTTTGATGACTCCAATACCCAATGGGATGAGGCACTAATCTCAACTAGCTGTGGGATTTACATGTTTTTTGTTTAATTTCTTGTGGTTATTGCTAGAAAAAATGATTAAATCACATAATATCTTTACTTTTATGTTTGTTGTGGTGTTGTTCTTGTCTCCTTCTCCACTTCAAGTTATAGATCAATGAATGGATAGCCCACATTCATCATCTCCTTGAATTGTTGTTGAACTCTTTTTAAGATGTATATGCTCAATGTTAATGGTATTTGTGATTTTAATGTGTGTTTTGGGGTCTTTAAAGGTATATTTGCCTTGATTTTGCAGTGCCTAAAGTGTGGAAGGGTTTACTAGATCCTTGTTAGTTGGTTCAACTCTATGATATTTATAATTATTGGAGTTGGCTTCTCCATAGGAAATTGCAAGATCAAATTGGTTGCTATTTTATAGTGTAAACAATTTTAGGAACCAATAGATACCAAGTGTAATGCCCCACTAGGGAGCCCAAGAGAAATTAACCTAAAACGTGTTACTAAGTTTACAAAAAAATTTTTTAAGAGTTTACAAACAATAATGAATAACAAACAAAATTAATAACATAAATTCAATACATACTCGTATACACAATCTCATTTATAGATTACAAATATCAAGGGTTCCTTGATGTAGAATGATGTAAATGTAAACTAATCTACTAAGTACAATAACCATACGAATCTTGCACATAATGAAAATAAAATACATCATCTCATAAATGAATACACAATTACAATTAATACCATAAGGTATACATGATAACCCACATCCACTGCACAAGTCGTAGGGTATGTAAATATAATCTGACTACAATGTACATATACAATAAAAGAAGAATAATAACAAGTCTCCAAGGATGAAAGAATAAGGAAAAACTACTACATGGATCATCCAACATTGGTATAGGAATGTCAAAGTCTCAAATGGTAAAAGAATCACTACCTTCCAACCTCATGAAAACCTATGGTTCCACTCCCACCATGCTGAGGAGATAACATTAGACCCCACTCAGATAACAACACCAAAATCATTCATAAGGTAGAACTAGGAAAGAGATCCTGAAAGCTTTCTATCCCAAAAAGGTATAACTCAATAGAAGAGGAAACAAACTAACCCAGAGGAAACCAAAACATGTAATAAATCTAAGATGCATATAGGGAAGTGTCATCACATATGTTTAACCCCTAAGTTTTGTTTCGACAGCCTCTCTAGACCTCGACACTCAAGTGACCATATACGGTATCAATAACCTCTTGTACAAATAAGGCTATTAACTATGCCAAACACACACCTCATCGGGCGGTAAGCATGATATCATCCTCCATATTAGCCTATACTAATGCTCAATTATGGGTGAGATACACTTATCTTATTAATTTATTTTAAACCCTAATTAATGTTTCATATTATCACTTTATTAAGTTGCTTACAATAAATGATCCTGGCAGCCACTTGTGGGCCCCGATGCTTATTGTAAGCCATTCCCATCTATACACCTAGATAACCTACCCTAAGATCATACATCCATAATAAAACATTCAGATCCTAAATCTACTTCCATGCAACATAAGGAATGTACTCTGGTTTTTGAAACCATGATATCACAAAAGATCTCTCAAGATGACTTCAAAATATGAGCTTAAGACAATAGGATTAGGTAAAGGAATTCAAACCAATACAACATCACATAGAACAAAATAGACACATAAGTATCAATAGAAAAACACTCCAAAGTCTCTAGTACCATTTCCCTAAAAGCCAACATAGATTTCCCAATTACCACTTAAAGAAAGACATGAAAATATAGTTACAAACAAGTCATCTCATAAGTCTAAATTATTCAAATCAACTCCTAGGTCTAATTTGATTATAGTTGTATGCCTACAATTTTCAAGCCTATATTATACAAGTAAAATATTTATAATGAGAAAAATACAATAACATAATATCCAAATTTAAAAATATAATTTTTCTTAACTATTAATTAATAAATCTATTAATTAATAACTAACCTTATAGTATAGTATCTTCAAAATCCCTAGGAAGTTTGTTGATAGTATAGAGAAAATCCAAAAGAATTTCCTTTGGTTAGGAGTGGAACATAAAAAAAAGAATGGCTCTCATAGCTTGGGAGAAGGTTTGTAAACCTGTTAGGAAAGGGGGCCTTGGTCTCCATAATATAAGAAGTATGAATGATTTTCTTATGGCCAAAATTCTATGGAGACTGTTCAAGACCTCGGGAGAATGGAGTACTATATGGCACAATAAATATAACAAGGACGAGAGTGATTTTAAATTTTTTTTGAATCAAGAATTTGTTCAAGGAGGGTCTAGCATTTGGAATAATGCTTTGAGAAGGAAGGATCTAATCAAGAAGGGCACCAAATGGAAGGTAGAAAATGGCAAAACCATACTTTTTTGGGATGATGTCTGGATTCTTGATCACCCTCTCAATGAAGTTTCAAATTGGAAAGAAAAGATGATACAATGTAAATAGATTTTGGGAACTCATGTGGCTAACTATTGGGAGGGGGATAAGTGGACTGATTTGGCTAGGGTGGATCCTTCTCTTAGAAGCCTAAATATTATTCTGAATGTTGTCTTGCTTGTTGATGGAGAGGATACTCTTATTTGGAAATATAATGCTGATGGATCTTTCTCGGTCTCTTCTTTGTACATGCAGAATTTTGAAGATAGCCCTGAACCATGTTGGGCCAAAGCTTGGTACAAGGGGTTAACACCTAAAATTAATGTTTTTTTATGGATCTTATTGTAGGATAAAATCTTAACTATTGATAATCTAAGGAAAAGGGGTCTATATTTAACCAATAGATGTTGTCGCTGCAAGAGTGATGAGGAGAAAACCAATCATATGGCTATCCATTGTTCCTTTGCTAGGAAAATATGGGAGAAATTTCTTGATTTGATGAATATGGATTGGGTTTTTCCATAGGATATTCAGAAGCTTTTCACTTCTTGGAAGTTCCCTACTTGTAATAAACTCTTATTGTCCTTATGGAGCTTCTTTCTTCCCTATATGTGTTGGGGGGTTTGGAAAGAGAGGAATGATAAGATCTTTAGAGACAAAGAGTCTAGTTGGGCTATTGTCTTCCACAAGATAAAGAGAACTCTATTGGAGAACATTGGGCTGATTAAAAATTATCAGGAATCGAAAGATGACTGGGAGGTTAAAGTCTACAAAAATTGGAAGCTTGAAGGGAGGAAGGTTCAGGATACCAAGAGAAGTCTGAGAAATGAGGCCAGATGGGACTGTCCCCCTAATGGTTGGATGAAATTCAACTTCGATGGTGCCTCTAAGGGCAACCTGAGAATAGTTGGTTGTGGTATAGTTATTCATGATGAATATGGGAACTATAAAGGGGCTAAGGCCATTCCTATAGGTTTCAATACCAACCATGTTATTGAGGCTAACACTGCCCTTTATGGTCTATTGTTAGCCAAGAGGAAAAACTATAGGAAAGTTTGGGTTGAAGGGGATTCCCTAAATATTATTAATTATATGAATAATACTTTGACCCCTTAATGGACTATAGCCAATTTTATTAGTAAGTCTAAAAACATTATTGATTCTTTTGATAAGTGTATTATAACTCATAATTTTAGGGAGGCTAATTTGGCGGTTGACTGGGCTGCGAATGTGGCTTGCCAAAGCTAGATGGATATTGAGTGGGATGATGGTTTTGTCCTCCCTTTTGAAGGGATATCATTAATTGATACGGATCAGGTTAATAGCAGGCAACATGTACTAAATGAAGAACAAATTAGTGAGTAATGAATGTGGAATTTGGAGTGAATATGATGAAGGATAGTGGGGGGATTCTGAGATGTTTATCATTTCCATTTGGCACAATTTATAGATCATTTGTAGTGTTAGAGGGCTTTATTACAACTTTAAGCCTAATCTGCAGAGCTTTGTGAAAAAAATTGAGAAGGGTTTTCCTGACTATTGCAGAGCTATGGGAGGCAAAAAGAAAAGATGTGAACTGGGGAACTATAATGAATGGAACTAGAACCAGGAGGTGTGGAAGATTATCAAAGATGGGGTCTTGGCAATTTATTTGGAGAAGCTACATGGAGGGAAAGTTGCAGTGACCAAGAACTTCATTAAAAATTGGAACAAGGGGAAAGTCATGGTGGGAATGCAAAGCATGGAGGTGACAGAGGATATAATTGCAAAGGCAATGAGTCTTAAGATTGAAGGTATTAACTTCTACAGGGATAGGAAGATCTCAGACAAAGCTTTGGAGGCTTTTGTGCTGACGGAGCAGGAGAGGAAGTGTATGGTAAAGGTGGATAACTCCTACTTTAATCCTAAGAGTATTTTTAGGCCATGGAGACTGGTTCTCTTTGTGATTATTAGAAACATTACTCTTGATGGTCGTTATACCAAAATTTACAATCGTCATTTGATTTTACTGAACCATTTTAGGCATGGGGTTAAAATCAATTTCACCTTTTATCTTTTGAGTTCTTTGAATACCTCTATCCTTAGTTGGAAAAAGGATCTGGATGGTGACCATGTCTATCATGATGGGTTAATGGTCCTCATTTATGAGGTGTTGAAATAGAAGAAGACGGAGAGGCCTCAGCTGAATAGGAAGGCCCTAGAAGACTATGACACAGATGGTAAGGAGTCAGAGGAACCCTTCATGGAGGAAATTAAGGATGAATATGGGGACTCTGAGCAGTACCAGGAGTTATTTCCCAAAAGAAATAAGAAGAAAATTAAGGTGGAGGACTCGGTCACGAATATGGATATGGAGGAAGAGGAGAGTAGGGAGGATAGTATAAAGAAGAAGGGTAAAAACAAAATGGAGCCCATTGGGAAGCATACCAGAGCCAAGAAAGGGAATAAGAGAATTTCTAATAGGGTTTTCATCTCATTTGATGAGGGCTCTTCTTCTCAGAAGAATAACCAAGATAGTCAGGAAGAGCGGGTGGAGAATGACCCCGTGGTGGAGGAGAATATGGGGTGGACCAAAATGTTCTGGTTGAGGAGAATATCCTACATGATGTGGCTTAGGATGTGATAAATATTGAGAAGGATGGGTAGGAGAAGGACACAACTAAAACAAGGAAGGATAAGGGGGAGAGTTCCAAGGAGGAAATAGAGGGAGTGAACAAGGACTTTGAGAATTTGGGTTGTCTTTCTTTCTTGATAAACCTTAGCAATATGAAAAGTGACATCACAACTATGAAGGCCCATATTCATCAGCTTCAAAAAGAGAATGGGATCCTTAAAAAGATGAATCTTGGGGAAAAAACCATGGGCTAGAGTATTGATGAGCTCATGGAGATAGTTGGTAGGGATGAGGGTCTCACTGTCTTTAATGACATAATTACTGCCATGGAAGAGAAATTTGATAAAGGAGAGGGGATGGAAAAAAGAATTTAGATTATGGAAAAAATAGCGGACAAGCTGGAGAAAATGGTTGGAAACATTGCGGAGCAGAGCTTTGCTATTCTTAAGGCTTCGACAGAGCATGTTAAGATTTTGGTGGACAAACTGGACCAGGGAAAAGGGGAGCAAGTGATCACTGAGGTCAAAGAGGATCATGGTCCCAATAGGAGAACTAGATCTAGGTTCAGGAAGCTGGAGGAGAATAAGAACAATGACATTGAAGAACTCAAAGTGTCCTCAGCTAATATGCAGATGATGGTTGATCAAGTGGCAGACCTTATGAAATGTATCTAGCCTCCAGGTTGTTGTCCTACTGTCTTTTTATTGTCCTTATGTTTTTTTTCTCTATTTTTATTTATGTTTAAGGACTTGGTTGTTTGTCTTTTTTTGGTGTTGTTGCACAAGTACTGTTGGAACTTTAATGCTTATCATGTAACTCTGATGTAAAAGGTTTCGGGTCCTTTCAAAACCTGCTTTTACGTAATCAAAACTAACCTTATCCCTGAATATCAATTAATAGTAGAGAACATTAATCAATATTAAAGCCCATTTTAAAAAATCAAATATTGAATAACTTAACAATAAAATAAAATTTTATTTAATTAAAAATATATTTTAAATATTATATATATATATAATATTTTAAAAAAATACAAGATACAAGTTTCAAGGGGGTAAACCCAGGTCCCACCCCTAGCTATCATAGTAGCCTATGTCGTTGTTGGTAGCATAGCTTCCATGGAAGATGATACTATCGTTAGCAATTTTGGCTGCTGTAGCAGCTCAATGGCTTAGGTTGGGATTCATATTTGAATGTTATCTTCCCTCTCTTGCCATTGAGACATTGTGATATGATACACTTATCCTAAAAATTCAAGGAAGTCGATGCCCAATACCTACAACCTTACATAAAAGACAAGCATGTACATATATATATATATATATATATATATATATATATATATATATATATATATATATATATATATATATATATATATATATATATATATATATATATATATATATATATATATATATATATATATATATATATATACATCATGTGGATCCCGCAAGAAGGTAGCTACAACTTTGTCCCTCAACCACATCAAGCACATCAAATAGAAAGTTAAAACATACATGATAGCCATACACATGCAAGTATGGGGTAAGTAAAACCATGAATATAAATGACATCATAATCATATAAATAATCATCATCAAAATAACTAAAATCATCTAACTGTAAACAAATGATATCTCGCGACTATTCAATACCAAATCACTATGTAATGTCATACATCTATAGCCTCAAAATAAAGATGAAATAATCAATGCACACATGAAAGAGGCCTAAAAGAGTTTGGAAATATAAAACTGAAAAGAAAACTATGGGTGGGCACTACAAATCTACTAAGTTTTTGAATCAAACAGAAGATGGGCCCTAATGGAAAGAAGATTCCTATGTCATGAAGAGACCGATCAAGAGCAATTGATGAGGAAGAGCTTGTTCAATGCAAGGTGCAAGGTTGCAGAAAAATGTTGCAAGGTAATTATTTACAGTGGTAGTTCAGATAACCTATCCTTTGAGGAGTTGGTGAGAAAGTCAAAGTTGTAAAGATTGAAGCATACCAAACTCTATTAGATTGCATGGATAAAGGATGATCATAAGGTAGTGGTACATGAGAAATTCCCACTAAAATTAAAAATAGGAAATTATCATGATGAATTTATTTGTGATATTATACCTATGGTTGTGTGTCACATCTTGTCAGGTAGGTCATGGCAATATGATAGATGAGAATCACATGATGGAAGAAAGAATAGGTATACATTTTTTTGTAAATGGAATGAAACAAGTGTTGTTATCTTTAGTTGAGATCTCTATGAATAAAATTTTTACCAATGTTAGGGTTTTTTTGGTTGAAGGAAGGAAATTCTTCGATGGTTTGAAAAGTGGGTATGTGTTATGCTTTGATTCCTAAGGAGTCTAATTTAGGAGCAGAGGAGAAATAGTCTAGGGAGATAAAAAAAATTGTTGACAGAGTATGAAGGCATAATCTCAAACAATGTACCTGATGGATTTCCACTTGTGAGGAGTATAAGTCATTGCATGGGTCTAATTCCAAGAGCTATTTTTCTAAACAAAGTAGCACACCAAATGACACCTATAGAGAACAAGGAATTGAATATGTAAGTGCAAGAGTTACTAAGGAAATGTTTGATTAGAGAAAGTTTGTGTCCTTGTATAGTTCCTACAATATTAGTACCTAAGAAGAATGGAGAATGTGTACCGATTCAAGAGCCATAAATAGGATCACGATGAAGTATAGGTTTCATTTTCCTAGAATGGATGACATAATGGATTGTTCGAGTGGAGATAATTATTTCACAAAGATTGATTTGAAGATTGGCTATCATCACATCAGAATCAAAGGAGATGAGTGGAAGACAACATTCAAGACAAATGAAGGATTGTAAGAGTGGTTAGTGATGCCTTTGTTGGCAAGTGGCCTAATGGGTATAGCATATATGTTATCATTTATGGAAACACTACTTATTGGCATGATCACTTGGAGAACATACTAAATTTGGATATTCTATTTGGAAAAATGACTAAGTCCAGGAAGTAATTGACATGGTACAATTGTACAATTTTGCCTAGCTTGCACAATATGTGAATAAATAATTCTTATGAGCTTAGAGGAATTCTCTATGAGATTTATTAGACCTTTAGGTAATGTCACTTGTATTTTAGATCTGACTAGAGAGAGTTACAACTTGATGAAGTTATGCAAAGACAATATAATAGTGTAACAGGGAAGATGAGTGGTCACGATGTGTAAGGGAGCAATGTTTGGATTCCAGAGGTGCTACCTTGTATTTTGTTTGGGTCCTACCCTATCTTTGTGGATGTATGATCACCGATTATGTATATACTATTGATTTTTTGTTGGACATGTTTTTTGATGTATTTGTGAGCTGATTGGAAATTTTGTGAGATTAAGTATATATATGAAGAAGTTTTGAGTTGTGAAGTAAAGAAGGTAATGTGTTGATGAATTGGGATGTTAGAATAATACAGAGGATGTTGCAAGCTATAATTGGGACTACTTAAGCATAATAGGTTCTTGTATAGTTCATTTTATAAATCATTGTAAAGGCATTTTTGCATTGTAAGAGCAATGAGCTCCTTGTGCTATGTACTACCCCTAACATGGTATGCATCGTTTAACATGGATTTTTACTAAATGTATTAATCATCTCCTAAAATGACTAGATCTCCTAATAGGGACACTATACTATTAGTACATCATTTTTGGTTATCATCCCCACCGAGGTTTTCCCTTTAACCAGGGTTTCCTCGATAACAAATAATGGTGTTATGAGTTGTGTACTTTATGTATGTTCTCTTTATTTCAATAATTGTATGGTTAAGTTTAAATTGGTTAAGCTTTATTTTAAAACAATACAATATTGATTCACCCCCCTCTTAGTATTACTTAATCCTAACAATAGGTATCAGATCATTAGGCCCTTGGAGAGAAAGCCTAACAACTTGAGGGAGATCCAGATGGATTCAAGTAGTTTGAAAGAAAACTTTGAAGTAGCACTTGAAGACCTTGATAAGGAAAAATATGATAATGATGAATTGAAATTCAAACTAAGAAGAGATGAAGTTTACATCAAGAAGCTTAAGGAACAACTTGAACTCTCTAGGAACCAAAGGCAAGATCTTGTGGAAAAGATCCAGGAGGAATCCAAAAATGACTCATCAGATCTGATCAATTAGCTTGAACAAGAAAAGTTTGCATTGAAGCAAGAAAATCATTAGCTTAATAAAGAGAAGAGAAAAATTGATGAAACTTTGAAAGGCACTAATGTCCAAATAGGAAAAATGTAGATAGAATTGGATGGCTATAAAATTAAGTATCAAGAACTGGATAAATATAATCACATCATTAAGGGAGATCTTGTTGAGGCAAAGAATCACATTGAGAAACTTTATGCGAGCAGTAACAAGAATGATGAACAACTAGAACAACAAAAACCTAAAGGTTACATGATTGAAGTTAGTTTTGATAAAGCTGAATATCCTAAACTCCAAGAAAGACAATTTGAAGGCAAAATAGATGATACACCTAATCAGAAAGAAGAATCTAATCAAAATAAGGAATATGGAGGGGAGATTAGACCTTTTAGAGGAAGATGCTTTGGATGTAACAAATTTGGTCACATGAAGAGGGATTGCAGAGGTAAGACTCCTTGTAAGTCTTTTTTTGGTTATTGTTTCAGTTGCTATGCATATGGGCACAAGAAGGAAGAATGTAGAAAACCTTATCTATCAAGTACTAAACAAGACTACATCAGAGAGGAAACAACAACCAATATTACATGTTACAAATGTAACAAATTTGGGCATCATAATAAATTGTAGACTGTAGGTTAATCAGAACAAATCATCTCCTACATGCTATAAATGTAACAATAAATGACATATAGAGAATTTTTGTAGCTATAACAGAGTTGTAAACAACAAAATATTGCCACCTAGTTTTATAAAGAAAAATATTGGTAATGTTGGTAAAAGCCTGAAAGAATGCATGGATAAGTTTGACAAATGTTTTGTGAAGGAAGGAAACAAGGATAGTGGTAAATCATGGAAAGTAAAGGAACAAAGTGAGACTAAGGTTTGGGGAGAATCAATAGATGCTATTGAAACCTCACCTGATGTTTCTACATCAACCTAAATGGCCAAGAATGGCCTTAGGGGGATCTTTGGAGAAATATAACAATAATCTATCCAACCCCTTTAATAAAGAATAAGATGATGTGATCTTATGAATAGATAATATGATTAGTATAGAGTTTATATCTGAGATTGCATGATTCTTTACATTATAATGGATGATCCCTAGAAAGATGGATGAATGGTTCTTTACAGACTTACAAATTCATCAGGAAATGTGTAAAATTGAACATTGTGAAGCATAATTTCATTTTATCAAACATTTTGATCACCATTTGAGCATAACTAAAGGAGAACGGGGGAGAAGAAAAATGAGCTAAAACATTCTTGTGATCATTGAGGGTGCATATCCAAAGTCACCAAGTAAAAGGTATTTTGATCTTCTGTGAGCTTTGTTCACTATGGATACACCATTAATATTTGATGTTAGTGAGAGGCTGAGGTACAAATTTAAGAACCCCCTTACAAATCCACAGAGGATGATCCTGAAGGTACATTTTTACAAACTTCATATGGTGTACTTCATGTGGAGGACATTAGGGCATACATTCACTAAAAGTATGAGTCATTAGGAGACTTTGAAATCATCAAGGAGAAGGAAGACATGATTAAGGATGATGGAACTTGGAAGGATGAGTTCTCTCATTTTAAAAATCTTAGCATCATGTGAATGGTGGAACTCTACGAGTTTAATGAGGAAGAATGGATCAAGCTCATCTTTAGCAGAGTCCGTGATCAATTTCTATGGATAGGAGAGCAACCTATTAAAATTTCCAATGAGTTGTTTCATGATGTGACTGTATTGGATAATACTAGCATTATCCCTAATGAGGCCATTTTATGGCCTATTGTGTTCCATTCTTTCTTAGTTTGTTAGTCTAGAAGCTAGGTTGTTATTATATTTTCACTAAACTCTTTTGAGACAATATTTGTATAAAGGCATTATAAGGACCTAGTTTGAGTGTAACCAGACATTTTTTGTTATGTCTTGATGATAAGAACAAGGACCACTTAACTAATATTGCCTATGGGTTAACTAATCACTTGATAAGAACAAGGACCACTTAACTAATATTGCCTATGGGTTAGCTAATCACTTTTTATATTATTCATACTCTTATGGATATGATTGAAATATGAATATGTTTTTGTAGCCTAGAAAGCCCTTTCCTACAAGAATGAATTAGTATATAGATGTTTTATTCAAAGCAAGATGATGAGATAATCATATGTTATAAATATGGCATGTGCTACTCACCATCATTTGTAGGACTAATTCATTCAGGTATTGAAGAAGCTAACAACACAAAGGACTCTAGACCAGTTTAATAACCACCAAAAGGAGTGGTTTTTCGATTACCATAAATACATTAGACTATAATTAATAAAATCAAGCATGGACCACTACACTGAGGAGAACGAACCTATATTTCTGCTAGATCATTTGATAAGCAAAGACTTTTTTTGTCAGTTGAGGAATTATCTCAAACGTGTTTGTAAGGAGATAAAACTATTGTAGTCCATACTGCTAAGATGGTCGATAGTTTAGGATTTATTTAAGGAAGTCCTTTGTTATAAATAAGTTGTCTTTAGACTTCTCAAGGAGTTAGATTAGCAACAAGAACAAAAGTTTTTATTGTAGTTTTTGGGCGATTCTAGTTAATATAGTTTTTATTCAGTATGTACTTGGTTTTCCAGTTATGAATAAAATAGAGATGTCTTTGTTCTAATAATAATATATTGAGTTGTTCCAATTAAATCATCCAAGGGGGCCCACTTAGTGAGTAAAAATTACTATTTCTTTATATTTCTTTAGATATTATTTAGTACTCTATTTTTCTTGCAGCCGCTAGGTAGCAGAACCTGTGGTTGTTCCTACAGCAAGGAAAAAAGAGTAGAGACCTATTTGATTTATGGAATTTTTTTTAGTAGAGTATGTTGGAGCTCTAAATGTTGGGCAAAATTTGGAGTCCTATATAGTGATAAAACCCTAAAAAATGGCCTCTTAATTTCCATACCAAATAATTAATGATGGAGTACATGAAATGGGATAAAAAAATTATATTAATTTTCAATTAAAAAGTTGAGAGATTATGGAAGGAAGCTCTGTGACAAGAACAATCAAAATTCTATGATCAAAGCCTTCAAAAAATGCTAGAATTTTGACCTGCTGCAAAGATGATGCTGACAGAGGATGAATATGGCCGAATTTTAAAAATCTAAAAAAGAACTAGTTCAGGAAATCAAATTTCCTATTTCCAATAAAAATATTAGCTTTCCACGAGGTGATTTGGTTTTTCTACCAGACCCAAATCTGAAAGTTAGGTAGATATTTTTTAGTTAGTTTATTGTTTTTCAAAATAATTTGTAATAAGGGTTGTGTCTTTTCACCCTAAAGAGGTGTGAAAGCCACTCAAACACATATGTATATACATAATGTAAAATGTAAGGACAATACAAGATATATTTTCATAGAATAGAATTTCATAAACAACTGCAACTATGAACTCTTATGTACCAGTTTTTCAACATCAATAAAGATAAGTGCTCTTCTTTTTATTTGTAGTTATAAGTTATATGTTTTCAATTAGTATTACATATATTCTATTAAATAGAGTGTTTCACTATGTTGAATTCCCTGAGTATCATAATTCAAAATTAATATATACAACTCGAATATCAATTGTATGGTCTGTGAACCTACCATTGTTCTTATCGGTCTCTTAATTTGAGTTAAACTCGATAGGATTAGTTGTGTAATTTGATTTGAATTGTGAATCAAGCGGAAGCCTCAGAAATGATGGTCTTATCTTATTAAAGCAAGTTTTTAAAAATGTCTCTGATCATACGTAGGATTGAAAGTTTTTTTACTCTATAGCCCAAGTATTTAGAAGGCACTGATCTAATCATTATTTGGAAATTATCATTTGGTTCATACTTTGTAGTTTATAGATCATTAAATCATTATTTCAAAAGCATTAATTTTAATTATTTAGTATAATCCATTTAGTCAAGTATTATAGAATAGATATTTTCAAAGGATTAGTTTCTTTCCTCAAAGAATCATTCACCACCTTTAGAGGAACTTCATTTGTTTATGTACGCAGTTGTGCGACATAGAGAATTAAATAGTTCAAAGTGAAATTAGGCCTACCAGCCTTGGCTTGATTAAGCCAAAATTGTAGAGGTATCAATTTGTACATGTTAGTTGGCCAAATCAAAATCATCATTTTTGGGTACCAACAAAGTAAACTGTTTGAAGATTTCTGATTCATGCAGAGACAAGTTATTTTCCAGTATTTTTTTTCAAGAATGCAATGTTTCCTTTTAGTAGAATAGTGATGGAAATTACTGTAACTTATTGCATATACTTTGTCACACCATTTCAAGTTCACATCCCTGGGTTGATAAATAAATGAGCCTATTGAATCATTTGATAACTTATTTGTGGATGTCTAATCCATAAGTAATGGGTAAACTATCCTTGTTACCAGTTAGATTAATTTGGCAAGAAATCCCTACTGCATAAAAGAACACAAAGAAATAGGTAGAAACCCTAACTCACTCTAAGTGGGATAAGAGGGCAATGAAAATTGTCGACATCTTTCAGCAAGATGTGAGATTTATTTCAATGATTTTGGAATACAAACTTCATTACAAAATCTGACCTAACTTTGTCTCTACAAGTGTAATCATGATGACATATAAAATGAAAAAAGAAAATGTTCAATACAACTTATGTAAAGTACTGAGACAAACATTCTTGGAGAATGGAAAATAGATCAAGCGAGACATATCAAAAGTATTCAGGTTTGGACCACTCTTGATACATATCTACATTCGTGTTGTACACAATTTTCCTGGAATGCATCCTAGGGCATGGAAAGACAATGTACCCACAAGTATTCAAGTGAGTAATAGTTATATAAGAGAAAATACTAAATGGGTAGATGCAGAACTCTTTAGCATGTTTAAAATTCTTCAAAGGGAAATGAAGGAAAGAAAGAGGATTCCTGATAGAATGATTGAGAATTACAAAGATACAATCTATTTCATGGTTGAAACTAATTGTGTATGTTTCAAAGAAGTCGAACCAAGGAAGAAATGGAGTTACACTATGGGTTATGAGGTTAGTACATAAGTTCTTACTATGCAAGTAGAACATGTTCTATCTTCTAAGATTGATTCTACTGAAGAAAGATGGGGCACTTGTGAAGAAAAATCTGCCAAATTCAGAGATGAACAAACTAGGGCACTAAGTAAAAAGAATATTGAAAAAATGGCTAATAATATTCTAGAGAAGGTAGGTATAAGAAAAGAAGAGACGAAAGAGGTAAGGAAGAAGATGGAAGAAGGAGCTTTTGGGTTAGATAGAACTTCTCCTGCAATGTTTCCACCTCCTGAAGCTATAGAGGTTGTTGATTTACTTCCTATCATGGTCACTATACTCAATACCACCCCTACACCATCCAAAAGGACATCACAGAAAACAAGTATGACTAAAACAAAGAAGCTAGCAAAGATTCCTAGGTCCTCTAATACTACAAGGGAATATCCTCCCAAGAAATAAAAGAAATAAGAGAATACTGAGAAGAAACCAATTGAGAGACAAATCTAGAAACCTAATCTAAAGATGCTAGAAACGAGGATAGTTGAACAAGGAAAGTTAAATTAGTTTCCCAGGTACTATGATAGATATGATAAAAATGATAAAATTTTGATTGAAGATATTGTCATTAATCACATGCAAGAATTTAAGAAAAATCTACTTAAGCTTGAAGGTAGTATTCCTAAGGAATGTATTGATAGATTGGAAGTAAGGAAGCAGTTATCACTCAAAGAAGATGAACAAATAAGAGAGAAATTTTTAGAAGATATGCTACCTGTTATTTCATATGATGAACATGGTAGGATAATGAATGCCATCAAGCCACTGTTGAGAGTAAAGATAAGACTAATAAAGATTAAGGGGAGAAAATATGATGAAGTGATAGAGAAAACAAACAATTCTATTGAAAAAGTGTTGATAGAAGTTAAACCAGAGAATCCTACACCTCCTCAAATCAAGGCTACTAAGCCCAAAAATATTCTTATTGGATAATCTTCTAAGCTTTCACAAGTACATATTGAACCTTCTAAGGATGAAGATGGTAACAATCATTTCTACAACACATTCAAGTAACTAGACTTCTTTGTAGAAGGTGTGCATGTATCTTTGGACACTTCACAAGATTTTGTTGACCCTTTCAAGGAAATATTGACACTATTACTGAGGTAGATGGGATCAATAAACATAATATAGTCAATACAAATATTGGCACATTGACTTGGGGAGAAAAGGGAGCATCTATTGAGGAATAAGATCAAGGCACTAAGGAAGAACTCAAAGAAAGTATGGATGAGGTAAACAAGGAAGTTGAAGTTGTGCAAGAAACTAATGTATCTATTCCTATCTCTTCAACTCTATTGTTGGAAAGTGATAGTAAACCTCTGAATACTAATGTTGATGGCATAGATGAGGATGAATTGATGAAGTTATCATTCATATCCATATCTGAGGCTAAGGAGATATAAAACTAGAGGACAAAGAAAAAGACAAAGGTATTGGATAGGGCAGTAGATAGAATCAACAATATATTACCCATACCTTTTACCTTTCAGGAAAATGATGTAGCAAATAACCTGGACAAAGTCCTTGACGACTTTGATTCTCACTTCACTTCATTGGAGAAAGTTACAACTATGAAAGTTGAGAGAGAATACATCACAAAGAAGCTAGATGAGATATGTTAGTCATTAAAGTAGGATGCCAGTATATTGGACACCACTATTTCTGGTATTAGGTATTGCATCAAGCTTGGAAGGAAGATATACATCTATTGCATAAACCCTTCTAGGTATATAAAAAATGTGGTGGATATAATCCACAATGATGAAAAGACATTGGATGACTTGGAAAATAATTGTGGGTCCTCCTCACAATCTATTACAGAGATGGATAAGGAAGTATCCAAGTTATTGGATAAAATTAGTGTGTTAGAGATAGAAAAGTCAAGAGAGCTAAAGAGATTTTCTATGTTGAGGATTATGCTTACTCCTAAACTGTCTATGCTAGAGAAGAATCTTGAGGACATGGAGACAACGAAGAAGTTCGTTGATGGAGCTCTACCTATAGTAATAAAGAATGTTGAGATCTCATCCTTTGTTTTGAATGGAATTATACATGTTGGTCAAAACCTGGAGAAGACATGGGCAATAGATGTAAAGATCTCAGAAACCTCTTTCCAAGATATACTTCATATGGTATGAATTTTTTGTGAGAATCTCTACATTTTTTAATTGTATATAGCTACATTTTTTTAGTATACATTTTCCATTGATGTCAAAGGAGGAGTAATAAGTGTGAAAAATGTATAGATAAATATATTAGAGATGTATAGACAGTAGTTTGGTATTGGGCACTTAGCCATTTTTCACTAAGTGTTTCCATCAATGCTAAAGGGAGAGATTGTTGAAGAGTGGCCTAATAGGTATAGCATACATGTTGTCATTTATGGAAACACTAATTATTGGCATGATCGCTTGGAGCACAAACCAATCTTGGATATTCTATTTGGAAAGATGACTAAGTATAGGAAGCAATTGACAAGATACAGTAGTACAATTTTTTCTAGCACACACAATATGTGAAGAAATAAGTCTTGCGAGATTAGATTAATGCTCTATGATATTTATTAGACCTTTAGGTAAGGTCACTTGTATTTTGGAGTTGACTGGAGAGAGTTACAACTTGATGAAGTTATGAAAAGATAATATAACAATTTAACAAGGCAGATGAGTGGTCATGATGTTTAAGGGAGAAACATTTGGATTCCAAAGGTGCTACCTTGTATTTTATTTGGGTCCTACCCTGTCTTTGTGAATTTATGATCACCGACTATGTATAAATTATTTGATTATGTGTTGGACACATTTTGTGATATATTTGTGAGCCAACTAGAAATGTTATGACATCGAGTATATATATGAAGAAGTTTTGAGATGTGAAGTAAAGAAGTTGATGAATAGATGTATTGGGATGTTAGAATAATGCAAAGGATGTTGTGGGGTATAGTTGGGACTACTTAAGCATAACAGGTGCTTGTACAGTTCATTTTATAAATAATTGTAAATGCAATTTTGCATTGTTAGAGCAGTGAGGTCCTTATACTATGTACTACCCCTAACAGGGTCTACATCCTTTAATAGGGATTTGTACTAAATGTATTAATGAGCTCCTGAAAGGGATAGATATTCTAATAGGGACACTATACTATTAGTACATCATTTTTGGGTATCATCCCCACTGGGTTTTTCCCTTTAACTATGGTTTCCTTGATAACAAATAACGGTGTTATGAGTTGTGTACTTTATGTGTATATTCTCTTTATTTTAGTACTTGCATGGTTATGTTTTAATTTTTTAATCTTGATTTTAAGATGTTGTAATATTGATTCACTCCCCTCTCAGTATTACTTAATCCTAATAGCCTTTTGGATTGATCAATGCACCTAGTAATTTCATGAGGCTGATGAATGTGGTATTGAAGAAATTCTTTGGTAAGTTTGTAATTTTTCACCTTGATGAAATTCTGATTTTTAGTAAGAGAAAGGAGGATCATTTGTTGAACTTGAGAATTTTTTGCAAAGATTAAGGGAAGAGAAGTTATTGATAAATATCAACAAGTGTTCTTTCATGAAAGAGGAGATAATGTATTTGGAAATTATGATATCTATAGACTTGACTAGAAGAAGGAAATTGTTGACAAAGATGAGAGTTAAAGTGTACTTGACTTCCCAATTAGATCAATAACTAGGTTACAAAACTCAACTCAGGGATTGGACATCCAAACTAAGAAGCTATCTTTCTCATTGTGAAAGCTCATTTACTTTGTCAAACCAAGGTACATGAACTTGAAATGGGTTAGCATTTTACCATAACTGATAACTAATATTGAAGATTCATTATTTGATGGAGCTAATGATGAAGACCGACCAAGATCAAAGGAATAAATGATAGTAGAAAGGTTAGATCATTTATAGCCTTGTCATTGATGTCAAGCAATTGATTTTTTATTTATATTATGTTGCCATATTATTCGGTAATGATATAAGATGAATGAGTTAAGGAGAAGAAGAAATGAGAAGTAAGAATATATAGAACTTAATTAGGCAACTAATATAAATTGGACAATGATTTGATTATGTTGATATAATTATTTCCTACCTAACATATGATTATGTTAAGTTGGTAAAGCATAGTGATGAATATTTGACAACTCGATAAGATAAGTTGTTTTGGCTACCAAGATGGAAAGGTTACTCGGTAAGGTAAAGGTAAAAAGATAGGTCACTTGGTAAAGCGGAAAGGTTTAGGCATCGAATAGTTAACCAAAATTCTAAGTGAAGAACACCGAGCAAGAAAAAGATGTTTTTTTTATTTTATGAATAGTGCCTTTTCTATTAATTGAATATAAAAGTTACATATTCACAAAAAAGGGGTCAGGGGACATAAAAATCACCCCACAAGCTTTCACATGGCAAAATCCAGAACTAGAAACTATTCATAAAAAAAAATCATAAAGCCATCATGTTGCAAGAGCAGTGCTAGCAGATGGAGGAGGACTCTATCATGAGAACCCCAAACATCATTAGGATTGACAGGAGGGTGAGGAATCGACCAACCATAATCTTCAACATCTTTTTCCTTCTCTTTCACCTGAGGTGGAGAAATAGTCACAACCAGGCAGGGGAACTTGGAGGAGGTGTTTGGAGGCCAATCAGAGCCATGATGAGCAATAAGAGCATCAAGAGGGGCAGACTGAGCTAGAGCCAAAGACCACCCAGAGGTACGGTGAGATGGAGAATTTGAGCAGTGTTGCCAATCATCATCACCACCTCTAGGAGAGTGGTGGCGGGGAGCTTGAGACTGCAGAGTATGGGAGCGATGGGCCGAAGACCTATGCCCATGGTGGTGACCCCTGAGTAGGGTACCTTCTGCAGAAATAGAATCAAGAGGAACCCAAGAAACCATGCAAGGAGCATTGCCCCAATGATTGAGAAACTCCTAAAAGTGAGCCACCTCTAGAGCCACTTTATTAGCTTTCACCTGAATCTACATCATTACATTGTTACATATGAAAGATTTATTATACAGAGCAACATTAATATCAAGAAAGTTGTGAGAAAAGAGAACATCATTCATATCTTCCACAAAGTGAAAAAAATATCCATCCTGAAAGTATGCCAAATCTGGGTAAACTTGGAAGGAAGCCTCAGAGAATCTCCCAGAATAATCATATGCCAAGAGAAAGGCTCAGGCCTGAAAGGTTTGAAAAATTCATGAATCCACTACCAATAATGTTGAGCTCTCTTACAGAACCAAAAGATGTGCAAAAAGGTTTCAAGGTGACCACAAAAAGGACATCGAGGGTCATGAACACCTAGGTGTTTGAGCCTAGGCCCCATAGGAAGCCCTTGGAAGAGTAAACACCAAGCAAAGAGAGCCATCTTGGGCTTTGTAATGGTAGACCAAATGGTAGATCTAGTGGTATGTAGAAGAGTGCAAATGCCATCTCTATTTGAGAATGTCCACCATGGGAAGATGAGGAGACAACCATTTGTATCCCATCCTCAGCTTGTAATTGCTGAAAGGAGTGGCAGGATACCACTTCCAATCCTTTCACCAAGGTTGAACAGATTGGACACCAAGCTTATGAAGCAAATGATATGGAATGACAGAAACCAATAGATCAAAAGTCTAATGATCTGGGCGTGCCAGGTGGTACTAAACCTACACATCATCCCAAGAGTGGAGGCTCATAGTGACCCTGGAGAAGAGGTCCTTAGGAGTCCAGATGCCACATTTGAAAAAACACAAAGCACTGGCCCCTTGAGTCTTAGCCAGAGGAATACCTTGAATGGAAAACAATGGTGACCACCAGAGGTTCTATTAATTGAAAGAAATACCATTGTGAAATCCATCACCATCCCACTAAAGCCAAGGCTTAATTGCTTCCCAGGCTTTCCATATGCTCTTAATGATGAAGGTGCCCTGGATCTAAACAGGCTCCCTCATAATGAGAAGATTCTAAAGGCCAATTCCCTTCCAAGAAGGCCTATGAACAGGGAAGCATAAAGAAATACAATTCCTAACAAGGATTTTCTAGGCCTCATTGCCAGTGAGAGCACAAATAACCCACTTGGCACAAAGAGCATGCCCTTTTTTCTAAGTGGAAAGAAGACCAAGGCCACCAGAGTATCTGGGGAGACAATAATATTCCCAAGAAACTCTATGAAATCCATGACCATTGGTTCCTAAAGCCCAAATGAAGTCTTTGAGAAGGCTCTCTAGCTTCAGGTATGAAGCTTTAGAGGGAGCCCAACAAGAAGAATAGTAAAAATGGGTAGCAACCAGAACCTTGGAACAAATCTAGAATTTCCCCGCAAGAGAGAGGGGGTTTAGAGATCCAATACTGAAGCTTCTTTTCAATCTTAGCAATCACAACATTCCATAAATCCATAGAGGAGCCATGAAAGGCAAATGGAATGCCCAGGAAGCAGAAAACTTCTCCATGCTGAACCCATGTCCAATCAAACTTATCAAGCCAAGGAGGGGCAGGCAGGAAAGATTGTTTATAGCAGAGGTTCTTGTGCCATTAAATAGTAGACTTGGAGACCTGAAAAAAAGTATCTAAGCATTGTAAGGCATTAGAAATATTATCCTCATCCTCAAGGAGAGTGATAAAGGAGTCATCAGCAAAGTGACCATTAACAAGTCGAGATGGAGAATCAGGAAGGGAAATGCCACGAACTAATCCAGAGGAGATAGAATTGGCAAGAAGGTACCTTAATCCTTTAGTAGCAAGTACATATAACATAGGGGCCAACGGGTAACCCTGGAAAATGGACCTAAAAATCCCAAAGGTGTCAGATTGAGTTCCATTGATAGTAATGCAAGCAGAGGCATCACCAAAAAGCATTTCCACAAACTGCAAAAAATTGGGACCAAAACCAAAACCAATGGCTTGCAACATAGCAAGAATGAAAGTCCATTCAATGTAATCATAAGCTTTGGCAAAATCAATTTTAAGAAACAACATAGGCTTCTTGGATTAACGGACCCATTCCATTCCTTCCTAGACAACAATAATATTGTCAAGGATATATCTAGACTTAATGAAACCATATTTCTCTAGATGGACAATAAGCGAAAGGAGATGTCTGATCTTGAGAGATAAAGCCTTAGCAATGATCTTGTAGGAGACATTGAATAAAGTGATGGGCCTCCAATTGCATATATCTTTAGGGTCTCTAGCTTTAGGTATGAACTTAATATTCCCTTTATTAATGATAGGACCCAAACTTTTATTATGGTAGGCCTCGAGATAAACTTTATGCAGGTCAAGACCTATAGCATCCCACAAATTCTTGTAGAATTAATAGGGGAATTCATCACACCCTAGGGACTTGTCAACCACCATAGAAGAGACAGTCTCCTTAAGGTCACTGATAGTGAGAATTTTCTCATAGAAGGCACGTTGCTTGACCACTAGGCAGTTTGGAGTAACAACAATACATGCCTTGAGAGCATCCTCCCAAGCAATAAAATTTCCCTAAGAAGAAAACACTTTTTCATAGTGTTGAACAAAAGCTTGAAGAGTATCAGGAATATCTAAAAGGGTTTCATGACCTTGCTTGATTTTTTGAATACTAGAGTTGGTATGACGGGCTTGGTCTCCGAGAATGTGGAAAAATTCTTTAGAAGCTTTATCACCCACCTCCAGCCAATGGAGGTGAGCTTTGATTTGAGCTCCCCAAGTAGCATAATTGTCTACAATTTGCTTCTCATGGTGAATCTGAGCTAGTTTAAGTTGAAACTCAGCATCAAAGGGATTCAAAGCAAGGGCATCAGAAGCATTGTGAAGAGCTTTGGTGTTGGCTTCATAGGCACATTTCCTATAGCAAGCCAACTGATGGTCGTAAATGTGGAGGAATCTAGCAGTACGGGTGATGGCATCATTCCACCACTAGATCCAACTAGTGTGGTTGTGGGGTCGAGGCTCTAAATTCCAAACACAAAGAATGTGAGCAATGGTAGAAGCATGTGCCAACATAGATGTGTTAAGAAAAAATTGAGTACAATCAGCCCACCAAGTAGAGGAATGCCACATAATGGTAAAAAATATGGGGTAATAATCTGACAAGGTCACATCTGGAAAGGGAATGACAAGTAAATCCCGATCCTCATAAAATGAGAAAAAATATTAAGAAATTATCATAGCATGATCTAATCTCTTGAATATGCTGTCAGAACCAGCTCTGAAATTAGACCAAGTGTGCTAGACCCCACTCTGCTCACAATAGTTAGCATTGGGATAAAAAATGCCCAATTTATTATGCATATAGTACCATGCTTCTCTCTCTACAACTGTCCATCGAAAAGGAAAAGTACCTTCCTTGTAAGAGGCTAGATCAACCATATTAAAGTTCCCACATATCACCCAAGTTGCAGGAGGAAAATTATCTGCCAGCCAGCACCAAAGCTGAGATCTTTCCACAGCATCATTGGGAGCATAAATATTAATAATGCCAAAGGAATGATTATGGAATGACAACAAGATCCAAGTGACACATTGCATTGGGTCAGATCCATGTGCAATAACAATAGAATGAAGGTGAGGTGATAGAATAGTAATGACACCACCCTTACCAGCTTCATGCTGAGAAGAAAAAACAATGTCATCCAGCCAGATGACGTGATAGGCAAAAGTAAGTAAAAAACCAAAAATTTTAACTTCCTGCAAACATAAAACATCCAGATTGTGAAGTCTACGGTAGGTATCTCAAACATAGTACTTTCTGGAGAGGTCAGTTAGACCTCACACATTCCAGGATAAAAATTTTATGAAAACTCTTGCGTGTTTTCCTCATCCTCAAGAGAGGAGAAACTATTTTGCAAGAAGGTTAGAATTGAACCAAAACTGGTGGGTAAATCTCTAGGAGAGATAAACTATCATTTTTCCTCTGGGTCTTCTGCATGACCATCAGAGCTACGAGACTGACGCAAAGTCTAAAAGGATACAAAAGAAACATCTTGCAGAGTGAGCACCACCTCTAGGGTGGAAGACCATGTAGCTGGAGCTTTCCCATGGGGAACAAGGTGTGAAATAGGTAGAGCAATCGGTGATGCTTTGACACCAAGAGGGTTCTCTTCAACAGGAGTAGTCAATGGCGAAGTAGCTACGGAAATGACTTGAGCCTGCTTAGAAACTGAGGCATTCATGCCTTTTCATGTAACTGTGGTCCATTCCTCCTTTTTCCCCACCTCTAAATGTTTAGCACGTGTTTCCTTTGGTGGTGACTTGACCCAAGGAGTAGCCAAAGGGAAATCCTTGATCTTATGCATTGACAACTAACACCTATAGCATGCATTTGAAAGGTTCAAATAAAGCACCTTCTAAGAGAAGGTGAGGGAACCAACATGTATCTCAACAGAGTCTTTGAGATCCTTAGAAAGGTCGACCTCAACACAAACATGCTTCTGAGGATGGGCATTAAAAAACTTCTCATGTTCCATGACAATAACTTTGCCAAGGGTTTTGGCAATAGACTTAATGAATGGCCAGCATGGTAGTGGGAGACCAGGGAACTCAACCCAGACGAGAACCCTAAGTTTCTTGTCATCTGAGATAGTGAAGTCTTGAGACCACGTCTGAAACACAATCAAAGAGGACCTAACCATCCAGGGACCGCGGCTAAAAACTACCTCCATCTGGGAAGGGTTAGCAAAACAAAATAGAAAAAAACCTTTGGTAAGGTTTTGAACACCTTCAAGGTGAACTCCATGAGGAGTCCAACTCCTGTTTACCCACTCTTTGAGAATAATTTCAAGAGGAGTGCGACCATTCAAGGTATGCTTTTCTATCCATTCAAAACAAGCATCAAATTCTTGCATGTTAAGAACAATATCAAGATTACCTCGTGAAAGACCTTCGAGATGAACTTGCGTGACCGTTCATTTAGAGGAGGTGCCATGGCTTTCCAAAGCATCAACTCGAGCACTAGCATCAACTATTGGGTTGAAGTTGGCCGAAGCCATTATAAACTAACTCTAATGCAAAAATCCCACAGTAAATGTGGTGTGACAAGTGGGAAACTCAGAAAAAAAGTGTAGACAGAGAGCCATACGCATGAAACCCTAGCAGAGCAATCCACCAAGTGGATTTTCCAAATCTTAGAAAAAGATATTAAATAAGGATGGAATTGACATTTAATGATTAGCTATGATGAGATGAATGATCATGATAATGAGGAGATTTAGTTACAAGAGATCTACAGTTATGAAAATTCAAGATGAAGATCTATGGCAAGATCTAATCGATAAAAAGAGATGGAACAATTTTCAAGAAAATTTCAAGTTCCTAGTTGAAAAAGAAACGTGTTAGCGGGATTTTATTTCAAGGTATAATGAAATGAACCGTTAAGATTGATTAAAGGAAAACGTAATAGATGAGATTAAGAGGAAAACATTATCTATACAAAGGATGATCTTGTATGAAAAAATGGATGGAAAATTGAATAGTTGAAGGGTTACCGAATATTGTTGAGAAGAAGGAACAAAGAGATTCTGAGTGGGAAATGTATGGTGAAAATGTGACCACACTTCTATGAATCCTTACATGCAAGAAAACTCAACAATGAGCCCTCACAAATCGATCCATAGCTCTCTATGCATGGAGTTGCAAGATTTGTAAAATTGCTCTCAGCTAGAGCTATAAACTCATAACCTTGCTAGTCAACCACACAATGAGAGATTCCAAATCAAAGACAAAGGCAAAAATGCCAATATCTCCAATAAAATCAATACGGATGCAATGCAATGCAAACTAATCTATGAGAATGAAAGATGCAAGCTATGCTATGAAAGAAAAATACGAGTGTTACAAATCCTCCTATTAAGCTATATGAGATTAATCTAAAACATGAAAGGAAATGATACTATGATGATGCAACTATGATGCAAGCTAGGATGTGATGTAGATGCAAGATGAATGCCAATGATGCTCCAAATCTTCAAAACTTGATGCAAGAATGTCTCCAAAAGCTTCAAGATGACTTAGAAAACCTATAGCATAACAATAGCATAAAATTCAAGTGTATGCAAAATGAAGAAGAGAGCTCTTCTTTTATAGAGAATGAGAAATCAATGGATGATCGAGATTAAGAGGCAAAAGACTTAATCAACAATGGAAAAAAATAGAAGCTTGATCCTTGTGCACAAATATCCCCCAATAAGAAAATTAGAAGCATTTACTTTATGTTGAGCATTTATTTTATGTCCATGTGAGACAAAAAGTACTTTTATTTTTTATTTTTTTATTTTTATTTTTTTATAAATAAGAATTAAATGCTTTATTTGTGCAACATAGGATAAGAAGAAAAGTGGGGATTTTTTTATTTAAATAAAAGGGGAGGAAATTCTTTTTAATTAAATAAAGGCTTAGGATAAAGTGATTTTATTATTTAATTAAAAGAGATTTTTAATTAATTAAAAGGGAGCATGTTCTCTTAATTAAATAAGATTTTTATTTTTATTTCTTTTAAATTAAATAAGGCTCAAACCTTAGGAAATATTGAATTAATTATGATTTGATCAAGGAAATTGATATAATTGAAAAATGTTGATATTCGAAAATATTGATTTAGGGATTTGATAAATTAAGAAATGGGGGCCCAAAGTCTAGGTGACCATTTTAGGGTGCATACATTTGCCCCTCTTTGACTAATGTGAGATCGATTTGGGATCACAAAATAACTCAAATGTGTGTTCATTTTGAGAACACATCAGGACAAAAATAAGCAAAAAGTTGAAAGACAAGACCAACACCGTCGCTGCTAGGTGCAAATCAAGCCTTAGACAAAACTATCATCGTCGTTGATAGGCAATAATCAAGTCTTAAAAATAGGAGATAAAAATTGAAAGACAAAATCACCACCATCGCTGCTAGGTGATAATCAAGTCTAAATATAAAAATCTCAAGCTGAGCTGAATGATAAAGCTGAATAAAAAATTAAAGCTGATAGGTACTGCCCCCTCAAAATTGAAATCAAAATCAGGTAGAGGAGAAGCAACAAATTGATAAACCTGATCAAGTCACAATAAATCATAATCGAAGGATGGAGCATGATAGGATAACCATCAAACAGTGAAGATATGCCCCAGGTTGACTAGGTTTGACTGGGAAAGATATAGGATAAAAATTAAGTCAAACCTTAGAGAGAGGAAGTGAAAGGGGTGAATGAAAGACTAGAAGTTTGGAAGACATGGAAAGGAAGAAATTTCATCAAAGATCAAAGAATTATGCCTCAAAAGGTCAGTCAACTATGTAGAAGAATGAGAAAGCTTGGAAATGCAACTCGAATTTCAATTTCGAGTCCAAAAATGGATAGAAAATGATGTGATATGAAAGACCAGAAATGAAAGATATGATCAAGAAGAATCAGAAAATGAGCACAGTTGACCAACTAGTCCATAGATGATAAAAAGGAGAGCTCTCTCCATATGCAAGATGCAAAAACTAAACTATGATGAACCTAAGAATGCAAGCTACTATGAAAGTGGTTGACTTGCAAGGTCACAACACCTATAGACATCTAATTATCATCATCGAGTATTATTGGTAGCATCGTAAGATCATACAATGCACACTAGCATAACTATGTGGATATGAATATGATCTCTATCAGATAAAAATGTGGAAATCCCACCTAGGCATCAAAGACATGGAGGTCAAGATGACTAATGCAGTGAGATTACCTAAGTTTGATATGGAAAGATTATGCTTGTATCAAGACACATGAAAGTCAGGATAGCTATAAGCACGCACTCGCAAAATAGTCAAGGATAATACCTTGTCAATCCATAGTGTCAAGTAAGACCAGTATAAATACTCATGACAGTTAGGATCAATGAAATATACCCACAAGCAGATAAAGAAAGAAAACATGTTCTCATACCCTCAGTCTTCTAGCTATGCATCATCAAAAACCTCTCAGGGAGAGACCACCCATCAAAGAAATCCTCATAGATAGCACACAAAGAAAAATAAAGTCAACATATCTCAAATAAATTGATTGTTTAAGTGTGTGTGTGTTGGTCATAGAGTCAAACTTTGAGTATCACATTTGCAAATGAGCAACGTCACATCATACTAGACTATTAGGTAAGACATCTGATAAGTGTTAAGAAACACTCGACGCAAGGGTAGTGTTGAGAAACACTATTTGGGGTGGTGTTGAAAAACACCTATTGTGAAATGCCCCAAGAGACAAACGCACCTAAAGGACCAATGCTAACAGTTATGCCCCCTAGATAAAAACAAAGACCAATTCCAAACCAAGGCAATAAGGTCAAGACATGATGGAGAAAGGCTAAGTGTCGAGAGCGCATGCTAAAAGACAAGGGTGCAAAGGCCTCAAGTAGTGCCTATTTCCAGGTTTTCACCACTTGGAATCTTTTTTCATTTTTTTATTTATTTTCTTTTTTTTGTATTTTTGCTACCAAGGCGCCTGTTTCCAAGTTTTCACCAGGGCACTTTTTCTATATATTTTTTTGTATTTTTTTCAATTTTTTAATTTTTTTATATTTTTTTTAGGACTGTATATGCTTTTTAGGATTTTTTCAGCATCATATATAAATTTTTTTGGTATTTTTTCAGCATCAATAAAATATGTACAAAAGATGCCCCCAGACAGAATAGGCATCAAACTCCCAAGCAAGATCACATTGTGTAGTCCCAATGTCTAGGAAGGTGAGGGACAAGATGGATGGCAAGCTGGTGAATGAGATGGAGGAAAGGAGAATGAAGGCGAACAGAAGGAAGAAATCCTCAAGGTCAAACTCCTCAAGAGTACGCAAGCTAGGGAAAAGATTATCATGTAAAGCACATTTGGACAAGCAATGAAAGGCCAGCATAGGATAAGCCTCAAAAGTGTAATGCAAAAGAAGGAAAGGATGCAGTCCAAAGAGGGTAGACATGTCAAGAGACTTCATAGCATCGTGTTTTACTCTTTTTTAATATTAGATCAAGACCAAAGGGGAAAATGATAGCGAAAGGCTAGAATGAATGGAGGAAAATTAATATGAAGGCTAGACATGAATGGAATGGAAGCAAGATCATTGTAAGATAGCTCACAAGATAGCCAAATATTCGTGTATAATTCAACATTGTCAAGACCAAAGAGAGAAGATGGAATGGATGAAATATGTAGAAGAACTACGCATGATGTCTGATTACCAAGTTTTCATCATGGTACTTATCCAAGGTGCCACAAGGGAGTGGTTTTCACCATAGGATGAATTTATTTCTCTTTACTTTTTCTACCATGGTGCCTGTTTCCAAGTTTTCACCATGGCACATTTTCAATTTTTATTTTTTTTCTTTTTTCTTTTTTCTATTTTTTTGAATTTTTTTGAATTTTTTATTATTTTTTTCTATTTTGAATTTTTTGATTTTTTTTTTTTTTTTTTGAAATTTTATTTTTTGGAAGAAAGCAAGCTTTTTAGATAATGCTCCTTGAAAAGATAAACCATGATATGTCAAGGATTCAAAATGATATGCTCAAAGAAGTTGATAGGGAAAGGAAGATGGAAGGGAAAAATGGAGGATAAGGTTTTATGTAAAGTGAGTGAGGTTGGAAGATAGGAGGAATAGGCAAATGAGGAAAAATGATAGAAGGTAGAAGGATAATGAATGGAAGGATTGTGAAAGGGTAGATGGAAAGGAAGACAAGATCAAGATCAACACACACCTTGAAGGGTGGCGACAGGGTAGAGAAAATATGAATGAAGGAATACGAGAAGGAATATGGAGAATGTTTAGCAGAGGTTGTAGTTCAGGCGCATGGAGTGGAAGAATATTTTTGGAAAAAGATGAAGTGGAAGCCTTTGGAAGCTTGAATGTCAACTTCACTTTTTGCTCAACATAAGACTCTTTCAAGAGAGACTTTGAAATCCATATAGCTTTAAGCTTTTTATTTTATTTTGATGTGTTAGAGAGAATATCTTCAATGATGGATTTTGGAACCCATACTTGTCTTGTAGTTTTCTTCTTAGATATCTCTTTTGACTTTATGCCTCCATGTCGATTAGAGGAGACATGGCAATCTTCTTTTTTTGATAGATTTTTGTTTTGCTTCTTTTTCTTGTATTGAACATTCAAGTTACTTCCAAAAGACTTGGGACTTGTGGAAGAAGAAGGAGGACATGACTAGTTTAGATGGGTGGGTGGATGAAAAGGATTCAAGGGTATGTATCTATGTTGATCTTGAGGAAAGATAGGAAATGGAGGGACATAAGGACCCAAGATGGAAGGAAGATGTGAAGCCCTTAGTAGTGGTGGAAGAGGTCCAAGGATGGAAGTGGAAGATGCAAAAGGATAATCAATAAGTTCATCAGCATCTTTAGAATGAGCATTAGGATTTTCAATAGGATTGTGCACATCTTGAATAGGAGCAACTTCATTGATAGAATGGTTCAAAGCTTGTGAATACTTAGGAAGAGTAGAAAGAAAAAGTGAACATGGAGTGGTAGAACAAGAAGATGGAAGACTTCGATCTTGACAAGGATTTTTGGATAGCGTAAGCGTATTATTTTGCTTTGGATTTTCAATAGGCTTAACATTTGAAGTAATGACACCATTTTTAATAACCTTAATGTAAGTATCATCTTTGGAAAGCACAAGTGTAGTAAGGTTATTTTATTTATCAATAAGCTCAATGATGTGAGTAGTAGCTTGATCTTGCTTAGGAGAAGATTTAAGACATGGTGGAATGAATGAGGAAGGGTGTAAAGGATCAAAAGAACCATTAAATCAAGGAGAGACATCATGAAAAGGATTGGATGACATGGAGGGTTCTTGATCTTGATCTTTCTTTATGTTCTTTTCTTTATCATTTTTAGAGTCCTCTTGACATGGAGCCACTTCTAAGGACAAGGAAGCAAGTTGGAATTGTATAGAAGAATTTGGAGGAGATGGTGAAGGACTAACTAAAGTAGGCATTATAATGCATAAAGGCTTAGGCTCTTTAGGTATAGCATTATTGAAAGTATTTGCAGCCAAGTGAAGGTTAGCTTGAGTATCTTTAAGAGGTAGCCCTTGAGGATAACTATAGGAAACTGCATGAAAAGCATTAGGATCTTTGTTGGATGAAGGATTTGTGACAGATTTAGAAGACTCAAAAGCTTTAGGAAATGTATGGGTATTGGAGGAAGTAGGGGATGGAAGGGAACCATCACAAGACAAAGGCTCAACATTAACATGATCTTTCTTGAGAGTGCAATCTTTATTTTCAGCATGAGAGTTCCTAGAGGAAGGATTCTTATAATATTTACGTTTCAAATCAGCACGGTGCATTTTATATTCCTCAATAGTAGTAGCTAGATTATAATCAAGGTATTGTTCACAAAACCCATCAAAATTTCTTTCAAAATCTGAATCATATGGATCACCATCACGATCTTTCCAATATGAGGACCCATTTTCAGTAAGCACAAGGACACAACTAGGAGGACTCTTAGGAATAGAGGTGTCATAGGTATCACTACATTGTCCATCATCATAGTCATCATAGTCATCATAGGTGGGTGCGACACTCTTCGTGGAAGAGGTATCATAAGGACTATCACGTTGCTCATTATGGTATGTCTTGTGAAGAGAAGTAAGACTCTTTGAAGAAGTAGAAGAAGAATGAGATCGTGAAGAAGAGAAAATTGAAGACTTAGTGTAGGAAGAGGACTTGGATAATGAGGAATTCGAATAATGTTTAGAAGAGTCATGATAAGATTTGGAAGATGAAGAATGTGAATAATGTTCAGAAGAATTGTGATAAGATTTAGAATTTGAGGAATGATGAGAAGATTTAGAAGATGAAGAATATTTGGATGAGATCATGAGTATGATTCTAGCAAAGGCGTCTGATTTAATTGATTTTTCTTTTTTTTTGGTCATAAATTCGTCACTTATGAGAATTTTGGAAGAACAACACTTTTTGAATATGTCAATGAGCTCAAGATCATCTATTCTTAATAAAGGTTCCAAAACCAGATAGTCAAGATTCATGGTTATAGAAGAGGAGGAATCAAGCATGGAAGAAATGAATAGATGAATAGAAGAAGGTAGACTAAATAGTAAGAGGAAAAGAATCAAGAAGAAGAAGAAGAATTTCCCATGGGAATAGAAGACTTTAGAAGAACATGGAAAATGGAGAAGAAAGAAGAAGACTAAGAGTCATCTTGTGCAATTGATACCATAACATTCATTGAGATGTTGAGCAACATGATAGCACCTAAGATCTGACCTGGACTGACCAAGGAAGACCAAGCTTCTAAAGAGAACTCACTATAGTAGGACGGAACTCAGTTTCAATATTCTAATTAGATCTTTCAAAAGATTTTGCAACGATGATCAAGCACATAGAACAACAACCAGGGAGTTCAAGCAAATAGTCTTCAAGCAATGAGCAAGGGGCAAAGCAACCTTGCGCATGAACAAGTATAGTGACTTAGTATTCTACTCATTAAAGATTCTATTTGTGTATGTTCTTGAAAATGTTTTAGCAGGCACATAAAACACAACAACACCTTAACAAGTTGTCTACAATGATATACGTGGCTTTCTAAAATGAGTCCTCAATATACGCAAGGTACATGAGGCCCAAATCCATAAATGAGAAGAATCCAAAATCACACAACTGGGGGGAGAAAGTAACCCAAATCTCCTCCTTCACTTCTCAAAGGTATAAAGTTCTTTGAGGCTTAGCCAAGAGTGATATCAAACTCAATTCCTAAGAGAGGTGTCTTTCGATTCACCTCTTGATATTTATACTCCACCAAAACATAGGAGTTAAGGTCGTCCCTTGAGGTGGTGTGTCCCCAAGCAGGCCTTCTAGAAATAAAAACTAAGTAATTCACTATCAAAAGTATTTAAAGCACTAAAGGTGGAACGCTTAACTCTTCAAGTAAAAGTGAAGTGAGTCCAAAAGTGAAACATTTAACTCTTCAAGTGAATGTGAAGTGAGTCCAAAAGTGGAACATTTAACCCTTCAAGTGAATGTGAAGTGAGTCCAAAAGTGGAACATTTAACTCTTCAAGTGAATGTGAAGTGAGTCCACAAGGTGGAACATTTAACTCTTCACACAAACTCAAAGTGAATCCAAAAGTGGAACATTTAACTCCTCACACAAACTCAAAGTGAGTCCAAAAGTGGAATATTTAACTCTTCATACAAACTCAAAGTGAGTCCAAAAGTGAAACATTTAACTCCTCACACAAACTCAAAGTGAGTTCACACCTTAGAAAACTAATGAGATCAAGAAAGCATAAAAAGGAGGAAACTTTGTGGAACACTTAACGCTCTTTTCAAGTAGACCCCTTCCCTATGTATGAATGTTGATCTTGCATCCAAAGGGTGGTAATGAGGGGCGATTAGAAATAAGCAAGTCCAACACCCAATTTAGCTAACAAGATCAATCAAAAGTAATCTAAAGTTGCTTATCAATACTACTCACAAATGACAAAGGGTTGAATCAATGAAATATTTAACTTTCCAAGCAAACATAGAGTGAGTCCACAAAGTGGTGCATTTAACTCCTTATGTAAACAAGGAATGAATCCATGCCCTCAATCACTCAATAAGATATTTGATATTGGAACCAAGAATTACTTAAGGTTTAAACACAAGCATTCACTTACACAAACTTGTATGAAAGCAAATCTATGTTCATTCATTTTTCATTAAGAGCATCAATTGAAATGTGTTCTATGAAAGCATGTAAACACTCAAGCCAAACACATGAGAGGTTCAATTTTAATTCCAAGATCCAAATGTTGTAGAGATGGAACAAAGTACCTTAAGTCCAACGCTTTGTTTTAAATATTTTCCATGAAAGCAAGAGCACCTTCAAATGAACAAGACAAGAAAATAAGTAAACAAGATATGCAATGTATATCCAACTTATGCAAACCCTAGGGTTAGATCTAAAAATCAATTGTTAGGAGTAATGATAACCAGCAAATAATCCAAATGATAACTCATATTATACATTGAACAATGAAAAATAAGTGCATACCTATCACAAAATTTTATTTTTTTTGCATTTGACCTAGTCAACAAGATCTAATTTTTACCACATGAATTCGGACCCTAAACCCAAAATGCAAAATAAAGACCTCTATCAAAAAATAGAGAGCTTTCCAAAAATGTAAAAATTTCAAAAAAATCTCTTCATTTGTGCCCTAGAAACCCATTTTACCAAAATAGACTATTTTTTATAAATTGACCAAATGAGCTATGATATGATTTTCAAATTAAAAATACAATGAATGGAACCCCTGTAGAATTCCAAGACCTTTCTAGAAATGTAAATTTTTTTAAAAAATAAAATAAAAATTACCTCCAAAAATTTTGAAATTTTTTTTAAAGCTTCTATGATATGTTGCCAACCTAAAAAAAAAATTTCAGACCAAAACACCAAGCCGTTTGAGAGATATGATCAAATCTTTCAAATCTAGGGTTTTTTTATCTCCAAACAAATTTGCACAAGGGTTAGCTCCAAAAATAATCAAAACCAGCATGCAAGAAGTGGGTTGCCCCACGGTGGGTGCCAAAAAATGTATGGTGAAAATGTGACCACACTTCTATGAATCCTTACATGCAAGAAAACTCAACAATGAGCCCTCACAAATCGATCCATAGCTCTTTATGCATGGAGTTGCAAGATTTGTAAAATTACTCTCAGCTAGAGCTATAAACTCATGACCTTGCTAGTCAACCACACAATGAGAGATTCCAAATCAAAGACAAAGGCAACAATGCCAATATTTCTAATGAAATCGATATGGATGCAATGCAATGCAAACTAATCTATGAGAATGAAAGATGCAAGCTATGCTATGAAAGAAAAATACAAGTGTTACAAATCCTCCTATTAAGCTATGTGAGATTAATCTAAAACATGAAAAGAAATGATACTATGATGATTCAACTATGATGCAAGCTAGGATGTGATGTAGATGCAAGATGAATGCCAATGATGCTCTAAATCTTCAAAACTTGATGCAAGAATGTCTCCAAAAGCTTCAAGATGACTTAGAAAACCTGTAGCATAACAATAGCATAAAATTCAAGTGTATGCAAAATGAAGAAGAGAGCTCTTCTTTTATAGAGAATGAGAAATCAATGGACGATCGAGATTAAGAGGCAAAAGACTTAATCAACAATGGAGAAAAATAGAAGCTTGATCCTTGTGCACAAATATCCTCCAATAAGAAAATTAGAAGCATTTACTTTATGTTGAGCATTTACTTTATGTCCATGTGAGACAAAAAGTACTTTTCTTTTATTTTTTATTTTATTTTTCTTTATAAATAAAAATTAAATGCTTTATTTGTGAAACATAGGATAAGAAGAAAAGTGGGGATTTTTTATTTAAATAAAAGGAGAGGAAATTGCTTTTAATTAAATAAAGGCTTAGGATAAAGTGATTTTATTATTTAATTAAAAGAGATTTTTAAATTAATTAAAAGGGAGCATGTTCTCTTAATTAAATAAGATTTTTATTTTTATTTCTTTTAAATTAAATAAGGCTCAAACCTTAGGAAATATTGAATTGATTATGATTTGATCAAGGAAATTGATATAATAGAAAAATGTTGATATTTGAAAATATTGATTCAGGGATTTGATAAATTAAGAAATGGGGGCCCAAAGTCTAGGTGACCATTTTAGGGTTCATACAGGAAAACAGTGATTTGATGAAGTGTTGATGCCAGTGGATGGTGAAGAATTGAAGTAAAGATTGAAGAGCACACACAAATCTGATTGAGAAAAGATAGTTGCACATCTACAGGTTAATTTTATTATTGTTTCTTATTAGCATTTGTAACAGAGAAATATCTTAACAGAGTGGACTTAACAATCTTATAGTAAATCCTTGAGAAAGGTGACATTATAAATAGTGTTTAAAACCCTCTAACAAGACCACTCTAAATAGGGTGAAGATCCTAATAGATCTTAGGTAATCCCTTAATTGGGTCACACCTAATAGTGTGTTTGGTAATCTTTAACCGGGTTGGCTCTTAACCAAGCATACTTCAAAAGAGTATATTTCTTAGTGGGTGACAATTCCCACAATGGTTTTTCCCATAGATGGGTTTCCAAGTTAATTATTGGTGTCACACATTGT
The DNA here is from genome assembly GCA_027943335.1 of Chamaecyparis obtusa. NCBI lineage: Eukaryota > Viridiplantae > Streptophyta > Pinopsida > Cupressales > Cupressaceae > Chamaecyparis > Chamaecyparis obtusa. The sequence continues at coordinate 337,818 of BSBK01001077.1, forward strand.
GAATGATTTGTGTGAATAATTTACTGATTGATATAGTTTATTTATTATTTTTGATAAATAGAGAGTTGTGTAGTTACCGAGTTAATCAAAGAAATGTATTTTAAGGTATTTATGATTAGGATTACTGATTCACACCCCCCTCTCTGTAATCCAACATGCATGGTATGTGCACTACGTTCCTACTAAAGCCATGCTAACCTACAACTTAAGGAAAGTAATGTTGAAAAGTAAATTCTTGGAATTGAACTTAATTCAAATGCTTAACAGGATTCAAATGCTAAAGTTGAATCTTTGCAAACTGCTATAACAAAGCTCAGGATGTGAAGACATGAACTATTCTCTTTTCTTTGGCTGTAGGAACAGTCATAGGAAATCACTTTTAGTGGCTACAGGAACAAACAAACTCCAAAACTTGTAAATAAAGATGAAGGAAAGTAATAATAAAATTGAAAAGAAATACTCACCAAGTGAACCCCCTTGAGTGAGTATCCAAAAATTAGTTAAACACTTGCGAACTCAAAACCTCATTATTTTATTCAAGTTGCAGATAGTACCGATTACAAGTCATTACTACAAATAACTAAAACTATATTGAAAATTGAAAATGTTATTACATGGGTTCCTTAGTCTAACTGAGCTAATCTCTAAATAATTTCTAGCTTCTTATTTACAACAAAAACTTAATAACTCAACACTAACGTATCAACACCAAAATAATTGGCAAATCAAAATTATTACAACACTAGAAAGGAGGAGGAAAATCATCCACTAAATGAGGAACAACCAACTTGTTCAACTATAAAAAGAGTGCATATAGCTTCCACTATCTCCTAGATTGATTCCACATTGATAGTAACCATTTGACTTTCTCAACATGAGTTGTAACCAGTTCACCATTAGACTTCTTCAAATGTTGATCCCTGTTGAGCTACATGGACTTGGTCTTCAACACAATGACCTTCTTGAGTGTCATTTATTGATCACTACTTCATTTAATATTTATACATCATAAATGTTAATAGGCACAACACATGCATCATATATATCCATTCATCACTAGATTAATGATTCACTAATCCACAATTAAAACTAACACACACACACACACACATATTATATATATAACCATAAAAAAAAAAATTTTTCCCATGAAAGTATAAACTTAAGGTCTATGAAATCAAGTCAATGAGACTAACTTAAAAAAAAACCAAATTTTATGACCAAACTGTTGAGACAACCTAGGAACATGACAGATTAAACACAACAAAGTGATATAAAACATGAGCCAATATTTAAGCTCATCATTGTGTCTCCCACTTAATCCATTGTTGGTCCTCCAACAAATAAGAAGTTCTTGATCATAGCATCTATCCTCAAGTCTCAAACACAACCTTCTCAAGAACCTCCTTGTGCGAGATTTTTGTAAAACCCTTTATTCTTCTCCAATTTTTCCCAATGGGTATTTTCTTATTCCTCATAATAATATGCATCATCATTCTTGCAACTACATAATGGCCACAACAATATCGGTGGTTGAAAGGTCAAAGGAAATAAATTCTCCTATCTCACCCTACCTAGATTAATATACCTAAGTGTTCATTTCATAGCTTCTCTATAGTTAAAAAGGTTGTGAGATTCTGATTTCTTAAGTTCCATAGGAAAACTATTCCATCATTGAACTAGGGCTCCAATCACAATTTTTCCTTTAACTTGTTCCATCCTCTTAAAATCCTCATGAGATTCTTCTCTTAGGGGTAGAATCATTTTCATATAACTATTAAGAGGCAAGCCATAAACTAGTTTTAGCCAATCATATTACAACACTTTAGGCTGCCTACTCTCAGGTCTTAAGGGAAATTTAATATTGTGTTCTTGATCTACAAGTAATTTTTGGCCTTGTGCTTCTCATCTGGCCCTGTTTGCTCATATGGTGACCTTTGTATACTTGTATGGGGCTCGATCCTAACTCGTATGAGTAAACACCCCAAAATATACTATCCTGTTTACTCATATGGGAAACATAGGGGATGTTTAGGGCACCAATCCTTGTTTTGTTTGGTTTTTCAAGTTCATTTAGGCTTCCTATTATTCCAAATCCCTGAAATTGTAGGATCTAACTTCATTTTTGCAGGTCATCCTTGGAGAGAAAGTTGGTTATAAAAAACATCAAGGTCCTAAGGCCTAATAATATCATTTTTTTGTTTAGGAACAAAGACAACTTTCATTTGAGCTTAAAATGAACCACACTCAATCTTGAATGCCTAAATTGAAAGAATCTGAATATCTTCCTAAAAGGCTAAAAATCAATCAAAACTAATCCTAAAATGAACAAGTTGCATCTTCACACTTTGGTTTAGGGTTTAAAATGAACCTTATCTAAAAAATCTTGAATGTCTCAAAGTTTCATGCAATCTTAAGTGTAATCTAGGAACACTTCAATCTTTTGGACTTAAAACAAACCCTAAATCAAATCTCGAATGCATAGATGGAATGAACAATCAATCACACATTTACCTTGGGTTTTAAAACAAAATCTCAAAAAGATTGAAAGGTCTCAAAGTGTAAACTTCATATTTGATTTTTGTCCTAAAGGTAAACCCTAAAATCAATCTTGAGTGACTAAGAGAAAGAACAAATCAAAACAAATCTCAAACTTCTTTTTTGAAATTAAAATGAATGAAAAATCCAAAATCTTGAGTGAATATAAGGATTGAACAAAATCAAGCATTGCATTTGGATCTTTTAAGACATTCAATCTTGAGTGCATAAGGAAAATTAAAGCAAAACACTCAAAACAACTCCATTTTGGGATCCTAAAAAGCAAAAATTCAATCTTGAGTGCTCAAAAGATAAAAACACATGCTTATTTTCAAAGTTACAAACAAATCTCAAAAGCTTTATGTTTCAAAAGAATGAACTTTTGATGCAGGGGCATTCTAGGGTACTCGGTGAATCTGCATGGGAGGTGTGTGTTTGGCTGGTGTTACTCAGTTGCAGCCTTGACCAACGGTCTCAGTCATTGAAGGAAGCTCAGTCACTGAAGGAACTCGGTAATCTCTAGTGCTTAATGAAAGTGTTACTCAGTGATGCCTATGGTGCTTGGTTGACACTAGTGCTCGGTGATGCCTGGCATGCTCGATTATTTCACTATTTCTCAGTAGTTTTGGTTTACCGACTGGAGTTCTGTGTGATTTTTTGGGCGGACTTGGTGCATTTATTGTTCATAGCTATTGTTACAGGCCGACATGTTGAATTAAATGTTTGTAAGGCTATTTGAGAGCTGACTTGTATTGCATTTAATAATTGTTGGGAGAGTTAATGACTTCATCCAGTCGACTTGTGGCTGATGATTAGTATTTAAAGGGGTGTTTGGGTAGATGTTTAGGCATCATTAGGAGATGGATAGTAGATGACTTGGAAGACTTAGTGAATTAGATCTGAGGTTCTGAAAGATGAAGTTGGTGAAGTTGTGGAAAGGATCTTGCATGATCTTGTAGATCAGATTGTTATCTGATAGTTTGTAGTTGTAGAGCTAGTGGTTTGCACACTTGGAGACAAGGAGATTTCTTAGAGGCTTGTGAGCTCAAGTTTAGACCTACCTTATGGTTTCCATCAGTTGCTGATTGTTTCAGATTTGAACTAGCTAAGTTTGTATTAGATCTGTGTGGATCTTGAAGAAATTGTTTTTGTTGTAATTGGCCCTAACCCGAAAGACCTTATAGTCAGGCATGTTAATGAAAATTGATTTGAAACATCTTGTGTGTTGAGTTTTCCACTTTGTAATCCTGAAGCTACAAGGTTGGATTGTCCTTAATTGGATCCTCCCTACCTTGGTTTGCATTAGGTGGTATCCAATCTGAGTTGATCTTGTTGGTGAAGAGATCGTATGATCTGGATTGCATATCTAGAGCACTGAACTTGTGGAATTTACCCTAGTTGTTTGTTCAAGGTGGCAGGTTGAGATCTGACTTGCATACAACTTAGAGATTATCACAAGGTGGTCGGTGTAGGGTTTGTTGCAGAGGGTTTCTATTATCTTTAAGGATTTCTCTGAGAAGATTGGACCCTAGAGTACTTGTAGATATTTGTGATACTGTTGAATCTAGGATTACAAAGAAGGTGAAATTAGATTTTAGATCTAAGATGGAGTTGATGAAGAATGACATGGTCGCCAAGATCATGAGAGATGTTATTGGTGTACCTTAGAATGTTGGTACTGAAGATGGTTATGAGGAAGCTATTGAATAATTTGAACCTACTAGATCTAGTGGTGATGATCGGAGGGATAGATCTGGTGAGGACAGAACTGCTTGGTTGCCTAGATCTAGAGCTCGATTAAGTAGTAGTTACCAAATGGAAGTTTTTACTTTCTCTGGTACTTTGAAGCCCAAGAACTTGATTGATTGGATTGGTGAACTTGAAGATATCTTTGAGCTGGAAGAAATTGAAGATCCTCTTTGAGTGAGATTAGCACAGACAAAGTTGAAAGGACATGCTGCTCTTTGGTGGAAAGAACTACAAAGAGATAGGGAAGATGAAGGTGAAATGAAGATCAATTGGTGGAGGTTGATGGTGACAAAAATGAAATCTAAGTTCATACCTTCTGACTATGAATTAGACTTGTTTAAGAAGTTGCAGAATCTGAAACAGAAGGATTTGTCTGTTGAAGATTATACCGAGGAGTTCTACAAACTTACTATTCAATCTGGACAATGAGAGCTTGGTAAGGAAAAGGTAGCTCATTATGTAAATGGTCTGAGATTCAATATTCAAGATGAGCTTGGTATGCTAAAGATTGATTCTATTGAAGATGCTTACCATTATGCTCTGAAGGTAGAAGATAAGTTGAAGAGGAAACAACATAGTAATCCTCGAGGGAAGGAAAAGATTGATCATTCAGTGAAGGATAAACCGACTGATGTAGAAGATGAACAGAAACCTATGGAACTGAAAAAGAAGATAGGTAGAGTTATCTTTAAGGGTACTTGCTATAACTATGGTGAAGAAGGACACCATTCTTTTGAGTGTACACAGAAGAAGCTTGGTGACCGACAAACTGCTGTGGTGAATGAGAATGAACCTGGATCTGAGAACTTATTTCTTTGGTGAACATTGCTCGGTACAAGGGAGGAACCTTGTCAGAGGAGTAACTTGTTTAGGACCTGATGCAAGTCTTGAGGTAAACTCTATGATGTTATTGTTGATAGTGGTAGTACTGATAACCTTATTGCTGAGGACATGGTTCAGAAACTTGGGTTGAATAGAATGAAGCATCCTTGTCCTTATAGGATTGGCTGGTTACAAGATGTTCATACTTTAGAAGTAAGAGAACAATGCTTTATTGATGTTCAAATTGGCCAGTATAAGGATCTTGTGTTATGTGATATTGTGAAGATGAATAGTTGTGATCTTGTGTTATGTGTTATGTGATATTGTGAACATGAAGTTTCCCTGATGCCTTTGCTGGATATAATGCTTGATAAGAGAAGCTTGAGTATTGGTAGTCGAGTTGAGTTGGTAGATCCAAAGAAAATTAATGATCAGTATGGAGGACAGACTTGTGTGTTGTCAAGGAAAGACTTGAAGAGATAGAGAAAGCTGAAGTGGAAGAGTATGCAAACTGAAAAGGTGGAGGACTTGTGTGTGAAGAACTAGTTCAAGGTTTATGTGCTAAATCCCAGAATATGTTCTTCTTGCATATGATCTTTTCAAACCTAGGGTGTCTAATGCAGGGGCATTCTAGGGTACTTGGTGAATCTGCATGGGAGGTGTGTGTTTGGCTAGTGTTACTCGATTGCAGCCTTGACCAACAATCTCGATCATTGAAGGAAGCTCGTTCACTGAAGGAACTCGGTAATCTTTAGCACTTGGTGAAAGTGTTACTTGGTGATGCCTTTGGTGCTCAGTCAACACTGGTTCAGTGATGCTTGGCATGCTCAGTTATTTCACTATTACTCGGTAGTTCTAGTTTACCGACTAGAGTTCTGTGTGATTTTTTGGGCCAACTTGGTGCATTTATTATTGGTAGATGTTGTTACAGGATGACATGTTGAATTAAATATTTGTAAGGCTATTTGAGAGCTGAATTGTATTACATTTAATAATTATTGGGGGAGTTAATGGTTTCATCCAGTTGACTTGTGGCTGATGATTAGTATTTAAAGGGGTGTTTGGGTAGATGTTTAGGCATCATCAGGAGATGGATAGTAGATGACTTGGAAGACTTAGTGAATCATATTTGAGGTTTTGAAAGCTGAAGTTGGTGAAGTTGTGGAAGGATCTTGCATGATCTTGCATATTAGATTGTTATCTGGTAGTTTGTAGTTGCAGAGCTAGTGGTTTCCACACTTGGAGATAAGGAGATTGCTTGGAGGCTTGCGATCTCAAGTTTAGATCTGCCTTAGGGTTTCCATCAATTACTGATTGTTTCAAAGCTAAACTAGCTAAGTTTGTATTGAATCTATGTGGATCTTGAAGAACTTGTTTATGTTGTAATTGGCCCTAACTCGGAAGGCCTTACAGTCGGTCATGTTAATGAAAATTGATTTGAAACATCTTGTGTGTTGAGTTTTCTGATGTGTAATTCTAAAGCTGGAAGGATGGATTGTCCTTAATTGGATCCTCCCTGCCTTGGTCTACGTCAACTTTGCATCCTAAATCATGTGTGTCTAAAAATCATAGAATAGAAAGAACACTTAAAAATCAATTTTGGAAAGAATTATTATGATGTGCTTCTAAGAAAGTTTTTTAAAATTCCAAAAAAATCCATTTAATCTAAGTTATTCAGGTGAAATCCATACCCTTTCCCAATACCTTCATAGAACTTGGGTGAAAAATCAAGGTTTGGATTTAGTCACTTGACTCTAGTGAGGCCTGTCTAGAGAGAAAAGTGCTTCCTCTTTGGAGAATGACCTCAAACTAGTATTTCCTTGATTGGTATAGAAACAAAGCGTCAAGAAAACTCTCACTTCATCCCCTCAAGATTGAGTAATGTGTGTTGATGGTAGCCCAAGGTAGGTGAATATCCCTACAATTTTAGCATGGTCAACTAGGATCTTAAGTGAGTCACACACGTACAAACTAATTAGGAGGACGTCACAGACCTTATTAGACACCTATTAATAATAGGCTTCCTGATCTTCCCCCGAAGGCTTTCTAATCTTTGTACAAGGAGAATAGTAATCTCCCCAAGACACTCATCATATTGTACCATCCTTGAGCACTTGGAACCAGATGATATGACATCATGACTAGAGCCATTGTGTGCTTGGTGATGGTCATAGTCTAATTAGCTCTTGGATGTGTGCCTAATTTTATGAGCAAATTTTTTTAGTAAGAGCCAAAATTCCTTAGGGTAAGATTTCTTGTGCGTGTTTTCAAAGTTTCTGACTCAATGCAAAACATATGTCAAACATACACATTCCAAAAGAGTGTTATCAAAATATTTTTCACCATTTCTTGTACCCTACAAAGTTTCTTTGTCCTTTGTTGGGGTTGTCTTCAAAACAATTGGTCATTATCTTTTGAGTCTTCAGTCCTTTTCCATTGGAGAAAAATCAAATTGGAAGCCCAAAACTTGATCAATTTTCATCAAAATGTCCTTGGACCTAAAAAGTGTTCTCAAAATTAGTTACCTAGAGACATTTCTCAAAACCAAATCCAATTGTTATGCTTTCAAGCTATGTCTGATTCAATCAAACACAAGAAATTCAAATTGCCCAATTCTCATGTCTATCAGCAGAAGAAAGTTGTAGAAAGAGATCTCAAAACCATCAATCTTCCCTAACTGCAATCCAAAAAGAAGACAAATATCAGGAGAAACTAGACAACATGGGGTACAATGCAAGAATCAAATAGTTTGCAGCTTGCTTCTAGGTCAATTTCTGCTTTGTTATCTTAGAAAGTGAAGACTAGTTGGCTTATCACATATCTACATTATTTTAGAATATCACATTCTATCTCAGCATCCTTGCATCATAGATCATCCTCTTAGTTTCATCCTCACATATTAGGTCATCCTCTTAGCATAAACTTCATTTAGTCATCCTCCACCATCCTTAATCCAAAATCCAAATCCAAACATCCTTGAATCGAATCCAACCTATCCAACCATCTACTTAGTGTCACATCCTTCGAGTTTCTTAATCCTCATCCTAAATCAAAATCATCCTAAAGCTCCACCCTTCAACTAAGCTTTATCTAGGGTAGATTTTACTTGTCCTTGTAGGCCTCATCATCTCAAGAAAGAGATTGGCATACACTGATAAGGATCCTATCTTCTGAAGATCAACAATCTATCCTAGGTTGAAAATCCTATCCTTTTTGATCCTACACCAAGAAAGCAACAACTTATTTAGACACTTAGTAATCCTCCACCATCCTCATCATCAAAATCCAATCAACATCCAAGCATCCTTCAATTCATCCAAAATCCTCCAAATCCTTGCATCTCTCCTTAAGTTTTCAACAGCTTGTCCTATCCACCATTCTTAAGTTTCCTTAGAATCATCTTGCATCCATCTATCACAACATCTCCATCTTTAGATCTACATTTCATTCTTGTTGAGACACGAGCCAGGAAGAGAAAGAATATGGATCACAACTTAGCCACTAGTTCATTTGATCCCAATGATCCTAACAGTGCAATGGTGACCTACGATATGTAGCCCCCACAGGTCGATAATGTGTGGGAAGATCCAACTGAGACACCTACTTCATTTTCCATGGAAGCATTCATGAGCCATCCAGGGCATGCACAAATGGTGAGTACAATCATAAACCAAAATCATTGGGATATATTGGAAAACTTCACACAAGAGGGTACTTCCATTCCACCACACCTCCAACCTTTCAGTCCTGCAAAACCCAACCATATCCCCAATGATTCCTATTCCCCCATCATCCAACAAATCCACAACCCTAGCCAAAAAATATCCCAAATAGCCTCACCTATCCCCCATCTTTTGCAAACTAGTTCCATAAATCCCACAGTGTAGACAACAGTGCAATCCACTCCCTTTTCAGTGATGGGCACACCACCCTCATCTGTAACTTCTCAAGCCACCAATCAGGCACAAAACTTCACACAAAACCAACCTCCACCTCCCACGCAAACTGCCACACAAGCATTACCTCCACCCTTCATGAGCCAAACCTCCTCGTCAACACCATCCTTACTGACACTACAACATTTGGGGTCAAATTTTGATGCCAATTTGCGATGCCACTACAATTTGTGTTTGTTTTTTGTTTGTTTTTTTGCACGTGCCCCTGACAGTGTCGTAATAGTGATGATGATGTCATAATTGTGACACCCCTTTGGTTATAAACAAGAAAAAGAAAAAGAAAGTGTCATTTGTAATTTTTGTGAATTCGAAGAGCTATCGTGAAGACGGCGCTGCACTTTTGTGTGGTGCAAAGAGGGAATTTGAGTTTGGCATGCGCGAAGAGGCTGGCACCGTGTGGGAAGAGGGCACTAGCACTTGAGGCAGGTATTCGAGCTTTGTCTTCTCATTAACTCAATTTCATTTTGATGGCATTTGTTGATTTAATGGCACAATACGAATGTTAATAGTGTCATTGTTTACATCTTAGCATTTGGAATTCTCAATGACCCACGAGCTTTGAGAGCTAGGGCATTGTTGCTATTACCTTCAAGGCATTATGTGAAGTGTTTGATCTCTTTTTATTTGTTTTGTTTTTTATATTCATTATGTGGTACTCCTTTTTTATGATCATTTCATGAGGAAATGTTTTGGTGGCTCGCGGGCTGCAAGCTAGGGCATTATACATTGTTTATGAGCTCACTATTGAATACTGGCATTGTTTACATCTTTTCATTTGGAATGCTTGATGACCCGCGAGGTTTGAGAGCTAGGGCATCATTGCTATTACCTTCAAGGTATTGTGTGAAGTGTTTGATCTCTCTTTATTTGTTTTGTTTTTTATATTCACTATGTGGTACTCCCTGTTTATGATCATTTCATGAGGAAATATCTTGATGGCTCGTGGGCTACAAGCTAGGGCATCATACATTGTTCATGAGCTCATTATTTAATACTAGCATTGTTTACATCTTTTCATTTGGAATGCTTAATGACCTGCAAGCTTTGAGAGCTAGGACATCATTTCTATTACCTTCAAGGCATTGTGTGAAGTGTTTGATCTCTTTATTTATTTTGTTGTTGATATTCACTATGTGGTACTCCTTGTTTATGATCATTTCATGAGGAAATGTCTTGATGGTTCGCGGGCTGCAAGCCAGGGCATCATACATTGTTCATGAGCTCACTGTTTAATACTAGCATTGTTCATGAGCTCACTGTTTAATATCTGGCTAGGCCATGTAAATGGTACCAGGCCAACCCAATTAGCCCAACAAAATATGTCATGTTTATCTTTGTCAAATACACTCGTTCACCATTTTTTCTTGTTCTTCACACAAATATTGCATCAAAAGTAATTGTAAATAATGATTCAAAGAAAAAAGAAACAACTACAATAGATCAGACCCCAAAAGAATACAGTCAAGGATAAATAGTGCCCTAATACAGAGACAAAATGAACTCTTAATGTAAGAAAGCATGGAACCAAAGAGGGGAAAGTAAGGCACCAACCAAACTCGGGAAAATATAGCATCTGAAATCATAGAGGACGTTGATAGAACAAGGAGGTTAGCAAGTTAAAAACTCAACACCAAATAAAGCATGGAAAGGCACCAAAGAGCACGAGAACTAGCATCCAAATTAATACCAATAGAAGCATCAATAATCTAGATACTAGAAAGGACAGGTTTAGTTTAAGGATGAAAACTTTTACAAACACTATACATGAAAACCATAGCCCAAACAAAATGATGACCGCATGATTCCTTTACCCGCACATGCCAAATTTCATTTTCATTTTCATCAAACATGATCTGCTAAAGTTGCCTATGGTGTTTGGAAGTCAACCTAATTTACATTTCTTAGTTGTAACACTTAGTCATAAATTTGAATTAAAATTACTTGTCACAATGATCTGTATTGTATTTCCTATTATTGGATTAATATTGCCATGTTGTTGAGGTTGTAGATGTCCTTTTACTAATCTTTTATAAATAACATATATACCATGTTGACTCACAGCCCATGAGGTGTTGCTTGATAACACATTTGACATCATACTTTTTGCTCCATTTTGGTCTTGATTTACTCACTGCATGCATATGTTTCCTGAGTGCACATGTTTTGTAGCATAGTTCATTTTAGAAGTGTATGGTTTAACTATGCACATGCATAATTGTAGATGAGGATCAGTAATAGGGTGCCAGGCATTTCTTAGATCCTTTGGATCTAACCCCACCTTTTCCTTCCTTGTAGGTTTTGGATCATACAAGAGCATACTGGATTGAACCCTGGGTCAACACTTCATTACTTTAGGCAATGTTTGGTACCTTCATTATTTATGTTCATCCACTTATGTATGTTTGCATTCATTCATATTCTTCTAAAAGTTGGCTATTGGTGACCATATATGACGATTCTTGATGTTTTTGGGTCATTTGATGAAAAGATGTAAAAGTTTCTTAAAAGTTTATATTTTTTATTTCAATTTTTAAAATCATAAAATGAATAAAATTAAGATAATATTTGTCTTTACTTATAAAAAACATAAAGCTCATAAAGCATGGTAAAACAGGGCCCTAACTGTGGTAAAATGGGAAAGTTGCCACCTTGCACTGCTCTTCATATGGCAGCTGCTAAGGAACTATGTTATAAAATTTCAAGGCATGAAATTTTATACTTTTTGACATCATACTTTTTTCTCCTTAGCATTGATTTTATAATGTGGGGGATTCGAAGAAAATATATGTATAGTTATAAAATTTCATGCCTTGAAATTTGGCATGAAATTTTATAACATAGTTCCTTAGCATTTGATCTTTATATGACAACCATGACCTGAGGTAGGCATTCTAGCTTTGTCTTCTCATTAACTCAATTTCATTTTGATGGCATTTGTTGATTTAATGGAAAAATATGAATGTTAATATTGGCATTGTTTACATCTTTGCATTTGGAATGCTCGATGACCCGCGAGCTTTGAGAGCTAGGGCATCATTGATATTACCTTCAAGGCATTGTGTGAAGTGTTTGATCTCTCTTTATTTATTTTTTTGTTGATATTCACTATGTGGTACTCCCCATTTATGATCGTTGCATGAGGAAATGTCATGATGGCTCGTGGGCTGCAAGCTAGGGCATCATGCATTTTTTATGAGCTCACTATTTGAGCACCTCATGTCCCTATTTGATTGGTCAGTGCTCTGTTTGTTATATTGAGTTTACATCATATATTTAGTCTTAATAAATATCTTATAAAACAACATAAAACTAACCCAAAATTCTTTGTCTTAATAAAATCTTAATAAAACAATATATTTAGTCTTAATAAAATCTTATAAAACAACATATATTGTGTGAAGTATTTGATCTCTCTTTATTTTTTTTACTGTTGATATTCACTAGCTATGTGGTACTCCTCATTTATGATCATTTCATGAGGAAATGTCTTGATGGCTCGTGGGCTGCAAGCGAGGGCATCATACATTGTTCATGAGCTCACGGTTTAATACTAGCATTGTTTAAATCTTTTCATTTGGAATGCTTGATGACCCGCGAGCTTTGAGAGCTAGGGCATCATTGCTATTACCTTCAAAGCATTGTGTGAAGTGTTTGATCTCTCTTTATTTGTTTTGTTGTTGATATTCACTATGTGGTACTCCCTGTTTATGATCATTTCATGAGGAAATGTCTTGATGGCTCGCGGGCTGCAAGCTAGGGCATCATGCATTGTTTATGAGCTCATTGTTTGAGCACCAACCAATCAAATAGGAACATGAGGTGCTCAAATAGTGATCTCATAAACAATGCATGATGCCCTAGCTTGCAGCCCGTGAGCCATTAAGACATTTCCTCATGAAATGATCATAAACGGGGAGTACCACATAGTGAATATCAACAACAAAACAAATAAAGAGAGATCAAACACTTCACACAATATATGTTGTTTTATAAGATTTTATTAAGACTAAATATATTGTTTTATTAAGATTTTATTAATACAAAGTATTTTGGGTTAGTTTCACTAGTAAATTTTGCCCTAAATTTCGACGAGAATTAGTCAAATTTTCTACAACAATTGGTCGAATAGACGACTAAAACTATGGTCGATCTTTTTTCATCGATTATTCTACAGGCAAACTCATTGTCAAAATTTTGACCTTAGTAGTAGTTGACTTATCAACCGACTCTTCGTCGAACTAATCTCATGAAGCTGGCAGAATTGAGACCAACTTTAGCAAACTTGACGTCGTAATTGCGATGAAATATTCGACCACTATTCGATGAAATTGACATCGAATGCATAGCATTCTCATCGAAATTAATGTTATTTAAAGTTGAAAAATTGACCAATACTAATTTTTGGTCAAAAAAAATGGTGGTGATTGAACAAAGCATTTTCATTGTACTGTATATTCACAGCCTCAAGAAAAATCAAACTGACTAAGAAAGCTTCGTTTACCTATAGATTTGTGTGCTTGTCAGAGTTTGATACGTAGATTGCGTATCAAACTCAGACAAGCACACAAATCTATAAGTAAATGTTGATTAAATATTTTATTTTTAATAGCAGTTTAAAAGGCTATTTAAATGTTGACGGTTTGATAAGAACAAAATTGGTATTTAGATATAAATTATTGAGCTTCTCTTTGTTTTGATAATAGTTTAACATTCTCTACTTAATAGGGCCAACCACGTGAAGGTGGAAGCTCATATGGCCCCTCCTAGGATCCTCTTATGACCCTTTACAACACTTTAAGACCTCTAAGATGTATTCTTAGGGATCGTAAAGGGTCATAAAGGGTCATAAGCGGTCCTGGGACACAACAGCTGAGAAACATAAATGTAGGCATCATGGTCACAATGTTTTGGAAACACAACATAATTGAGTGGTATACCCAGACAAGCAAACGCAACCACTACTCCTATAGTTCTAAGTTGACATTGCGGGATCCAAAAACCAAAGATAAGGAATCTATATATGGTTTTTGGATCCACAGTGTCAACTTAGAACTACATGAGTAGTGGTTGTGTTGCATTTTCTAGGTATAGCATTCAATTATGTTGTGTCTCCAAACAATTGGGACCATGATGCCTACATTTATGTTTCTTAGCTGTTGTGATACCTACATTTATGTTTTGTAGCTGTCATGTTTATTTGCATGTTCTTTGTGTTTGGCTTCTCTCCCTCGCATTGAAAATAAGATTTTTCCCACTCTGAATCAAGAATGCGCATGCAACATAAGCAGAATATGCATGGATAGCAGGTGGAGTTGAAAAAACACAACACGTTTACATTTTCATGATGGTCTATAACTTAAAATATGCAATTAAAGACCTCTATCAAAATGCAACCCTATTGTGTTTTTCAACTCCACCTGATATCCGTGCATATTCTGCGAGATTGCATATTGAACTAGGCTTCTCCTTCTACATTGCCTGAAACCAAGAGACTATCACAGTTAACATCTAAATGGTGTGTCTCATCATCACAACTAATCCACCTTAAACAATTGAATATGTTTGCTTGTATTAAATATTCATTAATCAAAATTTGAATAGAAAATGTATACCTTGAGTACTACAATTCACATTAGAATCAATGCCTCCATCGTGCTCGGCCGGTGCAGTATCAATATCGGCAAGCTGCATTCCAATGTAAATAAAATAGATGTAGATTTAGATGACGATATCGCAAAAATCCCTAATTCACAGTCTATCGTTTGCTCTCTGAAACACTAAATTAGGGATTTCTACGATATCCTCATATGTATCTACAGCTATTGCCTCTGTTGTTGCAAGTGCTTTTCCCCTATTTGATATTTATCTTTAGGTGTCCACACTCATTCTATTGGTTGTTACCAGCTTCTCTTTGAGCTTCTCTTTGTTTCAAGAATAGTTTAACATTCTTTGAGAAACATAATTGTAGGCATCATGGTCACATTTTTTTGGAGACAATGTAATTGAGTGGTATACCCAGATGATGGAGAGAAACTTTTGCACCTCTGGTTCCAAGTTGTTCTCCATCCCATAGTGTCAACTTGGAATAGTTTCATCCCCGATGTGACCATGATGCCTACAATTATGTTTCAAGAATAGTTTAATTAACATTCTCTACTTAACAGGGCTAACCATGTGAAGGTGGATGATCATCTGGCCCCTCCTAGGAGCCTCTTATGACCTTTTACGACATTTTAAGACCTCTAAGATGTATTCTTAGAGGTTGTAAATGGTCGTAAAGGGTCATAAGGGGTCCTGGGACACAACAGCTGAGAAACATAATTGTAGGCATCATGATCACATTTTTTTGGAGACAACGTAATTGAGTGGTATACCCAAATGATGAAGATCAACTTCTGCTCCTCTGGTTCCAAGTTGACAATGTGGGATCCCAAGACCATAGATAAGGAATAAATTTAGAGAGAGGAGGAGGGCCATAATGACAAAATTAATACAGGACAAACCTCAAGTTAAATGAGGCAACTATAAACATTTTAATAGAATTTTATTAAAATGTTTACAGTTGCCTCATTTAACTTGAGGTTCATCCTATATTATTTTGGTCGTTATGGCCCTCCTCCACTCTCTAAATTTATTCCTTATCTATGGTCTTTGGATCCCTCAGTGTCAACTTGGAATCAGAGGAGCACAAGTTGCTCTCCATCATCTGGGTATACAACTCAATTATGTTGTCTCTAAAAAATTATGACCATGATGCCTACAATTATGTTTCTCAGCTATTGTGAAATCTACATTTATGTTTCTCAGTTGTCATGTTTATGTGTATATTTTTTATGTGTTTGGGAAGACATCTTTCTAGCCTGAGCCTAGATCCTTTGGCAATTAGCTTAATAATAATGTAGATGATAGATGAGCAATTAGCTTCCCAAGAAAAATCTCATAAATGAACTATATGTACCCCAATTAATGTGCCCTCTATGTGTACCTAAATGATATATTTGAAACAACAAGGGTAAGGCTAAATTTACCCTTGTTGTTTCAAATATATCATTTAGGTATGCACAGAAGGTACAGGAATTGGGGTACACACAGTTCATTTACAAGATTTTTCTTGGGAAGCTAATTGCTCAGCTCTCATTTGCTTCATTTATTATCAAGCTAATTGTCGAAGGATCCAAGCCCAGGCTAAAAGATGTCTTCCCATTCTGTTTAAGTCATATTCTTTGTTCTTGTCAAACTTCCTTGGTACAGTAGGTCTACTCTCTTTAGTACTCTTCTTCAGTGAGACTTCATACCACATTGCACTCAAACTTTAGCGAGACTTCATACCATGCAACGTCTGTAGATTACGTTCAATGCATTATTTACGCTTGTATTGGTGGGAAAACTCTTCAAAACATGCAAAAGAGATTGCATTCAACCATGATGTTTACATGACACATGTAGTTTACCTCCAGCCTAAATCAGCGTTGTGTACAAATATCTAGACGATGCTTGGTATGAAGCCTCGCTCAAGCTTGAAAATGATAGTCAATCCATAGTCAAGGTCAAGGAACAAATGGAACAACCAAGAAAACAGTATACGTTAAATCATGTGATTGATAGTAGATTGGGGCTCACCTGAGCCATAAACATGAAGAATTATTCTAAAAAAAGATGTAAACCATATATATGCGCACTTGAGGAAAAGAGAAGTTATGTCATATCAATATTAAAATATTAGTTACAATATGAAAATACTAAACTAACTAATTCTTGAGTTCATCTCTGCATATGGTTGCAACAAATTAGATATGTGATTACAATACAGAGAAGGCATCGTAAAAATATAATTTTGGAATTTGCCCTAGCCTGACACGTTTTGCACTCAAATCCTTCATCGTGGATAAGTGGAGATGGGTGAATAGATGCAGATGAGTTGTCATCAACCCAACTAAAGTATCTGTAGCCATTGTTTCCCTATGATACCCAGTCTACATTAGTTCTTATATTATAATGAATAGTATTTACATTAGAAACTTTAAATATATACACATTAGCAACCTTTTTTCAATTAGGGTAGCACCGAAATTGTCATCCAGGGTTGTTCAATGTCTGTGAAGTCTTCAACACACACTTCCCACCACCACATTGATAGTTTGGCACATTGACAAGAGTCATCGAACCTATATCAATAATGCACCGCACCATCGTTACTACATCTATTATTTTTATATGATTATTTTTACAGTCCAAATACACCAAGGAGTACCATCAGAAATATTAACCATTTACAATAATGAAAAGTAAACCTAAATCAAATAGCTCATTTTTTTATCAGCATGTGTAGTCTGTGTGTATATGAAAAATGAAAGAAATATGAAGCTGAAATAAAATAGTGAACAAAATAGTATTCCACATAGAGTGAATGAAATATACCATCAAAAGAAGGTGAAAAAATCTTGTCACGAAGCACAGACATAGGAAATCAAAAAGGGACAAAAGACAAGAAATAAGAAAAATCATTACGACTATAGAAAAATCATTTATACTATAATCAAAAAAAGAAACACTCTTTGTCAACAATTTCCAAAATCATTAGGACTATAAATGGATGGTTATGATATTGCTTTGCCATTACAACAATTGAGCATTCATCATTTGGTACTTCTTGGTGTATTCCATTTAAGTTTTTCAGTTGTTGTGTTTATGTGCATGTTCTTTATGTGTTTGGCTTCTCTCCCTCGAAAGGGATACGTCAATAGGTAATTGATTTGAAAGCATAATGATTTGATAGTCTTTTTTTAGGATAGGCGTAATCATCCCGCCAACCTTAATTAGCAACATTGGTGTCCTATCATTGCACAAGTGCAAGATGGTAAGGGTCTATTCAAGGAGGGATGAAAAAAAGGTCATTTTAACCTTGCAAGCCAAGAGGAGAGACAGTCCAAATAATTCTATGGTGACTGTCCCAAACAACAAACAAATGATGGAATTGCTAACATGTTTTCTTTTCATGTTTCTAACAAGTTTTTTGCGATGAGGCTAGTGTGGTCACAATTGAAATTGTGAGTTTCTCTTGGAATTGAATAGCAGACTTTATCTATTGTGCAAAAAAACATATGTAGGATTATTATGGTCACAAAGTAATTGTCTTAGCATCAACATTTCACTTCTAATATAATATTATTAGGAATTTCTTACCATTGATTGTCAAACTGATGGAACTACGAGGCTATGCTTTGTTAATACTTTACCACTATAGTGAATTTGGGTATTGTTTTAGAATATTTGAATGATTTTAATGGGAACTTTGAACCAGAGATATAAGTTTCCTAAAGAGTGATACTTCAACTTCCATGATGGACTTAGAAAAAGGGAATTGAACTACAATGGCTCCTTGTTTACCAATTTTCCATATAACATGAGGCATGTTGTTAGTTTTGTCAGAATTGTGAGAAGATTAAGGGGAATTGTGAGAAGATCATACTAAGGAATAGTGAGGAAGTCATCGAACAAGAGGAAGAATATCTTTGGTACAGACATAATGTAGAACTCCAACGCTATACAATAAAATAAGACATAACTAGATAAAAAAATTAGGGGTTCTAGAATTATTATATCTCAAACATTATGTGAATAATAGACCCATAATTACATTAACAGAGATAAAAGAATAAATATCATCACTATTTCATAAGGAATAAATCTGGAACTATATATAATTAACATATAAGACCAAATCGAAACATTTTATGTTATATTGTGAATGAAAACTTGTTCAAATTTGCAGAGGATCAAAATATGTTATATTGTGATGATATCAAGTTTTATGTAGGTGTTGTCTTATTGCCATATTATATGACCTCAAAATACATCAATCAATGTTTACAAACTTGTATTAATCACAATGAATATTTGTGCCCTACAATCTTAGGATAATTCACAAAGATATGCTCATTATTTTATAATATCCCAGTCCCCTCATATTTCTATTTTAAAATTATCTATTTTTTATTCAAGTTTATACTATGATTAAGTATATATCCTTATATAATTAAGACCGTGACTAAGTAAAGTTACATGGCATATCCCCACTCTTATATAAACACTTAGCATATATAGAGACAATGAAATATCAGCATACATATTGCAAGTAATGTAATGAATAATAGGACTCTCTTCAAATATCTATAAGGAACTTTCCATGACTTTCTAATAGACTCAAATATAATAGACTCTTCATTAAATGTAAGGGTGACTTTTAATCTTCACTATTGATCTATATTATTCTTTAAGTACTACCCTTAACTAAATGTAAGAATGCCTTTTGTCTTCACCATTGATCTCTATTTTGAGTATTCTTCACTAAGTTATATGATTTAGTTACCGGGTTGTGAGTTTGGAGATCTTTGTCTCTACAATGTAGAAGCCGAGAATAGGGGGTACGAGAGTGGAGAATCAGTGAAGAGAGAGATCAATGGGAATGAGATGATCAATGTAATACGTATGATGAATTTAAATAATAGTCTATTTTTACATTTGATTCTTCTTTGTGATTGTTCAGTGTTTCCCAAATGTTTCATTTTTATTATTTACAACTCATTTTGTTTGGTTTGCTCTTTCGGTTTGACAGTATAACACCCATATTGTCGTCACGATCGAGCACATCTTTATTATGAATATGCTGTGATGGAATTCAATAACAAAGAACAAATATTTATTTTAAATGTTTTATGTTGCATTTGGATGTAACTCAAGTCTTAGTATCGAGTTTATTGAAGAAGTTTATCAACTTGTGGAAACCATTTCTGTGCGACAGAGAATGTAATTTAAATCTAGTCATTAATTGAGTCAAGAATGGATTCCAATAATCATTGCACAATTATTACGTTGGTTTGGAGTAATTTTATTTCATTTTAAATAAGCTATGGCAGTTTTATTTTGTTGGTTTGGAGTCTTATTCCTTTTGGTTTGGAGTAATTTTGAATCCAATCTTGATCTTGATGATCCAATCTTCATTTAATCATTCAAATAATTTAATAAAACTACCATAACTTATTTAAAATGAAATAAAATTACTCCAAACCAAAAGGAATAAGGGTGGTGGTATTCAAAACACAATGAGAATTGGTAATTTCAGAGATCTAGGCACTCTAGTCTATCAACAACCTCAAATGTTTAAAAGATCTGACTTGTCAAGGCCTCCACAATAATACACAATGATGGATTGGGTTTCTTGGGCTTCAAACCACTTAGACTCAAGGAATTCTAAGACTTTTTTTTAATTCCCATGCTTCCAATACACAAAGTTCTTTCAAACTGTTCCAAAGGCTTAATAGGTTGCCAATAACCCTGCAACAGACTTAGGATGGTAATATCTTTATCTTCCCTCAAAACACTTGACAATATGAAAACATTTCTAGACACCCTTTTCAGAGTTCTAGAACACACCAAAAGCTTTTATAGGGTTACTTTGGACCAACACACCTAACCATGACTGAACCCCTATTTTCAATGCATGAAAATGACCAAATTTTCAAAGCAACTACTCTCCTCACATTCCCTTATCCCACCAAACCTTCAACAGAGCTATAAAATGACTCAAAATGGTTAAATCCACAAGCAATTAGACTCATGGGCCCTGAAACACCAAAACCCCCAAATCTTGACTCCAAACCCTAGTTTGCTAGGGCTTCCCCAATCTCCTGTTACAACTCACTCCTCCATCAAATTAGTGATCGAATCACCATTCATTCAACATGAAAAAACATTTTCAAACATAAAAACCCTTCCTTATTCAGACAGATCATCCACTGCTACACATTGCATCCAATTTCATTGTATTTTCTCATTGTTCTTTAACTGTGATCACCTTTACTCCACACAACTCTGCATATGCACGGTTAATGATCTAATAATATAGGTTAGAATTAACATTCCATGGTTAGAATGGTTCTCATTATTAGATAGACCACTGGCATAACAACAGTTAGAATGGTTCTCATTATTAGGTTAGAATGGTTCTCATTATTCTAAGTTCCTACTGCAATAACAATAAACTAAAATAAGAAATGCTATTAGATAGACCACTGGCGTAACAATAGTTTCAATATAAAATGAGACTCATTTGAAAATGGCATGAATTGAACAAAGAAACATTGCAATTCCTTTAATGCATCAAAATAACCGAATTGAGACTTCAAGATGAATGAATTTTGCAGAAAATAGAGTATTTCTATTGCTTACGGTTTTATCCATTCTCAACTTATATAAATTCTAAACAACTTTGCATAAATCCTAAATCCATAGTTTATATATAGCATTTGATTCTTATTAGAAATTGATTCAACATACCTTAACCCTCTGGTTCAACTCTTCACGCTGTTAGCTTCTACCGGCTCCTTCGCACGTGTTGAAATGAAATGCTCAAATGAAGTTTCAAATGAAGTTTGAAATGAAATGCTCAAATGAAATGCGCCCACAACCAATTTCTGGGCATTTCAACCTAGTTGATCAAATTAGGTTGGTGTCAACTGAAACCGATTATGAGAGGGTACCTAAGATTGGTGTTATTGTTGTATTAATCCCTTTTCATTCACTATTGTAGACATTTTTTTACTTCAGTGGTTCCACACATTGATTACACCCAAACTAGGGCATCGACGATAAAGCGCAGTTAATGTCTTTCCCAATTCTGAGCACTGAACAAGTTAAATAACATTACCGTAATTTTTTTCTCATCCATCGGCATGGCATCTCCATGATGAAAGCACAAATTAGGGCCATGACTTAATAGCAGAGCCGACACGGTGGTTTTGAGTTTGGTCTACTAGAGCGTCTCATAGTTTTGGAAACTTAAATTCAATGCAAGTGAACTGGGATGACTTAACAAGATTCCTTTTTAACAGACCATGATACGTTTTCCTCACGGTCGACTGTGGAAATCATGAACAGTTTAGGTAATAGAATACCATTCCCGTGAGTGTATTTGAGTACACTTCAATGTAGAATTTCTTTTGTGAACACAAACAAGGCTTATGGACCGATTGATAAATGCTTCAACGAAATGTAATTCATAGATGAGGCAAGACAATATTTGTTTAGAGAAATGCTTCTAGTCGATGCAAAGATTAGGGTTTTGGAACTAAGTGCACATAAATTAAACTATAAAACAGGTTGTGGCCATCCATCAAAGAACAAAGATCAAAGAACATACCTCCTTCACTTCTACCCTGTTCTAGCTTCTACCTCCTTCGCGTGCACTGAAATGAAGCGTTGAAATGAAGTTTCAAACCTTTGTTTTTTTTTAATACATGCCCATGGTGGTCACAATTTTGACTAACACTGTGTTGGTCGAAATTGCGACCAACACAGACATGTATTTAAAAAAAACAAAATTTTTCCTTCTATAATGCAACCAACCTAAATATTTTTATTTGATGGTGGAATTATTTAGTCGAAATTTAAGGTCAAATGTACTAGTGTTTTATGTTGTTTTATAAGATTTTATTAAGACTAAATATATGATGTAAACTCATAATTATACTTGATATATATAATACAATGGTATGTAGTATAATCTATACATTTGTGAGATGTGATTAATTCCAGCTATATGTTGTTTTTGGGATTAAATTGGTGAGTTTGTATACTTTCTCTATTTTAAACTAACCTATGACTTCAAAGGAGGAATTATGAAATATAGTTGTAGGTAGTTATCTCTTCTATAATTATGGAGGAGTGAAAGGTAATGATCAATGAGGTTGCTGGTATTAGATCATACATTAATACACTTAGTGTTTTGAATTTGAGATCGGGCATCATGCAATGTTATTGCTATCATTGCATGCTTGATGTTGTTGTGCACCATGTATTGTTTTATACACTGTTTATTTTATGCCTACAACTATATTTCATAATTACTCCTTTGAAGTCATAGGTTAGTTTAAAATGGAGAGGAGTCTTGAAATATCGTAAGTAAAAACATTACACAGTGGCATTTAGATTAAGTACAATATAAATTCACATGCCTTTAATTATGATACACTTTTGAAAATCTTGTCATAATATATATATATATATATATATATATATATATATATATATATATATATATATATATATATATATATATATATATATATATATATATATATATATATATATATATATATATATATAGTCAAGTAATAAAATCTTATAAAACAACATACATTGTGTGAAGTGTTTGATCTCTCTTTATT
Source organism: Chamaecyparis obtusa (assembly GCA_027943335.1). Taxonomy (NCBI): domain Eukaryota; kingdom Viridiplantae; phylum Streptophyta; class Pinopsida; order Cupressales; family Cupressaceae; genus Chamaecyparis; species Chamaecyparis obtusa. The sequence continues at coordinate 361,108 of BSBK01001077.1, forward strand.
TGTTTTGTTGTTGATATTCACTATGTGGTACTCTCGTTTATGGTCATTTCATGAAGAAATGTCTTGATGGCTCGCGGGTTGCAAGCTAGAGCATCATGCATTGTTTATGAACTCATTATTTGAGCACCTAATGTCCCTATTTGATTGGTCAGTGCTATGTTTGTTATATTGATGCTATTAGATCAAATAGGGACATCAGTAATAAAATAATACACTTACTATTTTGAATTTGAGCTCAGGAATCATGTAATATTATTATTTTCATTGCATGCTTGTTGTTGTTGTGCACCATAACAGCAACAAGAATGCAATGTTATGAAATTTTGGGATTAAATTGGTGAGTTTGTATACTTTCTCCATTTTAAACTAAGCTATGACTTCAAAGGAGGAATTATGAAATATATTTGTAGGTGGTTATCTCTTCTATAATGATGGAGGAGTCAAAGGTAATGATCAATGAGGTTGCTGCTATTAGATCATACATTAATACACTTACTATTTTGAATTTGAGCTTAGGCATCATATATTGTTTTATACATTATTTATTTCATTGAGACCGTGAGCTTGGAATTTGTAATGTATTTCCTATTATTGGATTAATATTGCCATGTTATTGAGGTTGTAGATGTCCTTTTACTGATCTTGTATAAACAACATATATACCATGTTGACTCACATCTCATGAGGTGTTTCTTGATAACACATTTGACATCATACTTTTTGCTCCATTTTGGTCTTGATTTACTCACTGCATGCATATGTTTTCTAAGTGCACATGTTTTGTAGCATAGTTCATTTTAGAAGTGTATGGATTGACTATGCACATACATAATTGTAGATGAGGATCAATAATAGGCTGCCAAGCATTTCTTAGATCCTTTGGATCTAACCCCATCTTTTCATTCCTTGCGGGTTTTGGATCATACAAAAGCATATTGGATTGAACCCTGGGTCAACACTTCATTACTTCAGGCAATGTTTGGTACCTTGATTATTTATGTTCATCCACTTATGTATGTTTGCTTTCATTCATATTCTTCTAAAATTTGGCTATTAGTGACCATATAGGACCATTCTTGATGTTTTTGGGTCATTTGATGAAAAGATGTAAATAGGGACATCAGTAATAAAATAGAGATCTTAATCTTTATGAGCTCAAATTTAAAATAGTAAGTGTATTATTTTATTACTAATGTCCCTATTTTATTATTGATGTCCCTATTTGATCTAATAGCATCAATATAGCAAACAGAGCACTAACCAATCAAATAGGGACATGAGGTGCTCAAACAGTGAGCTCATAAAACAATATATTTAGTCTTAATAAAATCTTATAAAACAACATATATTGTGTGAAGTGTTTGATCTCTCTTTATTTTTTTGGTGTTTATATTCACTGTGTGGTACTCCCTGTTTATGATCATTTCATGAGGAAATATCTTGATGGCTCGCGGGCTACAAGCTAGGGCATCATACATTGTTCATGAGCTCATTGTTTAATACTGGCATTGTTTCATCTTTTCATTTGGAATGCTTGATGACCCGCGAGCTTTGAGAGCTAGGGCATCATTTTTATTACCTTCAAGGCATTGTGTGAAGTGTTTTATCTCTCTTTATTTGTTTTGTTGTTGATATTCACTATGTGGTACTCCTCATTTATGATCATTTCATGAGGAAATGTCTTGATGGCTTGCGGGCTGCAAGCTAGGGCATCATGCATTGTTTATGAGCTCATTGTTTGAGCACCTCATGTCCCTATTTGATTGGTTGGTAATCAAACAATGAAAGGAGGAATTATGAAATATAGTTGTAGATAGTTATCTCTTCTATAATGATGGAGGAGTGAAAGGTAATGATCAATGAGGTTGCTGCTATTAGATCATACATTAATCCACTTACTGTTTTGAATTTGAGCTCGGACATCATGCAATGTTATTGTTGTCATTGCTTGCTTGTTTCTATTGTGCGTCATATATTGTTTTATACACTTTTTATTTTATTGAGACTGTGAGCTTGGCATTTGTAATGTATTTTCTGTTATTGGATTGATGTCGCCATGTTGTTGAGGCTATAGATGCATTGAATCACCACTGCCATTATATTTTGATAGAAGCAATATAAAAAACAAAGCACCGTCCAATCAAATAGGGACATTAGTAAGAGATTTAATGCATTATTACTTAATCATGATGATAAAAATTTCATTGGCTCAAAGCACATAGAATGTGGGTAGCTTCATTACTTCATTAGATCTGTACCTTTGTTAATTTCACTAGCATCATGCAACTTTCTTACTTATCCTTTAAAATGCAGATTCAAATATACTCCATGCCATAGCATTAATGTATAGATGATGTAGATTTGTGTACCTCTTTTTTTTTTATGTAGCTTACTCACTGCATTCAATGGGGCCTCCTTGGGGCTGCCAACCATGCTATGATGTTATGATCTTTACTTGAAATCCATGATGTACTCCTCCCTTAATATGCATATTTGATACTTTTCTCCTCTGATTTGATGATGATGTATGCCCCTTCCATTGCTTACTCATGCTTTCTCATGACTACCTTGTGCTGATGGGCATGGTGTGTGGTTGTTGTGAGTGCATCATTTGGAAATGATGTCACAGCAACACTAGGTGAAACAACAACATCTGGTGTTGTTGTTGCACTGTTTGAATGATGTAGTCACAATAGTGACTCACCAGGTGTTCAAGCAGACATAAATGCATCCATTTGCTCTCTGCAACATTCTTCTGAGTGCACATGTCCTGTAGCATGGTTTTTCTTTTAGAAGTGTATGGCTTGACTATGCACATGCATAATTGTAGATGAGGATCAGTAATAGGATGCCATTCATTACTTAGATTTTTTTTATCTAACCCACATCTCTCTTTTCTTTGCAGGTTCTGGTCACACAAGGCCACACTAGATTCATACCCGGGTCAAAAATTCATCACTTCAGGCAATGTCTGGCACCCTTATTATTTATGTTCATCCTCTTATGTATGTCTATACTCTTGCATTTTCTTCTAAAATTTATTTTCCTTGTATAGTATATACAAGTTATTTTTCATATATATACTTGTAATCTTTAGATGCAAAAATTTATTTTCCTTTAAATGTATCTTTGCATGAAATGAACACAAATTAAACAAGATCATCTAATAATGCAAACTAGGGTACTGTAGTCGCTCATCTAGTAATTAGTTCCCCAAACCATTACTAAGGATTGAACATAAGTCTAAGTCCCCAAACCTATTGTTCTATGTGTCCTTATTGCCTTCATAATTTTGGTTCAACCCTTATAGGATGCCCAAGCCTAGAGGCCAAGGAAAGTACCCAAGAGCACTTGAAAGAAAGATGAATGAAACCGTTGTCCTTGTGTGGGTAAACCCATATAAGTGTTCTTCCTTTGCATCACAACTCCTACTTGAGGATCCACAATCATGCATTTATGTTTAAGACTTATTATTACCTTGGTCCTTTTGAATCTTAGGATGACATCTCAATTGGGAAAGGCAAACCAAAGCCTTTCATAGACCAATAACAACCAAGGCATGTGGGTGCTCTTCTATTGTACAGTTATAAAATTTCATGCCTTGAAATTTTATAACATAGTTCCTCTTCATCAAAATTGAATGGAAGTGGTGATTCAATACATCTACCCACATTCTATGTGCTTTGAGCCAATGAAATTTTTATCATCATGATGAAGTAATAATGCATTAAATGTCTTACTGATGTCCCTATTTGATTGGACGATGCTCTGTTTGTTATATTGTTGCTATAAAAATAGAATGGCAGTGGTGATTCAATGCATCTACAGCCTCAACAACATGGTAGCATTGATCCAATAACAGAAAATACATTACAAATGCCAAGCTCACGGTCTCAATGAAATAAATAGTGTATAAAACAATATATGGTGCACAACAGCAGCAAGCATGCAATGACAACAATAACATTGCATGATGCCCAAGCTCAAATTCAAAATAGTAAGTGTATTAATGTATGATCTAATAGCAGCAACCTCATTGATCACTACCTACATAAAACTAACCCAAAATACTTTATCTTAATAAAATAATATATTTAGTCTTAATAAAATCTTATAAAACAACATATGTTGTGTGAAGTGTTTGATCTCACTTTATTTGTTTTGTTGTTGATATTCACTATGTGGTACTCCATGTTTATGATCATTTCATGAGAAAATGTCTTGATGGCTCACGGGCTGCAAGCTAGGGCATCATGCATTTTTTATGAGCTCACTGTTTGAGCACCTCATGTCCCTATTTTATTGGCTGGTGCTCAAATAGTGAGCTCATAAATAATGCATGATGCCCTAGCTTGCATCCTACGAGCCATCAAGACATTTCCTCATGAAATGATCATAAACGAGGAGTACCACATAGTGAATATCAACAACAAAACAAATAAAGAGAGATCAAACACTTCACACAATTCCTTGAAGGTAATAGAAATGATGCCATAGCTCTCAAAGCTCGCGGGTCATCAAGCATTCCAAATGAAAAGATGTAAACAATGCCAGTATTAAACAGCGAGCTCATGAACAATGTATGATGCCCTGGCTTGCAGCTCGCGATCCATCAAGACATTTCCTCATGAAATGATCATAAACGGGGAGTACCACATAGTGAATATCAACACCAAAACAAATAAAGAGAGATCAAACACTCCACACAATATATGTTGTTTTATAAGATTTTATTAAGACTAAATATATTATTTTATTAAGATTTTATTAAGACAAGGTTAGTTTTATGTTGTTTTATAAGATATTTATTAAGACTAAATATATGATGTAAACTTAATATAAAAAATAGAGCATCGGTCAATCAAATAGGGACATGAGGTGCTCAAATAGTGAGCAAATAAACAATGCATGATGCCCTAGCTTGCATCCCGCGAGCCATCAAGATATTTCCTCATGAAATGATCATAAACAGGGAGTACCACATAGTGAATATCAACAACAAAATAATTAAAGAGAGATCAAACACTTCACACAATGCCTTGAAGGTAATAGAAATGATGCCCTAGCTCTCAAAGCTCGTGGGTCATCGAGCATTCCAAATGCTAAGATGTAAACAATGCCACTATTAACATTCATATTGTGTCATTAAATCAACAAATGCCATCAAAATGAAATTGAGTTAATGAGAAGACACAGCTTGAATGCCTATCTCAAGTGCCAGTTCCCTCTTCCCACATGGTGTCGGCCTCTTCGCGCACGCCAAACTTGAATGCCCTCTTCGCGCCATGCAAAAGTGCAGTGTCATCTTCACGGCAGCTCTTCGAATTCACAAAAATTACAAATGACACTTTCTTTTTATTTTCTTTTATTTATAACCAAGAAAGTGTCACAATTAAATCAACAAATGTCATCAAAATAAAATTAAGTTAATGAGAAGACAAAGCTCGAATGCCTACCTCAAGTCATGGCTGCAATATGAAGATCAAATGCTAAGGAACTATGTTATAAAATTTTAATGCATAAAATTTTATAACTATACAAATATAAATTTTTAAGGAATGAAATTTGATCTCTGATTTGACCTTGATAATGTCCCCTCCATTGCTTGATCATGACTTCCTTGTGTTGATGGGCATGGTGGGTTACTATTGTGGATGCATCATTTGGAAATGATGTCATAGCAACACCAAATGGAACAACAACATCTAGTGTTGTTGTTTCACTATTTGGATGATGCAGTCACAACAGTGATTCACCAGGTGTTCATAGAGACATAAATGCAGCCACAACAATGATTCACCAGGTGTTCATAGAGACATAAATGTAGGGCTTCATTTGGATTCCAATGCCTATACATTGTACATGTTCTTGAGTGCATTTTCCTGAGTGCACATGTTTTGTAGCACAGTTCCTTTTAGAAGTGTATGGCTTAACTATGCACATGCATAATTATAGATGAGGATCAATAATAGGGTGTTAGGAATTGCTTAGATCCTTTGGATCTAACCCCATCCTTTCCTTCCTTGCAGTTTCTGGATCATACATGAGCATACTAGATTGAACCCCGGGTCAACACTTCATTACTTCAGGCAATATTTGGTACGTTCATTATTTATGTTCATCCACTTATGTATGTTTGCATTCATTCATATTCTTCTAAAAATTGGCTATACTCATATTCTTATTGTGTCTGAGTCTTCTAACTATGATCAATTTAATGTTGTAAATCTTGACATAGAATTTGATATCAACCTCATATATCCATTCTAAATGATATAACTCCATTTGAATAAACATACATGCCAACCATTTGACAAAATGTCCATATGAAATCCAGAGCAATACATTAATTTTATAGCGAATTCATGATTTATAATGCCCCTTAATTTATAGTGAATTCATGATTTATAATTCAGTTGTAGCAGCTCAATGTGTTTGAACTCAAGAATACCCGTTACTTGGTTTCCTACAAAGCCTTTGGAAAAATCTGTCAGAAAATTAAAAGTTTGGTCGAAGTAAGTGTATAAATGAAGGATGAAACACATAGGAAGCTATGAGAAGGTGACATGAAGCTAATGAAAGGAGGCATCTCAATGATGTTAAATCACAGGGGTTTCTCTTTGTTCCTTGCAATAGAGTGAGCTAATTCTAAAAGTATAAATAGATAATTTTAACAATGTATAAAGTCCTTCACAAGATGTAATAAAAACACTAGCAAGACATGAAAATTGTTTGACGAAATGCCACAATAGTGGTGTCTCATGCAATGCTGAGATGTTTAGTTATATGCAATGCTAAGATATTCAAAATATTGTTGGATAAATAGATAATTCTAACAATGTATAATGTCCTTCACAAGATGTAATTAAAACTATGGAGTGAACTATGTTTGTCTGATTATATAACTATTATCTTATGTCAGGTATCCCACACATTCTCATGGATTGTCAGGTACAAATCAATACACCCCATAGAGATTAATGTCTTTTACCATTTGTAAAATATCTCTCTCATTGCCACCTGTCTTTCTCATTGCATGAAGTGCAGGTACCAGCAAATAGGTATTTGTCAGAATTGTCTTCCTCGAGTGAGGAAAATCTAGGAATGGAAGAAGAAAGTGAGACATTTAGTACGTGTAATTCAATGAGATCGACTCAAGGTCAAAAGATCAGAAAGAAATTCAATAAACGCATAAATTTTTTCCTTTCTCAAGGGGGGTCGTGCTCTTATGATGATGAGAGCAAAGGTGACTCTGAGTTGCCCTTAAGGTACAAACATCTACATAAACAATGGGTCCCCGATGAACTTCCTTCAATAAACACTAATTTTTGTGTTAAAGAGAGGATATATCGCATAGCACCGTCTTCATTACATGGTTTGGGCCTATTTTCCATGGATGGCATAAAGGTCTCTTACAACAAAGTTGTTGAATTGATGGATTATGTTGAACCTTGTTATGATTACAGTAGTTGGATGCAGATTTTTAAATATAAAAAAGTATGCGTAGGTATGCACTCACAGCAAATTATATACAACAAAAATTCAATGAACAAAGTAAAATAGTAGCTATATACATTGACAGAAGACCAAAAGCATCAAGGAATATTGCATGTTTTATAAATAGTACACGGCATGCGTCAACTAAGAAGCAACCCATTTGCATATTTGAGGTGCATGAGGGAAATCGCATATTTGTATGTGCGATCAAATCAATACATGAAGGTGGGGAGGTGCTTATCGATTACAATTTGAATCACATAGATACAAAAAACCCCATCACTATAATGGATGAGGTGGTACGCATTTTGATAATTGTCTATTATTCAATGTAATTTAGAATAAGAACACGTGTTTTAACATGTCTGAATGATTTTTTTTGAAATACAGAGCTATAGTATGGATCAATAGCCACACGATACGCACGACGGTGATAGTTCTCATGGGACTTCTTCCCGACATGTAAAACTCATTGTTTTTGTACAAATGCACATACAAGAAAAATGTTAATGCATATTTTTTGTTATGTTAATGCGTATTTTTTGTTGTTTTACTATTTTGGATTGCTTTTAAATAAAGGGCTAATAATATTGTTCTCACAAACGAGTGCTGATCAAAAAAAGGGAAAGGAAAAAGTAGTCCAAGAGGAGCCGCAAGATGAGCAGGATCAATTCGATGTTGATTTTTTATCAGAGGTTAATCCTGTGGTTGCACTGGAAAGGGTCCTTCATGCAATATCAAAGGAGTTAGCTCGAATGGTAGATATTCAACCTCACACTCCTGAAATATAGAGGAAAGTGGATATGTTGATTGGCCGTGTTCAGAACTATAGAGTAAGTATTAATGTAGTTTTTAATTATAACAAAAGTTTAATAACGATTTTTATAGTATACTATTTTATTTATGTCATTAACTAAAATATATGTGTTCTCTTTACAGGGGATGCTAAACAGATTAAAGGGCGTCACCTTAGATGCAAATACTTTGGGTGGTACATCGCATGTTTTATCCTCCATCTTGTCCATGATTATCCATATTTTTTTATGCTCTAACAATATTTTTGTTCAGCACCTGCTATTGAACTTATGTTGAGTACAATGCCTAGTACGAGGATCAGATCCATAGAGGTGGTTTTGCCTGCAATGTCAGCAACACGTAGCATGACCATAGATGCGATGGCAACATCTACTATTGGTAAGTAGATTCCTCTTTTTCTCTCTTGTTTATCATGTGTTTATTTCACTTGAACTATATATTCTTTCTTAGGGGGCATTTTGTAATATTGGATTCATTTTGTGTAGGATGACACAATTTCTGGATGTACTCATGTTAAATGTATGGGAACAATATATAATTGTGATCAATTGCTCATGAGCAATGAAGATGGACTTCCCTTGAGAGTAGCCCAGCTTTTAGGTACTTTAAAGATTGATCCTTTCTTTTACTATACAATATAATACTCATAATGTAATGCACTAACCCCCTGTGTGGTCCCTTACAATAACTAATTATAATAATCTCATAATTATCTTGCAGGGAATAATCTATTTTATGAAAAACTTAATGATGAATGTTTGCGCATTTTCAGGCCGACCATACACACATGGTATCATATTTTGATTTTATTGCAAGATTAGATTTCATTTCATCCCTTTCTTCAAGTATATTAAAAGGTAGCTTCACTTCATTTATGAATCTAACAGTATTTTTTCTTAAAAGGTGGTCATTACCAGATAAAAGGTTAAAGAATAAACTCATTGACTCTATGACAACACTTTTTGGACCCGAAGTCTTTCATAGACTTAGACTCCTTGACAAATTGGGCACTATTTTGAAGTATATTAGGGACAACTACAGGAGCCAAATAGAACACAACCCTTATTATGAGTGGCCTCCCTATATTCCTATTAATGAGTGGGAGGATCTTAAAAAGGATGCACTTGAGAGAAGTGCAAGACATAGTGGATGAGTACTATCACCCAAGGAAAGAAGGTATGTGATAATGTTAATAATGAAATTATGTACTATTTACTCTTTGTACTTATGTGATCTAACATATTTCAAATATCACATAGGTTGCCTGACACAACAAAGGCAACATCAGCAAGAAAACAAAAGCACGGGCAGCACAAGCTTGGCTCGGGTGGATATTCAAAACTTGTTGCACAAGTTGTAAGTATTAGTAAATGAAAAATCATATGCAAATATTTATAATTAAATTGAAATCAATTTAGTTTTGATGAAATTCACTACAATAAAAATGTATGATACCAATAAAAAATGCAGGCCTTGGAGTTCAAAAAACCGATTACAAAAGAGGACAAGAAAATAGGCTACAAACAAGGCTATAAAGTCGTGGCTGAATGATACCGAGCAATGAGTGCACAAGGTTCTTCTGTTTGATATGTTGATCAGGTAAATAAGCCAATTGATTTTTATTTCAAGTTGAAAACTTTACCAAGTACTGTATTTGATGTTAAGTTCCAACATAAAGTGAATATATTTGTTTTAAGTAAGGAAACACTGATTATATATTTGTTTAAAACTTTAAAGTGAATATATTTATATGTATTAAACTAAATGATTAACATTTCTCAGTATTTGTCTTGTATTTATATGTATATATTGTCAATAAATGCACTAATTATTTACATTGGAATGCAGCCTGCCAATATTGGTACTGCACTGGCTGAGCACAACAGAGGCATCAATTCGAATGTGAATTGTAGTACTCAAGGTATACATTTTCTATTCGAAGTTTGATTAATGAATATTTAATACAAGTAGACATGTTAAATTGAATTTGGCATAGTAATAAAATTTTAATTATAATGTGTTGGGATTAATAAAATATTTTGTATTGTAGTTGTAGGGGATGTAGAGGTTGTTCCCGATGAGCATGTTGAGGTTCCAGCCGCTAGGCAAGATGATGTGGTTGGACAAGGTAAAGAGCGTCACATTTATGTTTTTTAAAGTATTGAAATGCTTGTAACAATAATGAATATGTTTTTAAATTAACCCCAATTATGATAATATATTTTTAATTAAAGCCTTTTATTTGTTATTGCAGAGGACCCTCCTTTGCAAAGAACAATGAGATCACGTGCACGATTGAGAAGAAATGATGATGTGGACATGGATACGCCTCTGCAACAATATAGGGAAGTGGAAAAAAAAAAAAAAAGGCCAAAAAAAAATGATTATCATTTATGCAACCTATTTGATAATGACTGATGTTTATTTCTTGATGTTTATTTGATAATGATTGATGTTTATTTCTCGATGTTTATTTGATAATGACTAATGTTTATTTACACATGTTTGAGCTTAGTTCCATGTTTTCTTTCATTCTTGCATTTGAAATGTTAATGGGATGCATACAAAGGTATGTTGTAAGTCTATAGGGTTTTCTCCCTCCAAGCGTATTTTTTCTATTATTGTTTCTTCTACTCTTCTCAAAAAATCTATTTATCGCTACTAGAAACACTGAGTTTCCTTTTATACACTGTTGTAATGTTGGAGGGGTTTTCGCTAAATTTTAGTGGATTTCATATTTTGGGAGAAATTAGTATTAGAATGTTCAATTGGTTCTTTTCTAAAACACACTACTTGAACAACAACAAAACTTGTAATACAAATGCTAATTGCAACTACCAAGTTAGAAGCTTCACCAAAAACCTTAAATCATCATCTTGTCTAGAATGGTTAATCAATTGTTTAAGGTGGATTAGTTGTGATGATGAGACGTGCCATTCTGATTCTTGGAGCTTGATTTGTAACCATAAGTGATGGAGTTGAGGGGAGATGAAGGAATACCAAATAATGAATTTGGAAATTTTCATCAGAGAAATTGTAGTGGAGGTCTGATCAATAGAGAAGATAGTAATGACCACAAGAGAATGAATAGTGGTTACAGTTGTAGTGGGGAAGAAAGTGGAGGCCATCCATGAAGAAACTTGCCGACAGAGATGGTGTACAAGAAACAAAGGAAACTAGTGTACTTTTTAATCATAACAAAAGTTCAATAATGATTTTAGATGTTAACTGTGACAATCTCTTGTTTTCAGGCAATGCAAAAGGAGACACCTAGTTCAATATGCAATCTCAATTCATATACATAGGATATCAGGTGGAGCTGAAAAACACAACAGGGTTGCATTTTTTATAGAGGTCTTTAATTGTGTATTTTAAGTTATAGACCATTGCGAACATTGTAATTTTGACCTATTAAAAAAATGTAAATGTGTTGTGTTTTCTTGGCTCCATCTGTATCCATGCATATTCTGCTTGTGTTGCACACACATTCTTGATTTAGAGTGGGAAAATCTTATTTTTGATGTGAGGGAGAGAAGCCAAACACATAAAGAACATGCAAATAAACAAGACAAGTACAAAACATAAATGTAGGTATCACAACAGTTGAGAAACATAAATGTAGGCATCATGGTCATAATTGTTTGGAGACACAACATAATTGAATGTTATACTCAGAGGATGCAACACAGCCACTACTCCTACAGTTCTAAGTTGACACTGCGGGATCCAAAAACCATATATAGATTCCTTTATCTTTGGTTTTTGGATCCCACAATGTCCACTTAGAACTGCAGGAGTAGTGGTTGTGTTGCATCATCTGGGTATAGCATTCAATTATGTTGTGTCTCCAAACAATTTTGACCATGATGCCTACATTTATGTTTCTCAGTTGTTGTGTCCCAAGACCCCTTATGACCCTTTACGATCCCTAAGAATACATCTTAGAGGTCTTAAAGTGTTGTAAAAGGTCATAAAAGGATCCTAGGAGGGGCCAAATGAGCTTCCACCTTCACGTGGTTGGCCCTGTTAAGTAGAGAATGTTAAACTATTATCGAAACAAAGAGAAGCTCAATAATTTAAGATCTCAATCAACATACAACAAATATATATTTATTTTTAAAAAATAGTGTGAGCCATCATAATTACGACAGAAATCAAAGAATAACCAACGACAAAACTAAAAGAGACGTCTATCTATTGGAAACATCAACCACTTCAAGGAGCAATGATCACTTCAGCTCACCTCAAGAAGTCTCGACCCAAGATCAAGTCATATCGATCCATCTCAATGGCTACCAAATCAATAGATCTCTGCCAAGAACCCAGTCACAAAGAAACACCACAGACCGCACCGTGAACCCACTATGAAGAGACATCCAATGTCTCATAAGTCACATCAAATGACCCACTTTTTATAATGCAAGTCTCTCAGCTTGGTTCACCAAGAAGAAGACTTCTCCCAAGTCATCATGGACACCATAGTGATCTACAAATCTCCATTGTGCAATTTCTGTAAGTCAAGTCACTACTACACTCCATAGGAACAAAGCACATCCAATTCGGTCCAAAGAAGTCAAGAAGTCACTCAAATCAGATCCAAATGCAATCATGTCTGCATATATCCCACGAACACATCAGGAAGAGTGCATCTCTAATCACCACACTAGCTTCTTGTGTTGGAGCAGTCGCTGTCATAAATATCGATTCGGTCAGATCCATTCCAAATCCATGTCTCTAGATTCGACTCAATAATCCATGAGCCTCTACCAAATCTACTACAAAGTCATCTCCGAATGACATAACCAAATCATGAGCAGGAATAAAATACCTCGACTCACCAAACCACCTTGCAAGTTGATCAAGATCTGAAAGTAATGCAACCAGCTGGAACCAAATCTGCAAGAACACCATTCTGAATCAATACAAACTCAATTGACAAATATATATATATATATACATATATATATAATTGTGATAGCCATCACAATTATGATGACATCACTACAAAAGAGATAGCTACATATCAAAAACTTCTGATGGATACCTGTCGCATGCACAGGATTTTCGTCGGTAAAAAATCTACCAATGATAATTATCTGTCGGTACATTATGATGGTTAACCGTCACATGTACAATATTTCCATTGGTAAACTAACTACTTCCCACAGCAACTCGTTGAAATTATGAGGGCTACAAATAGACCTAACAGTATATTTTTCATGTTGAAACCCCCTTTTTATGATGGCTAAAGTCATCTTAATTACGACACCCATCGTAGCCGTCATTTTTTTCAACTGCAAAACTATGACAGCAGGTGGTGTCGTTACATAGACCGTAAACTGTTAGAATTCTGACAAAATTCTGTCAGAAAAAGGTCTCAAATGTACTAGTGCGGAGGCAACACAACCATTTTCCTCCTTCACTTAATAAGCTTTTTCATCAGTACCATTCTTCCTGGGGGCAACACGGTCATTTCCCTCCTTTACTCAAAAATTTTCCACATCAACACCATCTTTCTAGGGAGCAATGTTGGAAAAATGGTCAGCTCTCCCCTCGAGATTCGTAACATGGCTTAACCACCTCCTATGTCTTCTATAAGTCTAGTGGTTGTATCAGTCATTAACAGGTCAATCTTTTGGTGCAATGGCAACCACTACTTATAACAAGTGGTATCAAAGCTTGATTATAGGTTTGAATCCCCTCGGGTAGCGCTGAAGGGGAGATTGTTGGAAAAATGGTCAGCACTCCCCTCAAGATTCATGACATGGCTTAACCGCCTCCTGTGTCTTCTATAAGTCTAGTGGTTGTATCGGGCATTAACAGGTCAATCTTTTGGTGCAACGAAAACCACTACTTGTAACAGGAAATGCAGGTTCCTCCTCCCACTTCCCAATAAGCTTTCACCCAAAAAAAATTCCACCCATCACTCAACAAGCTTCTACATACATTCCTCCTCCACCTTTTATCACCAACACACAAGCCCAACAAGATGCTTTCACAATGGGGATGCCCTTTATCAGATCCCAAAAACCACCATCCACATCACAAAATCCCACTATCACATTTGCATTCCCAACATCCTCCACATCGCAACCCACACCAAGAACATGCTCTTCTTGGGGCCTCACCCAAGCACTGATGCATGCCCTTGGGATACAAACCCAATCATACATATCCATTCCCACAAACCTACAAGCAACCTTCCCTCATGCAACACAACAAGCACCACCACAACCTCCACCAGCTACATCCTTTCCTACATATACCAACTATATATCCATGCCACCCACCACTTCTCAAGTTGTACCACTACAACAACAACAAAGTTCCTGCCATCTCGCCAGCTACCTCATGCAACCACCTCCTACCACCGAATTCCAAATAGTTGCTCCAACACTCAGCAATGAAGGAATTCATCCCACTTACATCAGCCAAGCACGAGGCCAATCCTATCAGCAAGATACACCATTTCATCAACCTCCTCTACAACATTAGTACATCATGGCGCAACAACAACAACATTCCATCATCCCCCAATAGCAACAAGCAACACCATATCTTGCACAACAATACACCCCCACACCTCAGCAACAATATCCTCCCCAACAACCATCACCCCAAAATCCATTCCAATCCACTTACCTAGCAGGGCAATATCCCTATCCTTTCCAACAATATCCCTTGCAGAGCCATCCATACTCACCAACACCATTAGATCCCTTTCCAATGGGAGTAACCACTCTAACGCCTATCAACACGGAATTGGAAGAAATAAAGATTGTTGTCAAGGAGCTTAGAGCCAAAATAGAAAGCAAGGCTTTCAAGTTTGAAGAGGTCTATCCATATCACTTTGACAAATCCATCACAACAAACCCCTTTCCCAAGCATTTTGAGACTCCAAAATTTGACAAGTATCGGGGGAAGGGAGATCCGGTTAGCCACATCAAAGAATTTTACATGGCATGCCAAGAAGTCACTTACAATGATAATCTCCTCATGCGCCTCTTCCCCAAGAGATTGGGAAGGACTGTTATTGAGTGGCTCTACAAGATACCTTATGGGAAAATCACAACATTTGTAGAACTTTCTAAGAAGTTTGTCGCCCAATATGCCCATAATGTTGAAAATGAGCTATCCTTGTTAGACCTCTGCAACTTGAAACATAAAGGAGGTGAGAGCCTAATTGATTACCTGCAAAGATGTAAAAACCTCACCACAAGGTTGTCATATCAACCACCAGAGAAACATCTCACCAAGATATTCATCGATAACTTGCATCCTAAGCTATCTCATTTCATGAGAATGAACTGCATACAAACTTATCAGGATATCAAGGGAAAAGGGATAGGCATAAAAAGAGGTCTCTTGGTGGAAGGGACCATCAGGCACTACAAAGACAATTCCCATGATAAACCCAGTAATGACAAGCCTTGCTACTAGAACAAGAAAAAAAATGTTATCACAGATGGAGCCATAGACACCAAATATGTCCAAATTATTGTGGTTGGTCCTACATCTACTCCTACATATCAATAACAACCACCAATCAATCAATAGCCTATGTAGCATAATCAACACCAAGAAAACCAAGAAAATGCCATATCAGTCACTCCAGCATAGAACGGGCCTCGAGTCCAGAATAATCAATGACATACTTTCACCCCTCTCAATGAACCACTGGACGTGATCTTCCATTTAATGGCTAAAGCCAATCTAATTACCTACCTTCCCACTCATCCATTCAATGATACAACTCCCAAGATGATGTGGTACAAACAAAATGAATATTGTGACTATCACCATGTTAAAGGACACGCTACCATCAAGTGCATGAAACTGAAGCACTATATCCAAGATCTCATTGATAAAAAGGAGATCCAAGTGGGCGTACCTATCCAACCTTTGCCTAATGCCAATCTACAAATCTATCAAAATGTGTTCTCTCAACACAACTCTAGGAAGAACCAAGTCAATACCAATCCTCCACCCCAGAACCCAAGCAAAGGCAAACAGGGAGACCATGTTGATAGAAAAGACTATACTACTGCCCACATCAACTATGAAAAGTTTGTTGGATGTATAACCAAAGTTGAACCCACTGTCCATGTCATCCATGTCAAGGGAGTAGATAGTCAGTGTGCAGTCACTACACATAGAGGCCAAATATTTGTTGTCAGTGTTAATCCAATGCCTACCCACAATGCATAGTATAACCTTCTAGAACACCTTGGGAACACACCTGCCCAAATCTCCATCCTTGACCTTCTTTGCACTTCACCCATCCATCAAGGGATCCTTAACCAAGCCCTCCAAGAAGGACATGTCCCCATAGACATTAATACCATCTAGTTTGAGAACCTTGTGGGGCACCTATCTACATCATGTGCTCTTTCCTTCAAGCCTTCTGACATACCATCCATCAAGCTTGAACACAATCTCCCCCTCTGCATCACCATCATGGTCAGAAACTTTTTCGTCAAAAGGGTCATGATAGATAATGGCTCAACCCTAAATTTGTGCACCTTGAAGTTCATCCAGCAAGTGGGATTTGCAGAGGCTGACATATCACATGATGTCATCACTATCAAGGTCTATGATAACTTGGAGCATACCTGAGAAAGTGCTATTTTTTTGTCGATCAAGCTAGGCCCAACAATTCAAGAGACCATCTATCATGTTGTTGATCTAGACTTATCATACAACATCCTCCTCGGTCAACCATGGATTCATTCCATCAAAGCCATTCCATCCACTTATCACCAGTGCCTAAAATTTCCACATCAAGGCACTAAAATCACCATCCTTACAGATCCCCAACCCTTCACATATTTTCATTCGTTGGAAGCATCATTCCCCCACTACACCCATTGTCCTGGAATCAAGATTGGCACTTATGTTGCCAACTCATCCCAATCCCATTGTGATCTAGAAGCAATCCTAGCATCCACCCTCTCTTCCATCAAGATCAACAACAGGGGTTGTGGTAATTATAGCCTAAATGATACATTCGTAGTAGGGGAATTACCACTTGATCCACATACACAAGGGCACCCGAGCCACCAAAGAAACCTCCCTCAAGCAGATCCTGAAATCAAGCAATTAGGACCATCCATATTCATCTCCCATGGAATCCTAAATAATCAAGAGATGGACCCTGATATCAACAAGTGGTTATACAAAGATCCCCCATCTCCTGACACTGATCTACTTAGATACTTCAAAGAAAAATATCCAGCATCACAAAAATACACCACAGGATAATGTAAATATCAAGGCAATGGTCTAGGACCAGAAGAAGGTGGAAGCAAATATCCAATAGAAGCTTGACAAAATCCAAAACATCAAGGCCTTATTTTTAATACCCCTTGTATGCACATACAAGGACCCAATACCACAACTGGGGAAACTAATTCATCCAACGTCACCCTCTTGAACATCTAAGATGACCTTGTGGAAATCAAAGACATCCCTGAAGAGGAAGAGAATAAATCCTACGATGATATTTTCGATGATGAAGTCTTCCCAGTCAATTATGTCCACCAACTCGCCATTAACTTCATTGAACTTCCCCTCATCCATCCTGAACTCATAAACTCAGATCAACCAAGCGTAACACACATCAATGAGTTCCAAAGCACATAAGCACTCCTAAGATTCATGGGAACATCAGACCAGCAGTCAGATCAAGGACAATAATCAACTTATGTCTGCAAGCTCGAACCCAAGGGATACTTCGGGGAAGAGGAAGTATTTAGCCACAAAATTGAAAATAAAAGAGAAAAGAACGAGTCCTTTTGTGAAAACCCTTGGGGGCACATTTTGACTTTAAAAAAGAAAAAATAAAGGGTGTATCTTCTAGTAAAAACCTCTTTGAGGTGCTAGCAAATGAAGAATTTCCTCTTCTTCCCATCTAGGACTAAAGACCAGAGTAATCATCCATTATCATCGAAGAAATAAAGCCAGTAAATTTGGGAACTAAAGAATGCCCAAGGATCACATATATTGTAACATCCTTGACCGAAGCTGAAGAACTAGCTTTCACAATGCTTCTTCAAGAAGCTACAATCAATTTTGCATGGTCATATGTACACATACTTGGGCTTGATCCAAATCTAGTTGTTCATCATATTTCTATGGATCTCAATGCAAAGCCAGTTTTGCAAAAGCTTCAAAAGATGCATCCAAAGGTAGCCCTACTAGTCAAGGTAGAACTTGAGAAGCTCCTACAAGAAAAAATCATCAGATCTATTGACTATTCAGAGTGGATCTCAAACATGGTGCCTATCACTAAGCCTTTAGGAGAAATTAGAATATGTACCAACTTTAGAGACTTAAAAAAAGCATGTCCAAAAGATGATTTCCCCTTACCAAACATCAAAATGATAGTTGATCTTATAGCAAGCCATGAGATTTTGTCACTCATGGATGACTTCTCAAGATATAATTAGATCTGGATAGAAGAAGAAGACCAACACAAAACAACATTCACCACACCATGGGGTACCTTTTGTTACAATATTATGCCATTTGGGCTAAAGAATGCAAGGGCTACATATCAGTGAGAAATGACAACAATATTCCATGATATGATACACAAAATCCTTGAAGACTGTGTGGATGATATCCTTGCAAAATCTAAGACATGGTTGGAACACCTTGACATCCTTGAGTGTGTGTTTGATCGCCTACATCATTACGACTTAAAGCTAAATCCAAAGAAGTGTTTCTTTGGTGTAACATCTGGAAATTTGTTAGGCTTCATTGTTTCATGACGCAACATTGAGATGGATCCTAAAAAGGTCAAAGCCATAACAGAAATGCCTCCACCTCGAACACTCAAGCAACTAAGAAGCCTACAAGGTAAACTACAATCAGTGTGTCGTTTCATATCACAACTTGCAGACAAGTTTCAACCCTTCACACATCTATTCCACAAAGACACAAGCTTCAAATGGGATCCAATATGCCAAAGAAGTTTCAAGAAGCTCAAAGAATATCTAGCTAACTCTCCTATTATTGTACTGCCAGTACCAAGATGCCCTCTGATCTTGTACATCTCAACCACCACTACAACATTGGGGGAACTATTAGCACAACTTGCTGACAACAACCAAGAATGAGCCATCTACTACATCATTTAGACACTTGTCAGCTATAAGCTCAACTACTCATCAATATAAAATGAATACCTCACAGTGGTCTTTTCCACTCAAAAGCTTCGGCATTACAAGCTTAGCCACACCATTAAGCTCATTTACAAGGTGGATCCACTCAAATACCTACTATCAAGAACAACACTAACAGGCTGAATGGAAAAGTGGGTCATGTTGCTAAGCGAGTTTGATATCCAATACATAGACTAGAAAGAAATCAAAGGGAAAGTCATCACCGATCAGCTAGCTAAATCACCCTTGATAGATGCATATCCACTAATCATGGAATTCCATGATGAACACCTTTGCATGATCGAAGAACATCCAACATGGAAGCTATACTTTGATAGCTCCTACACATCACATGGATCAAGGGCAAGAATCCTATTTGTCACTCTTCAAGGTGACTATATCCCCAAATCATTCAAATTGAGATTCCCATGCACCAACAACATTGCAGAATACAAGGCACTCATCTCCGGCCTCAAAACAACTATCCAGTGGAACATCACAGAACTGCAAGTGTTCAGAGATTCACAGCTGATCATCATGCAAGTCCTAGATGAATTCCAAACTAAGGATGACAAGCTTCTACCCTACAATTAATTAGTGGACAAATTGAAAGAGCACTTCCTGAGTCTACAGTTCACACAAATACCCAGGCTACAAAAAAAAGTTGTCGATGCAATGGAAACCATCGAATCCTTACTGGAGATCCCTCGAGACTCAATACAGTACAAATTCTTAGTTGAGCAGCTACAAACACCTTCTTATGAGAACATTGATTCTAAAGTGGTGTGCATCTTGGTTGGTCCTCAGTCCCCATGTTTTCATCCTCGGTAAAGTAGAACTGAAACATGAAGCTCTCAAAGCTCTATCAAAAGAAATGAATAAACCAAGCATAATCCAAAATGAGCTTCTCTGTGTTCTTTTAAAGAGCATCCTTGTGACCCTTCATTTTCTAACTTCATGTCTCTTCATTCCCTTTCTTCATGTCTCTTCATTCCCTTTCTTCTTGTCTTTTTTAAAATCCCCTTTTGAAATTAAATTGACTTTATTAATTTTTATTAAGCTCCAAATGAGTCATTTTAATACTTTATGAAGTTGTCATTTAATTTCCTAATGTCCCCAAAAAATGGACATTACAGGTCAATACTGACATCCGGAGCTCAATTACCATTTACCATCCACACGGGTCACTCATGACATTTTGGGATTCAATGGATTTCACTATCCACAAGAGTCAATCTCCATCCATGTATTTTAATTACTCTTGATTAGTGTTTATACCTAATTCATTTTATTTTGTTTTCACATTTTAAGCAAACCCCTTGACGCATGCACTACAACAACTTTTGAGCCAAGATCTGCATAAGAAGATACTCCCCATGCCTACTCAACGTATCTAGTCCAAGGCTCAACGTCCAAGAAGGAGACAAAAGGAAATCTCAACCTCAAGAAAGAGACCAACACAAATAACTTGTCCACTCGGTCAACACTAAGAACATGAAATAAAGACTTTGTCCACTCGATCTATACTGTGGATGAGATAACCATGAATAGTTCACTAGGTCTACATCAAGGAAAAGAGTACAAGAAGCACTTTCAACTTGGTCTACACCAAGGATGTGGAATAAACAAGCATCAATAAGCAGGAAAGTAATCACTGGAGGACAATTCCACTCCAAGGCACTCAAGATAAGAAACTGAGTAAAATACAACAAAGACACAAATGAGATAGTGATCAATCAACCACTATGAAAATAGATTGGATTTAAAAGGAATCCATCAACCATCTCACGAGGACACAAGGAAATCTCACAAACCACAAAATGCAACAAAACCCAAATTTCAGCAAAATATGACAAGGTATGAAAATTATTATTTTAGCATTGAAAGGGATAATTTGAATCGTGATGGAAAATACTTGGAATGTCCTATAACCATTTTTCTTCCCCAATCCTACTATGCACATGAAGAAATACTAATAGTGATAACTCGATCATACCAAACATGGAAAATGACATGTTTTTTATGGTATGCAAAATAATGCATCCATGAGAAAGTCCAAAAATAAGACACAAAGGAAAGGTATGAAATTAAAACCCATTTGCCCTTTTATGGTCCAACTAACCCAAAAACCTAATAAAAACTCAATTCTGACATCATGGAAGAAAACAGACAGCCTCATGGCAGAAAATTTCAAACTAAAAACCTCATACAATCTTGCAAACCCAATTAGGTGAAATAAACAAAAAGGAGAGTGGAGAAACTACTATTTATCATCCCACAATGTAAAAGCAAACAAAAATTAACTGAAATGGGCAAGGGATGAATAAAAATAGGAGATCCCTACCTCTCACCAAGTTGCAGACACTTCAATGGGCAAAAGAAAAATAGGAACTCTGTGGAATCACTAATGGCTCCATAGGAACAAGAGCAATTGTGGCGTAGTTCCAACGAGCCACTACCCATAAGGATCTGATGCCCAAATCAAATCAAATGAGTAAAACAATGATTTTATCCACACAATTTCTGAGCAAAATCACAAAGTTTTAAAATTTATAAGTGAGGAGTAATTCTAATTCCTCCAATATAAGTTGCTTTTTGCCAATAGGTCAAAAAGGACTTAAATAAATTAATTAAATTAAAATTAACCAAACTATAGGATTCTGAAAATAAATTAATTCAATTCCAAATAAATGGAATTCAACTATGACAAATTAGCTGGTAATTAAAAATAAAAGTTAAACAATTAAAGCAATATTTTAATGAAACCTCTCTCGTGACAACTGTGTGAACTCTAATGCACAAACACACAACTGGTCTATCACAAAATGCATCATGAAGTGTGAATTTTCTAACACTTACCAAAGGGATAATATCAATAACAGAGACATCATCAATATAGGGATGATATAGGCTCAAATATGAAAGGATGGTGAAACTATCTCCTGTGCCACTGTCGGGGATAAAGACACACTCAAATCCTTCAACTCGGGTAGAATGATGTCTGGTACATGTTCATTAAAACACTCAAACATCAAGCGCAACTACTCATAGTATAAATAGCCAAAGCACATATAATAATAATAATAAAATTCTTAATGGAACACTGACGCTCTAGTGATGCAATCAAACAAAGAATTTTGCGACACTGGTCATTCCATTTTCTACTCCTCAATGTACGTATCTTTTAAATAAATATTACATTTAAATAAAACATCTCATTTAAATATAAATCATTAAAATATAAATTTACGGTAATATGAGCATATATCAGTGAAAGTCAACAACTGGAATATCCAACAGCAAATAAGGCACAATATAATAGGGAATCCAATAAAATTATCCTGATAACATAATCCATAGTCTCATAATCCAATGTATAGGGGTTCGAGGCCCCTTCAAAACCCTTTTTTCATTCATCAAAAACATAATCCATAATCTTGACTACAAACTACATCAGATATCATCATAAGACATCATGTCACATCAAATAGCACCATCATGCAGATATGACAAAAATTATAACATCAACATAATCTAACCATCTATCACCGCTAAGATACTCCCAACCAAAATAATGTATTATTATTGAATGCATCTATCATACTAATAATCACATAATCACAAGATTCTATCTCGAATCAAAATAATCATGGAATAGAATGCAACCACGGAAGACACTACACTATCTTTTCCAAGTCAAATATATCTCTAAATATATTTCCTCTGCCTTTATTTATCTATATGTTTATCCCTCAATATCTCCATATCTCTCTCACTCATACACATAGATTCCATATTTCTCTGTTCCTATCTCTGTCTATTTATCTTTTCCTCTTTTGATTCCTATCTCTCCCTCTCTCCCCTACTCTCCTAGTCACTCTCTCTTTCTATTTTTCTCTATGCATTATACATCTCTCTCTCTCTCTCTCTCTCTCTCTCTCTCTCTCTCTCTCTCTCTCTCTCTCTCCATTTATATATCTCTTTTATCTTTGCATCTCTATCTCCATCTCTCTCTCTCTCTCATACACACACCCACTCCTTATTTCTCCATCCCTCCATAGGAATAAAAGTGGGAGGGGAAAGTTGCCCCACAATGCTCGTTAAGAGCTAAGATCCAAATATAGCTGAAATAAAAATATTTAATATGGGAATAAAATTAATCTTTATTACACACACACAATCAGAGACAGAGGAAGAGACAGAGAGAGGGGGGGCAAGTAATGGAGGTATAGAGAGATAGGGGGAAAGATAAAGAGATAGTAAATGGATGGAAAAATAGGGTGGGTGTGTGTGTGTGTGTGTGTGTGGGAGTAATGGAGAGGTATAGAGAGATAGGGGGAGAGATGAAGAGAGGGGGAGAGATAAAGAGATAGTAATATGGAGGGGGAAATAGGGTGTGTGTGTGTGTGTGTGTGTGTGTGTGTGTGTGTGTGTGTGTGTGAGAGAGAGAGAGAGAGAGAGAGAGAGAGAGAGAGAGAGAGAGAGAGAGAGAGAGATTCTCCTAGGTCAACATGGGAAAACATGTGTATTAGGATCAAGGACAACAAGAAAGCCTTCTATGATGATTTATGAAAAATTGTAACTCTCCTTAGTATATAAAATATAAGTTTTTCATTATTTATTACTTCTTTAATGTTTTAAGTCTTGTAGGGGGGTCATGAAAGAAAAAGTCTTTAATGTTTTAAGTTGTAAGCATTTAAAGTTTTAAAATGAAGGATGAACTTCAAATGATTATAATTATTTTTTGGTGCATCCATAAAAATTACCTTATTCATTGTGTAGAGCTTTGAATTACCTTTTGACCCTTCTAAAAAATCAAAAATTTGATAAGAAATACAAAAGTTATGCCTATTTTGCTATAGTGTGTTATTTTAGGCTTTTCAAAATGAATATTCATTTTGGGAAAAATGGATATCCATTTTGAAAAACAAAATAGGTATTATGTTTGCAAAACAAAAATAAACATCCATCTTGAAAAACAAAATACGTATTAATTTTTGCAAAACAAAATAAATATCCATTTTAGAAAATAAAATAATAATAATAATATCTCTAGCAAACATATATCTATTTTGGTTTGGTATTGCAAAATCAAATTTGAATTTTATTCAACCCATACAAAAAGTCATTCATTTCACACTTTTGTCAAAGTAATTTTTTTTCCCTATTTCCACTTTTTAGCCCATCATGATTATGCACTCACCCCGTTTTTTCTCTTTTTTCCATTTTTCACTCTTTCTTTGTTTTCATCACTACACATTTGTGACCTAGCAAACTATATTGCAAGGTTCACAAAAGTAAAAACTTTGCAACATCATGAACCATGCAACTCTCTAAATCTTTGAAATTATTTTTACTCTCCTTATTCATTTTATCACATTTCTTGAACCTTATAGGATCTTTGAAAAGTTAGAGACCTTGCAAACTTTATGATTCTTTAACAAGGTTTTACAAGGTTCGCCAACTATTGAACTTTGTGATAACCAACTAATAGTATTTCCTTTTCCATGTCAACTTTTAAGGAATGATGGAACTATTAAACTCCTCAACAAATCAAGCAATTAACACAACCAAATTACATCTTAATAATGATGGATCAAGTAGAGAAGGGGACAAGGGAAAATGCGAGCAAACAAGGACTTCTTGGAACTGATACCATTATCGAGGGTTGGGATGCTAGAGTATCACATACTCAATACATGTGAAAGGGATGACTGCACCTCCGACTATAGGATACATGCAAAATTTGATCGAGCATCGAGCACCAAGGATGCCATGGAGGAAGTACTTGGCTAAGGGAATGAGTGAAAGCTTGACTCCGAAAAGGCTTATGGATGAAAAATTGCAATTTAGGCTTCGAGGGTGACAAGGAGTAAGTACTCAGATAGAGGTTTGTCCAAGATTCCTACTCCAATAAAGTAACTTGGCTAAAATATTGAATCAAGAATTAAAAGTTGAGGATGACCCTTACAAAATACTCAAACAAAGTCTAACCCTCCAATTCAATATGATTATTTTGAGGAAAGAATGTCAAGCTTTGGAATCAAAGGGAAACATGAAAAAGACACTTCAGTAAGCAAATGCCTAAAACGTTGATGCATAAGATAAGTGCAAAGCTTCAAGGTTTTGAGGATCAAGAGGAAGGCATACCAAACACTAAGGTAAGGTTGGAAACAATGCAAAAGGCCAATATTTCATAAATTAAGGGAGTCATAAAAATTATGGCTATAGAAGGGAAACTTTGAAAATTTGTACAAACTTAAGAATTTGAACAATACAACCCTCCACATCTATACACATTGATGAACATATAAGAAATGATAAAGGTTACACTTAAGTAATTTTTTAACTAAAAGAGAACCCATTTCAATTATAAATAATAAATTAACACAAACCAATCACCATGGAGTGTACCAAAACTATAGATTTTACATTTTAATTCCAACATATCTTTTAAACGGTGCTAAAATCTTCTAATTGATTATGTAATGTTTATGACCCTAATAATATACCTGGAATAATAAACAGACAGGGTTTCACGTAATTCCGAGAGTTCATATACCTGGCATAATAAAAGGGAAGGGTTTTGTCTTATTGCAGAAAGACTAAAGTAGGTTTGGGGTCTCTTTCAACTAAGGGCAACAACGGTGATCTTGAAGACTTATATTCTTCTCGTGGCAGGATCAAATCACTACCCATTAAGAATCAAATTCCTCTGAATGTATGTATTTCGACTCCATTCTCCCTTCAAATTTGAACTATGTGGCTGAATCAACCAATCAGCTTCTCTCAGTTTGAAATTTTGTGGAATTGTCGCCTAATTGCAGAGAAAATTCCCATCTATCATTTTGCCTGTGAGCTCCGCTCATTAAGCAGAAATTTAAATTCTAGTATAACGATGTTTCTGGGAAACTTCTTAAGACAAGGTAGTGATTGAATCTTCCCTAAAGCAGGTGGCTTCAGTTATTCAAGCCTCAAGTTTGACAGATCAGGTTATGGAGGAAGAATCTTGGGTTTTGGCATAGCAAGATCTTTCTCTGGGTCGAGAAGAAATTTTTTAGAAGCAAAGATAAAAGGAAAAGTGAATATCAGAGGGAGATAAAAATCCTTCGTATTTTGGTGTTTTTGTGGTTGGTAAGTATCAAGCCAATCATACAGGCCCTAGCTTAGATGCTAATGGTAACAAAGCGGATGAGGCAGACGGGATAGCTTTCTTATTTCAAGATTATTCTGATAGAGAAAGTGGTGGTTACAAAGGAGACGAAAGGGCATCTTTTGGAGAATACACCTAGGGTTCTTAGTGCAAAAGACAATCAAGGTTGGTTCGCTCTTTTTCTACATAGGAAGTTAAAAATATGCAATTCTGGGCCGCACAAGGGACGGAGTTCTGAGCCCAGGTCTTTTTCAATTCTTCTGTGATATTCTAGAGGAGGTCTTTTTTAACTTAGAGTAGATGAGGTGTTAAAAAACCTTCAAATACGCCTTTCTTGCATTGGTTCCTAAAATGAAGATGTCGAATAATCTAATAGTTTTTTACCCATAGATTTATACACCAGAAACAAAATAATTTTAGAAGTTATTGCAGAAAGAATTAAAGGGCTTCCGCCTAAGCTAATTGAAAAGGAACGAGGAAGACAAATCCTTGATGGGGTTTTGATATCACATGAATAGTGGAAACTGTAGCCAAAAGATAGGATTGATTGGTGGTCATTAAGTTAGATGTTGCTAAAGCATGTGATAGAATGTCACGTCATTCTACTTAGTAAAGTCCTGATTGCTTTTGGGTTTGGCATCATATGGATGGAGTGGGTGTTTCAAGTAGTAGCAGGGGCTTGATTCATTATTTTATTAAATGGTTTGCCATCCAAGATTTTCCACAATTCTAGAGGCCTTTGTCAGGGAGATCCTCTACCACCCCACCTCAGCCCTGGCAGAATCTTTGGATCAAATGATCAGCAATTTCAAAAGGAAAAGGAAATTATCTAGAACTTGTTTAGCTTCTCATTTGGATCTAATGTTGTTTAGAGGTTTGTAGATGATACTATTATTTTCAATTTTGGAGTAATAAAGATCACAAAAGAGAGACCATGGAAAGAAACTCTTGAAGTTTATAGGAAAGCCTCAGTCAGTAGATAAAAATCTAAAAAGAAAATTTCCATTACCCCTCCTAGGTTTGAGGGCATATAGCAAGGAGTCTAAAGCTTCAATATCATGCCATCTTAGATTTCCTTTATCTGTGGGAATATGTAAAGCTTCATTTTGGAATGAAGTAATTCAAACACCTTCAAAAGTGTTAAGTGCCTGGAGTGGGAAATGGCTCAGATTAGTAGGAAGAATTTCAAAGAAAAGGCAGTGTTACAAGCTATTCCAATATATTTCCTCTCCATTTTGTCTATCCCAAACTTTCTTGGGAAAGATTGATAGAATTTGCAAGAATTTCTTTTGGCAACGTATAGTCGAAGGAAAATTCCATTGCTTAAATGAAAGAATGTTTCTGTTCTTAAAGTTCAGGTGGGGCAGGAATTACATATTTGGAGGCCCAAAATAAAATAAAGTAGTAGGAGCTAAACTTGTTTGGAAAACTTTAGATGAACTAGATGCTCCTTCAACACAACGCTTTAAAAGGAAAAATACTAAAGAGGTGCTCACCTCTCTACGTTCTTAAACTCGGGATTTCTTCCACAAGGTTTCTCCATTTGGAGTTTGATTAAACAATCCAAATCTTTAATTAAAAAGAGGATAACTTGGGACTTGGGAAATGGAGACTGTGCAGATTTTTCGAATGATTCCTAGATAGGTAGCCGTTCCCTTCTTTCCGTTTGAATTTTAGAAGAGGAAAAATGAATTAGTTTAGAATCATGGGATCTCAGAGTGTGCAAGAGAGTAAGATAAATGGGAGAAATTTGAGTGTTTAAAAAAGTTTCACTAAAACCCCTATTCCAGTAGAAGAGAAACTATTTTGGGAGTCTATTCTTCACCTGATTATAATCTCAAGTTTACATCACTCGAATAAGGCCAAGCGGAATTGGCCAAGTAAGCTAAATTAGTGCAACGATGCTCCTCCAAAAATGCAATGCTCAATTGGTTAGCAAATTAGCAGTATAGAATAGCATCTTAACTTATGATAATGTAACTAAATAAATAAACAAGGGTTTTATGGTCCTTCAAGATGTTTGTGTGCTAATACAGAGGAAACTATTTACCATCTGCTTCTCATTTGTCCCTTTTCTCCTGTATGGTACAAAATGTTGAACTATTGAGGCTCACTTGGGTAGTACTTGGTTCAGTGAGGATGTTAATTTGTGCTTGGCTAAGAGAGCCTAAAACTGTATGTGGTGTTTATGGAATATAGTACATATGTGCACTTTTTCGGAAATCTGGTTGGAGAGAAATTCTAGATTTTTCAGCGACAAAAGAAGCACCTGAAGAGCGCTGCTCGAAAGGAATTTCCATGTCAGGCAAAGATTATGCACGGCCTCTATTAAATGAGGTAAATGTTCATTCTCTCACTCAAATCTTTCGATATTAAAAAATTGGGGCTTTATGTTTCTTCCCCTTTCAAGGGTTTAGAGAGAATTTATGGCAAAGCTAAAGGTTTTATAAATAAATTGGGTTTGAATGTTTCTTCCCCTTAAAGGGTTAAGATAGAAAATCTATAGCAAAGCTAAGGTTTGAATAGAAAGTAGTATGAGAGTAGAAATGAAAAGTGGAGTCCTCTGAATGGTATTGTTAAAATGAATTTTGATGGTCCATCTAAAGGTAAAAGTGAATTTTGATAGTGCATCCAAAAGTAATCTGTTATGACATACCAAGAGAGGTAGTCCTATTCTTTGGTTAGAATATTAATATTTTAGTGTTATTGGAAGCTTTGGTAACAAGTTTGGGAGCGGCAATCTCACAAATTCATTAGATCTGACAGTAGAAGGTGATTATATGGTAGTAATCAATGGCCTACATAGTCCAAATAGAGGTTGTCTCTTATATTCTTAATTGGAGGTTTTGTCGGAGAAGTGGCCAGGTCAAGCTTTGGTAACAAGTTTGGGAGCGGCAATCTCACAAATTCATTAGATCTGACAGTAGAAGGTGATTATATGGTAGCAATCAATGGGCTACATAGTCCAAATAGAGGTTGTCTATTATATTCTTAATTGGAGGTTCTGTCGGAGAAGTGGCAAGGTCAAAAGATTAATTTGTACAAGTTAGTTTTCTTCAATGCATGTGTCATCTGAATACTGGTGTCGATTACCTGGCTGATATGGTAACAGCTATTTATAACGTTCCACATGCATTTTGTAGTGATTTTGGTTAACTTCTTGAAGAGTTAGACATATCACATTAGAATGGGCGAGTGGAGGTAGGAAGTGACTACATAGAGGACGCCACCACAAGAAGCTATGTTTTAGCTCTCTAGTAGCGTCCAAAACAGGGTTCAGAGAGCTTCTGGAGCTGCAGGAGATGTGGAGGCAATAGCTGATTTTGAAGGATGGCGTCTAATAAAAAAACCCCAACTAAATTATATAAAAACATTTTTTTATTTTTTTCTCTTCCATTTCCTTGTGCTTTTAATCTATTAGTCAAATATAAATTGTAACATTTTTGCATTAGTGAATGCATCCAACCTCTGTAAAATGGGATTTTCTAGCTATCACGATTTAGTAACATATATTCTAAGGTGATAGAATGAACATTATTTATTTGGTTTCAATAGTAAGCAAGATAGTTTTTTTTGTTACTTTGTGAGGGGCAGTCCAGTAAACATTTATTGTTAGATGGTAAATGGTAACAATTAGACAATCTTTTTCTTACCATAGTTCTTAATATTTTAGTTCCATGGACTCGTTTGGTTGAGTTGTGCAACCAAGATAATCCATTCTTCCTAAGGAACAACTTATCGATATTAGAATAATGTACTTAAACACTCTTATAGCACGATACGTGATTTTGGTTAAATGTCATAATACCAGCCTTATTAGTTGAGATTGAAAGAAAATGATGACACGAGAGCCAAATTGAAATGAATTACTTTGTTCAAAAATATTAATTACTTATAATTTACTCATATATCACCAAAAGATGCAGTAACTTAATACTTCTTTTTGTTTCTTGAAATAACGTGGCAAATGGCAAAAAGCTCTCAGATGGGAGCGCAGGGATGGCGAAGGGCAGTGAGGAAAGCATTTCAACATCCATAGCATCTAAACAGCCATCCAATGTCATACACAGAAGAAAAAGGAGTTATCTTAATAATAACCATGAACATTAACTTGAACTAATAATTATAAGTACCTTTAATTATATTTGCTAGTAACCATTAAAATGAGTTAAATGATGTATATTGCAGTTTTCATCATATAGAATAGATGATGCTATACTCTTTTGATAAGGGATGCATCATATGCATGTCACCTAGATAATTGTAGATATCATACAAGTTCATTAGTACATTTTCAGACTCCCTCTAGAGATCTAGGATGATCTTAGAAATACAATTTGAAGACCATTACAATAAGTTGCCAAAAAATTTACCTTGCTAACTATCCCTGCAGTATATTGTTGGTAACAAGAAACAAATGTTCAATTATCTTAGCCCTTCAGCCCTTGTATATTTGAATAACAGCAGAGAAATATACAGCGGAGAAAATATATAGATGCAAATAAATCATTTTTTAAAAGCAGCTGGCCACCAAGACGTGAAATTATTTATACTAAACTACTTGTTCATTGTGTTCCACAAGGAACCTAGACAAAAGCATTATTTGTGTTAAATTAAACATTGCATTATCAATTCGGTAACTGCACTAAGAAACCTAATGGACTGAAAACTTGATGTCTTCAATGGAGAGACATGTTAAGATACGCCTAACACAGTTATGAAATTATGCAACACAATTGATCAAAACAATTCTAGTTATAATAACTGATAATAACATATATGTTACTGCACAGCCCCCACTACAGCCACCAACCCAAACCCTCTAGCAAACTCACCCACAAATGTCAATATGAAATTTTTGAAACCACAAAAAAGCACCGTACAACATGCACTCTATCTCAATCACAATACATGTGCAACATCCACTTTTTCTCAATTATCACTTTGGATTTGTATAGTTTTTAATCAGTAAGAGTTAAAAAAGGACCAACAAATGAAGCAAACACAACATTTGCCACTCTTTTTGAAAGTCCTGCAAGAAAGCTACGACAATTTAATTAATACTTATAGTAACAGTCTAAATTAGTACATTCCAAGCAACATTTTCCTCTACATATCTAAACTGCAGTCATTAATTAGTTGCGAGTGTTTGACATGGTTGGCAACTAGCTCATAAGTTGCCCCTCGTTGTGAACAATAGTTTTCTCACACAATGCTCCCCATCATATTTAACCCTATAACAATACAACAATCAACACCATTTCAAAATACCACTCCTATTTTAATTTTCATTTTACAATAATGTTACATTTGAGATGTGTTAGCAGGGTCAATAATTATATTTTACATTGCATGAGCATATCTAATAACCGATATGCTCGACTGCAATCCAACTATTCTAAAGGATGCGTACAATAATATTACAGACCGAAATTTCTTCAACACATTTATAATGCACATCAACCATCACTCCCAACATTCATACCCTTCCATTCCTTCCATTGAGAGGTATGGTTTAAGGACGGCCTCCTCACCCACCTTGGTTCCAGATGAATGGGCACCTCAACAAACACCTTTAATTTGAACTATCGTATAGAGACCAGATTATCTATCACTCCTCAAGTTCATACCCTTCTATTCCTTCCATCAAGAGGCCTGGTGTCTGGCCCACTTAATGCAGGCCTGAAATTGTGGCTTGTATGAAATGACTGAGAATTATTTGCATAGTATTGCCCATGCTCCCTCTCTGACATTTGCATGGGAACTGGCAGATTTATACCTGTTATGGGCCGCATGCCACCAAGAGAAGGATGTGGATGCATTTGTGTCAGATTAGGTGGAGGTTGAAGCATTTGCATAGGTGCTCCTATGGGTATTAGCATTTGTGGAGGTCCCCTTTGAGGTGCAGTAACTCTTGGTGGCAGGCACTGTCCAACCTGAAAATTTCCATTTGGTGCCCCTAACTGAGACGGTATCATAGGTTGCATTTGTTGCATTAATGAAGTTCCTGGTGTAAAATATGGACGCCATTCAGGAACATCATTGCCATTCCATGTTTTTTCAATTTGAGTATGTGCATTGGCAGGAGTGTGATGTGGGATCATAACTGGCTGTTGACCAATTTGTGGGGCAAAGTTGACTCCTCCAACATCAGGGGCACAACCATGACCCATTGAGAATGGAATGTCACACTGTCCATACTTTTGTATCAACTCTCGAATTTGAATTGATGGATGAGGAGTAGCAGGTGGTCTCGGTACTTGTGGTGGAATTTGATGACTAGAAGGATGGCCCGGCAGTGGATGAAAATTATCTTTTGATTGAAAAAAACCTTGATCAACATTTGTGGATACTTGAGGTGGTTGACTTGGACACTGGGAATTTGGCATGGGTTGCAGACAACGCTGTGGAGGCAGCTGACTGGAAGGAGGTTGGTAAGATGCAGACACACCATTGTAATCAAATTCAGGAAGATCATCATCATCTACATTTGTGGTATTTGTTTGAGAATAAGCATTATTACTAACAGATGCTGCATTAGGCCCAAATCCTGGTGGCACATCATCAATCAGATCATCATCATCATCATGCAAAATAGATACTTGAAATTTAGGTACATTAATTCGAGGATCAATAGATGCTACCCTTGGCGGGCAGGAATTAAATCCTGGGGGAGTATCCATTTCTGAACTATCTTTAGCATGGGATGTGGTATTTTCAACATGTGTAATAGTTTTGCTTGCAGATACCATAAACGGCACCTTATTGTTAACAGGATATTTATCATAACTAGTACTTATGTCATTTTTTGGGCTGTCAGTTCCATATGGCACAGACTCAGAGACTCCAGGATGAGTAGGTGAATCCAGCATATGACCAGATAATGCAAGCTGTTTTGCATTTATATATTGTTTTTCTGGCATTGTATGCATAACATTAGATGTTACATTATTCCGTCTCCAGACAACAAATCCAATCAGACCATCCTGTTCATTTATATTTTCAAAATGTTCATAGGAAATGAATTTCTCCAGCAATTGCAATGTCGTGACATTGGATGGACAAAGATAAAGCTCAACGCCTGGAGCAGGTTCTGCATATCCTACCCGCTCATCTTGCTTATAAGAATTAGCAATCTGCACAAAAAACAGTAAACAGAAATCAAATGACCCTTTACAGCACAAGTGAAAGATCAAGAATTAGCAATCTGCACATAAAACAGTAAATAGAAATCAAATGACCTTTTACAGCACAAGTGAAAGATCAATAAAAAATTAAATTCCTCGACTCACCTCCAGAATGTTTTCCAGACTATTATCCAAAGAAGCAGTTTTACAACAAATGGAAACTACCTGTGTAATAAAAAGGTCACATAGTGAGATCATCTATAACAACATAACAGGAAAAAATCTGCTTCAAATACTTGTCATAAAAGATACTGATTCTTATATTGCAACTAGAAAATGTGTTTTCTGTCCCAACTTATTTAATGAGCTGATTACACATTCATATTCATGACTTATAATCTAAAAGGCTTTGCCAGAAATGGTGAGGAGGTAACAGCCAGCTTAGAGAATGTGGCAATTTTAGATCATTGGAAGGTTAACGGATAGCATCATTTATTGAATATAAGAAAAAATATTATGCTGTTATAATAGGGCAGCAAGTCACCTTCTTATCCACTTAAATCTTGTTATATCCAACAACAATTTGTGTAGTATAGTAGAATATCCAGATTACCATGTGGTCAACTAATACCTATGGAAGTTGAAGACATATTTTCATGTAACCATATTTTGTTAAACAAAATGACACCAATGTTTAAAAACACAGTTTTTAGCCAATAAATTCAACATGAAATATTTAATACATAATTTGATAATTTGGTTATGTTTTTGTATGATACAATCGGTGTTTCTAGATCTGGTTTCTGCTCAGAACAGGTAGGCACTGCACAGGAATTTGGAATTCTAATAAACTCTGAATTGTTCACTTACAAAACAGGTGCATACAGACAACAGACTTAGTTTATTAATCCACTAAGAGTACAGTGAACAGACAAAAAGGTTAATGAAAAGCAGCATTTTCTATTATCCGGCAATTATGGCAAATGGTCTGAAAATGACCAAAGATCATAATTTGTGCTCCTCTGAGATTATGGGAAATATGTTAATTTATTCATTTTGTATGGTTTGAATAAATATTTTCATGTGATGAAAATACTAGCTTTTTCCTTTCAAAACATTTGCACTTGGAACATAAAAACCACCAACCACCACAAAAGAATAAGTGGGTAATTGTAGTGTTGCAATAAAAATTGATAAAACATCGTGCAAATTATATAATAATCATTTTCCTTTGTGAATGCTAACCATTTTATTTGAATATCAGAGAATAGAAAAAATGCCTAGCACGGCCAAAAAAAAATTTGGTTTGAGCTAACCAAACCACCAAATGGAAGTTTCGTCCTTGATCCAGTGCCAAACATCTGCTTCCTGGCTTCATATTACAAATTGATCCATGGTAGCCGTTCACTTTCAGATGCATATAGATTAAATTTACTTTGTTGTATCCTTTTTTCAGCTTCCCAGATAGTTCCCACCAATCAGAATCATGATAACCGCCCATCTTCCTATTTAATTAATCTACCTAACAAGAGTTGTTTTCCATGTAATTACAAAAGATATTACATTCTCATACAAAAGCTGAATGTGAAATAAATTGCAAGTAATGTCAAGCAATAGCAGCAGCTTCATCCTTGACAAACAGAACTTGCTCATTTTAGATACTAAAGCAGAGAATTTTTTACTGGAAGATAACTAATTATACATTTTATGTTCAACAAAGAATCCATTATAATTGTGAAATTTCTTAAATGATATTTCTGCTTCCTTAGAAGCATTTTTTTTTTCCTTTCCAAGAAAAATGCATTGTTAAGTTAAATTTGAGAACCAAAACCTGAGTAAATAAACAGAATAGCTGAGATGCCTTCATCACAATATAAATAAGAAGGAAGATTAATTCTTTTGAAGGATCATGTGAGAAATCGAGTGATGCTTGTTAGTGTGACAGCTTAATTAATTGTGATTTCATGGTAAGGAATGCCAAATAATGTCTACACTTGTTTGCACGTTATTCTGTGCAAACCTCAGGCCTTGCAGCACAGCAAAATAAGAGTTCAGCTAAACATATAAATAACAGATAGGCCTTAGTTTAGTTAGTTGAACATAATATTTTTTGATTGACATATAAGGTTAAGATCAAATTGTTTACAATTACAATGCAATAAACTTGGAGGATAGAAGAGATACAAGAGAATCAATAGAATCTTATAATCTTACTTTGGGATCTACAAAACCCTGAAATCTATCACACAAATTATAAAATGAAGTTTTGTGCTTGTAACTCTCAAAAAAAATCATCGGAATCTGAGAGAAACCCACCATGCTCTATTGAAGTTATATTTCTCCACAATTGATGACCATTTTTTCCTAATTTCAATTAGAAACTATCAAAAAATAGTCAAGAGAACAAACTCCAAGATATATTAAGACCTAAAAATAGAAAACTAAGCTCTCTATTACTGCTCGTGAAAACATGTGCAAACCCATCATGGTCAGTAATTACTCATTTTATTCTATTATTAATTATGGATCGCCGTCTTTTCCAAGTTAGAAATGTAACAAAAGGAATCACTTAGGTTACATGTTAAGAATTCAATTACAAAATTAACTGTATCTTACAATCATATTTCAACTTATTTAAATCTTGCCAATTTGATATACATAAAAACTCATGGGTGCTAAATCCCATGCATATTAAGGCTGAAGGCCTTTTTATCGCAAATCTCATAGAACACAATAATGAAACAATGGAACATACAGCTATTCAAATCTTAAAGAGGAAGATAAAGCTTTTCACGTCATAAACAAAGGATAATCAATATTATTCTCTATCAAAATTGTTCTTGACCATCCATCTTATACTTGGGACCTTGCCTCACAACATAAATAAATAAATTTTAAAAACGCTGAGTCAAATAGTCAGCTCCATAAAATATCTAACAAACTACTCAATAAACAGCCAGTATTCCAATTTTGAATCTTGAATGAGTTCTCCATTCTGTACTAAATGGCCATCTTTTCCAAGTCTTACATACTAACAACTATACCAAAAATAAATAGATAGGTTATATGGGAAGACATTGAATTATACTATTAAGTTCCTGTATCCTGTGATCATATTTCAACTTGTTCTTGCTAATTTGATATGCATAAAAACAAAGGAACATAAATTGCATGAATATCAGGTTGAAGGACTTGTAACACAAGCTTAATAAACACAAGCCTGAGACAATGGAACTACAGTTTTTCAAATCGTGACAAGAACATAGAGCTTTACAAAGGAATACCAGTACTATTCTTTAGCCTAATTGTTCCTGATCATCTATCTACCAGTAAAGGGTTTGTTTAGAAGAATAATGAATTGTTTTTTTAATGTTAACGAGTCAAAAAGCCAGCTCAAGAAAACATGTAACAAGCTAGTCAATAAACAACTACTTCTAGATTGAGACCACCATTCAGATATTATCAATATGACATTATAACACAAGTTTTATTGAAGCTTTAGTTTAGATGAGAGCAACTGACAAAAATCAAAGGATAGTAAAGGCTGTAAATACCATGACCCCACGGCTCCGCGAAAGAGGTAGTTCTTGAAGGAACTTTTCAAATGCATCAAGCCTAACTCTTCCTTTAACTTCCACAAACTTGGACCAGTCTTTTGCTGACGTTTTTTCACCACTGTGAAAAAAATCCATTCCCCGTCACAATCCTTGAACTAAATGAAATAATTACTAAAGCAAAAATAAGGTCAAAATATTTATAATGAAAAAGAAATGATTTCATAGAACAACTTTTAAATTTTAAACTTGCTCAAAATCCCTTGAATAAAAGCCTTTTAAATCATTATACAACTCAAGACACAAATCACAGCGAAATGTAAAGCCTTATAAAATAATTATACAACTTAAGACACCAATCACAGAAAGATTTTCATTATCATTCCTTCAATTCAAAAAGAGTTGCCTAAAATAAACCAAAAATTCAACATGACGCAGTTTACCATAATTGCCAGCAAAAATATTATTGAACAACAATGAACTCAACGAAGAGACTTGTACCTTTTAAAAACGGCCACAACAGTCTCAACAATCATTGGATTTAGCTGCAACATTCCCTCCCAGAGCTTTTCAGAAGATGGTGACTGAACTGCTTTCCCTATTGGCCACTCCTGGTCACCATTAGGATAGTCCAGTTCACCATTACCAGAGTGCATCAGATCCCCATGCACAAAATGGTCATTTGTAAAACCAGCTTTGTCCTCCTCGACATTTGGTTGACCTGGAGGAGACATTTGCCTTTCATGGAACTCTTCATTACGAATTGCATTAGCTTCTGTTGCCCATTCAGTGGATTCTTCAGTCCAACTTCTAACTTCTGTACCTTCATGTAATTGATCACTCCTTGAGCCCACATAATCATCAAGAGACATTATCTTGGGAAGAAGCTTTTCCTCTCTTGTCTTCCGTATGGTGGCACCTTCAGTTGATCTGACTTTTGAACCTGCCATCCCAGCTACCTGACCAGATGAAGTACGTGATGGCAGAGATGTGGGTGAGGCAACTCTACCATCATCATGATTCCCAGTTGTATTAGCAATTTCATCTATGTTTGGGACTTCAGTTTCAGGTTGCTCCAGTTTAGATTGCAATGGCAGTTCGCTAGCAGCTGCCTCTGCAACTACATTGTCATTTTCAACTTCCACTTGAAACTCTCCTTTGTGAGTTTTCTTAACCATCCTTCTAAAGTTAACATCAGAATCGGGTAAGACAATCATATAAGCAAGTTCCTCAGCTTTAGCAATCCTCCATTGTGAAAGTTCCTTGGATGCTAACTGTTCTGCGGTCATGCAACAAAGATTCTCTGGAGTAATTTCCCCTGACACAACACGTGCCCTTAACTCGGGGTTGTTTCTATCTTTAAGATTAAACAAAAGGGATCTGGCCTTTTCTTTGTACTTCTTGTTTACACCAGCATACTTCCTGAAAAGTTCAGCTTCAATTTTCACCCCTAGAAGCTGTACTATATCTGAAATCTGTGTAGTTTGTTCACTTTTTTCTATGTTAATCTCCTCTTTGTCTAATTTGATCCTCTTCAATGTACCATCCTCTGGCATGTCAGTGCTCATAACACTTGAATCAGCATTTATAGATGTACGCTCATCTTGCTCCTCATGGGCTGCTTCTGCTAAGTAACAAGATGAAATTGCAGCTTCAGCCAACTGATGTTTCTGTTCAAATTCTTCCCGATCCCTCTTCAATATTTTAGGTGACTCGTTATCAGAATGTAAATGAATTTCAGCTGTACTTTCTGTCTTTTCCATTTCCACATGCTGGTGATCCAAATTAAAAGGCCTTTCTGGGGCTACCAACTCACTCTTCAGATTCTTTTCAGTAATGGAATCCTTCTTTTGTTGCTCATCACAAACCAAAGCCAGAGCAGATGTCAAAGACTCTCTTAGTTTGACTCTGACAGATTCACTTGAATCAAGTTGATCTTTTGGAGAGCACAAATCCATTTGCACTGCCTTCTCTTGTGTTGGAGAATGGCGCATTTTAACATTGGATACCCCAAAAAGTAACTTTAAGGGTACATTATCCATTGAAGAAGAATATGGAGCACAAGGATCAAAATCTACATTTGAATCTTGTTTTGGTATTTCCTCTGTACTGTTAGACACACAAACATCAACTGAAATTGGCCCTGATCCGGAATATTTATGGTCTTCAAGAAGATTATGGTCCTGTAGAATGCAAGACAAACAGTATTACTCCTTCTACAAATTTCTAAGACGTAAAATGGAGATCAAAGCACTAATTTAACATTTTCCTAAATGTTCCAGCCAATTAGTGTTGGCGATGCTATGAAAATGGACTGTTGTTGAGAAAAAAGATTTGACCAGCATTATCATAGAATAAAAGGTTTAAGCCATTTAAAAACTGTAAGACCAAGAAAAATTAGGTGAAGGTGAAATCAGATATAGTGCAGCATAATCAAGAGCAGACAGATTCTAATTAGTTCTTTGATTTAGAATAGTGAATACTAGCAAAAAAAAATTTGGCCAAACATGCATTTCTTAGTCTGCCAGTGTGTTATGTGGGTAGAATATATGGATCACTTAATACATGTATATTTACCAAACAAATAAGGCTCTTGATTTCAAATAACAAATCTAGGCCAAGATAATTTCACTAAAAGTGGCTTTCATGGTTTGTCTTGTGTTAAGTGAAGAAGGGCTAGAATGTATAGATCAATTGCAGATAGAACGTAAACTTCCTTAAAAACGTGGTCATTGAAAATAGCCAAATTAAATGTACTATGTTTGTCTCCCTGGCAATATAAAAGGATGTGTAGCTGTGGATCCTTCTATAATTAGGAAAGAAGATTGAGATAAATGGAATATAAGTCTCATTCTACTCCCTAGTTTGTGCGGAAAGAGTATGCATAGTACGAGAATCTTAAATGATAGAGGTAAACCAATAAAAAATGGAATCAGATCATCACTGCTTGAAAAGAAACCTCTGGAAACAAAACCAATTGAGCAAGTGTGAAATCAGTAAATCATTCCTTGGGAAGAAATCCTTACAATTATTTCGACCTAGGATAACAGTGTAAAAATGAAGATTAGAAAGAAGCATGAGAGATTACATTTGAAATGGATTGAAGCCAGGGTTGATTATATAAAAACAACTTCGCTGGTGCAACTTACTGGAGGGAAATATAATCTGGCTTTAGAGAGACATGAACATTCCAGCACAATTTAAAGCTCAACTTGCTTCAGCTTTGAATTGCTAATCAGATGGAACTCTCGTGTTTGGAAATTAAAAGAAACTTTCAGCTGATCACCAATGCTGTGTGGAAAATATCTTTCACATAATGAAATTTATGGTAACATTCAAACAAGCCCCAATTCGAAGCAGTCAGTTTGGGTGCATCTATTTTGTGCACACTTACAGTGAACAGACCCCGGCAATGGACCATCTTGCAAATGGAGATGCAGGACTGCCAATTACAAACAACTCATGGCATAGAACTTTAAAACATCGAACAGAACTGAGAAAATGGATGGCCCTGTGAAACTACATTTGCATCAGGGCGGCTACTGTCAGAACCTTGAGCAATAAACAAGGTTGGTCTGCCATGAGTTTACTGACAGTGACAATGGGATATTTGGATGGTTGTTTTCACAACTCAGTTTCCTGCCTTCTGAGTTATGCTTATTAGATCTATAAAATACTTGATTGAGACTAGTTATAGTGGTATTTTTTTATTTTTTGGAGACGTAGACTTTTTTGTTGGAAAAAGGTATATTTTGTTTGTCAGTAGAGCGCAGAACACCTGATACTGGCACTTTGACAAGGTTGGTTAGCATAAACTGGAAACTTGTAAAATAAAAAAATGGATATTCAAAGAAATACCAATCAAAAAACACATCAAGTTTAACATGCTATAATTTGTTTTCGGCACAGTAATATGGTACCCTTAGATGTCTCTCCTCCTAGAAAACACAAATTAGTTTACTAAAACAATTGCTGGCATTAATTTTCCAGTCCATTATATTCAGATGCAAAAGCCTCTGGTAAACAATGTGTATGCTTTGGCATCTTAAAACTAAACAATCACGGAGAGCCAATCTTGCATTAAAAGCTGTTTTAGCTTATAAACAATACATAACAAACAAACTTATCCTCTAAGTAAAGCTAGTTACCATTCAATCAAATTTTGAAAACTTGAACACTTCAAAGAATATTTAGCCCCAAACTTGATTATACACAAGGTACAGCATCCAAATTTTGATAAGACAAAATGAACAAAAGGGACAGATGCCAAGCCAAAAATGCAAGTACATTTCTGTATCTTTCTCCACAAGTAACCAAAAGTAGATCAATGAAAGTCAAGAATACAGCAGTTTACACTGTACAGTATAAAGTTCTTTGAGTAGAATATCCTATGAAAGCAAAATATTAAAATAAAGGCACAAAAGCACTTAAAATGAGCCATAGCAGTGCAACACCAACACAAGTTGTTAAAAAACCAATACAAATAACCATGCGGAAGAACAAAATCCACAAAGAGCAAAAGCTAAATAATACAGGAAGGCTAGTATACATTTAACAACATTAAAGAAAAAAATTGTAAATTTGAATAAGAGCCAATAATTTGTAAAAATAACATAAGCAAAGCATTAAACTGGGTTATGCCTTTAAAGAATACAACATTGGCGTGAACTGTGTCATAGGTCTAAATTGACAAATATAAATATTGCACACGTTACACAAATTTTCCTTCAGTAACAAAGACAGCAGTAAAGGGAATCCACAAAACAAAAGCAGCAATAATGAGAGATTGACAAATCCAAAAGTCAAATTCATGCATGAGGCACAGTTACTAAAGCTAAAGAAACACTAAGGCTTGTATATAACTTTGAACTAGTTCAAGATGTACTCTATATATATGATTCATGCATCAAATTTCCAATCATATATTTACATACCTCCATTAGAATCTTAACAGTGTTCTCTGTTTATGTCCGCCACAATTATTGTTTTGGCCAATCAACTGCAATTTCACCAATTAACTGCAATCAATTATCATTTCATCTAATCAACTGCAATATTCAAAAACTTGGTTTCATAGGAAAGCTAATTTATACACATGAACTAACCAAAAATACTTTAAAATTTTCAATAAAAACAGCTAAATTACATTGTACATATATGAAGAAAACACACACACACACATCTACTAAGAGGGAGTGTTAATTAGTATAAGAACAATTTTAAGATCCATAGAATTAAGATCTAACAAATGGAATACAAAATGCACACACAATTTTACATGGAAATTCTTGCGGGAGAAAACCTCAACAAAATATTGATTTTTATAGCAAGCTTCTTACAGATTCATAGGCATCAACCCACAAGAGACACCAATCCCCTCCATTGAGCTCCAACTCAACAAGAGACTCCAATCTCTTTCAATGAGAGGCACCAACCTCTCAATCTCTTAAAATGGAAGGCTCCACCCTTTGAATAGCAAAGTAATAATAGTGTTTTGGATCTGATCTAGATGATCTTCAAAATGTGCAATATACCTCCACTCGGATCTGCAATAGGATCTTCAATGAATGCTCTCAAATCTTTAAGATATCTTCACAAAATTCGGCCTTACATCTGCTCCAAAAAGTCTAATTTTATTGAATAAATCTACTCTCAAGTATGTTTGATTTATTTTCATAAATCTGCTCTTCTCTTATAGATCTGCACTTAAAGTAGGAATGATACTAAATGAATTGATGATTAAATGAACTCCAAGTGACCTCTATTTATATCCAGTGTTACCCAGGGGGATGCATCCCCGGTATTTTATCAGCCGTCCCCGTTCTAGAAACGTCCCGGGGACAAGGGACATCTAAGGGACTTTGACTTTGACTTTTAGAGGAAATTTGACTTTGACCTCAAAGTAACACAAATTTAGCATATGAATTATGCTAGTTCTTATATTTTAAGGTTCTATTATGTATAAGTGCATGCTTTATCCATGTTTTCATATGAATAATTTAAATTTCTCTACATATTTTAATTTCCCCTATTGTTATATAGTCATCCCCTAGCCGTCCCCAAAATTGGCAAGAAAAATTTGTTGTCCCGAAAACTCGTCCCATTGTCCCCTACCGTACCCGTCCCGAAAACTTGGGGTAACACTGCTTATATCCCTTCAAATCCAACCTTTCACCAAAGGTTATGACCGCTCAACTAGGTCGGCCAGCTATTTTCATTTACTCAAAATGCCCTTTTCTAACTGGTTCGGCCTAAAAAGCAACTTGCGAAAAATTAGGCCAACCAAAAAC
This sequence comes from Chamaecyparis obtusa, assembly GCA_027943335.1. Classification (NCBI taxonomy): domain Eukaryota; kingdom Viridiplantae; phylum Streptophyta; class Pinopsida; order Cupressales; family Cupressaceae; genus Chamaecyparis; species Chamaecyparis obtusa. The sequence continues at coordinate 404,710 of BSBK01001077.1, forward strand.
CAAGATGCAAAAAAATAGATTACCAAGTAAACAACTCAAGACAAAATAGGTCACCCAAAAAGCAATTCGCAAAAAAAATAGGCCATCCAAAAACACATGAAGATTTCATCCAAAATAAAGTATTGTTTCTGTCTCAATAATTCAACTTGAATGCCACTGATTGGCCCTTTAACATCAATGACAGCAACGTTGCCACCCTTGAATTAATGACAATATTCCAACAATACATGGTTGAAAAAAGGCTTAAATTTAAGATTTATCAATCTATGTATACATTTATGTGTTATGAAACACATAAATTCAACATAAAAAAAATAACACTATATTTTCATGTACCATTGCCTACAAGTTTGCAAAATTCATTGTTGAGCTTTGATTATCAATATAACAAAATTTCTTCTAAATTCAAAAGTTTTGAGAATTAAAACTTGATAACTTGGGGCAATAAAAAATGGAAGCTCATCAATAATCATGTGAAAATAAGAACCACTACTGGACCTCCATCATGTATGTGATGTCCCTGTTTTGAAATGGGATTTAATAATAAATAATATTAAATAATAAAATTTTATTAAATAAACAAATAATAATAGAAGAAAATTTAATGAATAAAAATAAGATAATATAATCATTTTTTATTATCATAATATATTATTAAAAATATAATAATAAGTAAATAAAAGAAAGAAAATATAATAAAAAATAAAAATAAGGCAAATTAATAAATAATCTTATCAAGTGCTAGATTATGAAAAACTACTGTTTTGCTGCCATTCTTGCACAAAGTGGCACATGAAGCTAGGTTATGCTCTCAGATGACATCCACTGTTTTGACATGGAGCCCGACACTACTGTCACTAAGAATATGGTATGGAAAACCAAAGAGTTTTGAACACTCGTAAACAATCCCCCTTTGATCAAAATTTACCCCAGTTTTAATTTTTGAAGATGAAGCTACATTTTTTTGGTTGGCTTTCAAATTCAAAGAGGAGGAATATCTTCCATTAATCCCCTAGCCAGTGAAGCTTACAGTTCAGGTGGGAAAGTTAGGCTCTTAACCTTTAAATTATGGAGAAGGTTTCAGAGGAGAATCTACAGTGAAGCTGAAAGTTCAGGTAGGAAAGTTAGGATGTTAACCTTTAAATTATACAGAAGGTTTCTGCGGATGTTTTGGAGGAGAATCTACCAATTAGGGATTTTGGATGTGGATTTAAGGGCCCTAAGTGGTCCCTCTCTTACTTTCTCCTACCTGTATTTGTGTGCTCTAGAGTCTAAAGTCTCTAAACTGATGAAGAAAGAGAATTATCTAGGAGCATGATGGCTCTAGTGGGATTGGCAGAGGAGGATCTTCTTATGCAAATGACAGCTGATTCTCCTGTCAAGAAGACTCTTAGTGGTCTGGCATTATTGGTGGTGAAAGCTGCTTCCTCTGCCTTTAAAAAGGGAAGAAAAGCCGTTAAATAGATCAGATTAGACTCTTGCGGGTTGGGTTGCATAGGCACCAGACTCTCATTTCAGTGTTGACAAGGAAGAGGGAGCGAAGATCCCTCCAAAAGAAAAATGAAGATTTTCTGTTTGAATATTAGGGGTCTCAATACCCCTTACAAAAGGAGACTGGTTAAATGCCAGCTTGCCTTGATGTCTCTATAATTTGCTTTTCATTCAAGAAACCAAGACATCAAATGATGATCTCCAGCAATTTTTAAGAAGTTCATGGAAAACATACCAAGTTTAGCAGTAGGTGCTATGAGTGCTTCAGAAGATTTATCTATTCTATAGAATGCTAGGAGCATGCATATCTCTCTTTTATCCTCATCTCCCAGTTAGCTTGCCTGTGAATTTAATCTCTTAAAGAAGATATTACTGGTTTGAGCATCAATGTTCACTTCTGCAACATCCCTATTCACAAGAAACATGCCCTAGATGAAATTTCTACTATCATCATCGGTGGAAAGGTAAATTCCTTATGTGGTGACTGCAATGCAACTAATGCACCCATGGACAGGCAGTGGAAAACTTATGTTCTATCCAAGTCAAAACAGGACTTTAAAGGTTTCATAACAGATTCTTCTCTCTTTAACATAGTGCCTACGGCAGCACATTTCACTTGAAAAAACCATCATCAAAACTTCTGCAATATAGTGGTTTGGCTGGATAGGCTTCTTGTTTCTCCTGAATAGATTTTCAATCAAAAGTCCTCAGTTTCTGCTCTTTTGAAAACTTCTGGGTTTGACCACTTTCCTATTGTTTTGGAAGTTGATTTGGATAATTCTCTGCCTTGTTATCCTTTCAAGTTTGAATCTATGCGATTTTTTTACCCGTCCTTCCATGATTCAATGGTGTAACGTTGGCATGGGTGCTCATGAGTTAAGAGCTCAGCAATGTTCATTTCTGCTAAAAAAATTTAAAGCTTGAAAGGTAAAATGAAGTAGATTTATGATGTTTAGTAAAATTTAAATTTTTAAAATGAAAAGACCAAAAAGGTGAAATTAGAGTTAAATAGAGGCTGTAATCCATTATATAATGGCTTCATTAACCTTTTTACTTTGGAAAGTGTGAAGCTTAAATTGTTTGAGGAAATTTAATACTAAAGGGTCAAATCAACTACTGGGGGCAGAAATCTCAAGATATTTGGTTAAAAGAGGGTTACAAACACTCTAAGTGCTTTCACCACATACTTGTGCCTCATTAGGCAGCTAACTAGATTCGTTCCATTAAATCTTCTACAAGGGTTGAGCTCTTTGATCCCTTGGAGATTCTTTCATAAGTAGTTCACTACTTTGCCAAAATGCTTAAAGCCTACGTTACCTGGTCCTTGTATGGAACACCTTGGATCCCAGTCCAGTCCAAACCGAGACAAGAACCGGATGCAATTCCATGTGGATTCAGACAGGGTCCGGCCCACATACTGGGTTTGGCCCTGCTGAACCCAAGCGAACCCATGCAGTATTTTAGGGTCCACAGCAGATCCCAGGAGCATTTTTTTTAAAAATTTGACTTTTTAAAGGCTTTTTTGCCTAAAAAGGTCAAATGGACACCCCAACACTAAATTTGACCACAAAGCTATTTGCTGGTTCGTGTGCTATTCCTATGTGATTGCAAGTGTTAATTTGTTCTCAAAGACATTAAAGAGGAATATTTCAACAAAAGAGGTAGGTTTTTGTTGTTTCTTGCTTTTTTCAATTTTCCTTGAATTTTCTTTACAAATTAAAATGAGCTCTCTAATATTATTTTATTTTTCCATTTTGGTTTGTACCTTCATGCCTATATGTTGTTTATAGAATGGCAAGTGCTTCTAGCTCTAAAGGCCAGTCCCAGTTTAAAACAGGCCCCAACTCAACCTTATGGAAATATGTGGAAATAGTATAACAACTACTAGGTGGAGGTTTCACTTGGATTTGTAATCATTGCAAAGAACAATATAACAGCTCATATAGTCGAGTGAAAGCACATTTGTGCTTTATCCCTCAAAAAGGCATCAAATTTTGTAGAGGCAAGCCAAAAGGTAAAGGCCTTCTTGCAGAGAAAACAGCAATGAAATATATTGAAGAGAGAGCAAAAGTAAACTAAGCAAATGGGAAATAGCTACAGATTCTCATCCTTTGGAAAAGTCTACGAAAGGATTAGAAGCCTCTCCCTCAATTTTTGATCTTGAACTTAAAGAGGGCCATTCATTCTTGTCTACGACTCAAGAACAACCAGTGTCACATAAGAGAGCAAAGAGACCCTTGGAAAGGACATTTTGCAATGTGATTAGAGAGATTGTCGAGCAAGACATAGCTAGATGTGCAATGTCCCTTAAAGGGGAAATGTTTTTTAGAGCAGTGGATTGAGAAGCGCAGGTGAAGGGGTGAAGGAGGCAACCAGTGTCACATTAGAGAGAAAAGGGACCCTTGGAAACGACGTTTTGCAATGTGATCAGAGAGATTGTAGAGCAAGACATAACTAGACGTGCAATGTCCCTTAAAGAGGCAACGTTTTTTAGAGCAGTGGATTGTGAAGGGCAAGTGAAGAATGGTCCATTTATTGACAACATTCTTTGCCAAGCTATTGAGAAAGTTGGCACTTGAAATGTTGTTCAAGGTGTAACACACAATGCCAAAAACTATAGGTCTGTTGGGTTATTGGTTGAAGAGTATTGGAAAAATTGCAAACAAAGTGGAATGAATCAAACAAGTGTATCCTAATGCCAAGGAGATCCAAATGTTCATCACCAACCACTATATGTCACAAAAAGGCATATTTAGACAATTCTCAAAATCAAAGCTATTGAATGTAAGTTAAATAATTTAAATATGTTTTGCTTTAGTAAACTTTTTCGGTTTTTTATTTTAATTTTTTTTTACTATTTTGATTTTGAAATAGGTTTGCTCAACCCCAATTCGCCTCCAACACACTTGTTTTGAGACGCTATGTGAAGGTTCATGAGGCACTATCTAAAATGGTAATCAACCCTAATTGGAACATATGGAGGCAATCTAGCACTACAAGGGCAACGAACATTAAGAAAATGATATTGGATAGGTCTTGGCAAGTCGTACTAAGTACCTCCTAAATTTCATTATGTCTACATTGAACATGATCCAATCCACTAACATGGATAGGCCTTGCTTGGGTGGGGTCTATGATGGCATTGACTCAATGGTTGAGGAAATGAAAGTCATCGTAAACGGAAAAGGTCAAGATCCCAAAGAAACATTCTTCAAGGATATACTAACAAACATTAAGGAGAGATGGAACAAAATGACTACTGCTTTGCATCTCCTTGCCTTTTAGTTGAGTCCCAAGTACTGTAGTTAGTAACTCCTTACTAGCACAAGAATTACCCCATATAGAGATCCTGCAATTTCTCAAGGGTAAAAGGCAACCTTATCCAGAGGACTGAACTCATGAGTTTTGCAAGCACAAATGATTGCATTCTTCAAACTCTCTGGGACAAGCATAGGGTGTATAGTCATAAACGGTGGCATTCCCATGGAGGATCATACCAACACCTACAACCTCTTGACATCAAAATTTTACACGAGTTTTTAACTCTAAAGATGAATTTATTTTTAAAATTTTTATTCATAACTCTCTAATTTCAAAATTGAAAATCTTGATAGGTTGCTGGCATACATACATACATACATACATACATATATATACATTGGTGTAATTTGCTATGTTACTTGACTATTAGCATAGTGGTGTATTGTGAAGATAATTTATATGCATACATGTATATAATCTTTATTTTTATTTTTTATAAGTTTCTATACTAACAAACCTAAACCCCAAAAAAAAAAATTGACCAAACCCACAAACCCTATCCGGATCCCAATCCCAATCCCAAAACAATACTAGTAATTTTGCTTAAAGCTCAAGATGATTATCTTTCAAAACACACCTTACCTTTTTATAGTCATAAATTCATAATAGTAACAACTCAATATGCAAAACACTTGACCCCCATTTAGTTTGGAGGAAGTTAGCTTTTTGGCATTTGATCTTAAAATGGATAAAGCTTCTAACCCTAATGGCTTTCATGCTAGTTTTATTAATTAAAGTCTTGTAAGAGCTTATAATATGCTCAAGGAGTTCAAGCGTAACTGCCTAGCTCAAGTTCCAAAAAAATTCACAATCTTTTGTAGACTTCAAGTTGATTGCTTCAGGGAACATCATTCAAAGAACTATTTCAAAATTGATCACAAAGCTTCGTAAATATTTCTTCCTTACCCGATCGCTCAAGCGCAAGCAAAGGTGGGTTTCATCCACTGTCATCAAACATTGGATGGAATTGCAATTGCTAGTGAAACATTCCATTCACTCAAATCTAGCAACATTAGTGTTACTATCAAATTGGATATTGCAAAAGCTTACAATGAAATATAATTTAATAATATAATTTCATAGGAGAGGTGGTGAAATCATTTTTTTATAATATAATTTAATTTTATAGTATATATCATAACATTGAGCTTTTAACACCACAAATCCTTTGGCAAGTTGTGCCCCAATTACTAAACAGGTTATGAAAAACATTAAGAGAAAAAGGAAGTATCAAACACCCACTACCATCCAAATCTCTAGGATAAAGAGGAGCAAAGTTCATCTAGAACCAAAACATCCACCAAATGCAAAGGAAACTTCATAGGAATCAATCAAATTTGACAAAGTGCATAATAAAACTAAGGGCCCAAACCAACAAGTTGAATCTTTCAACATTGTAAATCCTTTTGTTGCTCTATGTGACTATATATAGGAGAATATGTATAAATTATATATATGAGAATATGATTATAGACATGAAAGAAAGAAGAAAGAAAATGTATTATCACATGCAATTCTCGACTCCCAGGGATCTAATAGAATTCACCCCCATTGCATATACAACAAAGCCTACATGAAGGAATTAAAAAAACAACAACAAGAATATAAGTAAATGAATATATTTTTGAGTTTTGCATCTTACTATAAATAGCCAAATGGCAAATACTTTGGTCTTGTCTACTTGCATTGACTCCTAACTTGCATCGACTCTTGTTTTCCCTTCCACGACATGTTTAGTTTCCAGCTTCACAAGGCATTTAACTTTAAGATTTTAAGCTATTTTTTGTTTTATTTATAAAGGAAAGGGCACCTTTGACATGGGAAACAAGAGTTTTCAAGACATCACAGCTAAAAGTCTACTATGACAAGGAACATCTTAGGCAAGGTCTTTGATATCAAAGACGAGTTTGGTCTTCAAAACACACCAAGGGGGGTCGAAGACATGTCTCCCAATTACACAACAATTTTCAAGGTACAAAATTTCTAATCATAAAAATCTTCTCTAACAGATGATAGAGTTACCAAAGCCAAGCAATGAATGTAAGAACAACACAAACAAAAAAATAGATATCAAATAAATATGGAGCTATTTAATAATCATCTCTAGATGGTTTTCACAATTGATTTTATATTTGAACTTTTAGTTAAAATAATTAATTTAAAATTGTTCCACAAAAGTCAAATTGTCATCTAAGATGCTATGAAGGGAGGAAAAACCCTAAAGTTTTGGAGGACTAACTGAAATATACCATATCCAAAGTAAAACTAATAATTTATCAACCCTTACATATACCAAATAATAAAAGATAGAGAAGATAACCTCAACTAAAAACAAATTTGCATCTCTTCAACTTCACAAGTTTGATATACTCTTGAAGAAACAATTTACAACACAACACATTTTATTGACTAAATAGCCTATACCAATGCCAAAACTCACTAAGCTACCTTGAAAATCAAAGTGTGTGAAGGTATGTAATAAAAGACACGATTCATCCAACTTGGGACATTAATAAAAATGAGTTGTGAGTCCTCAAATTTATAAGTATTTATTTATACACATCAAACAACATATGATGTTCAACTTCTCAAATGACTTCAAAACCATCTATTGAATAATTTATAGTTTGTAAAGGCTAGTTATATACTATATAGATTCACTGCAATGACTTAGATTAAGAAAGGTTTAGAACCTATTGTCCATATAGGCTAGTTGTGTATGGCATATAAAATTGTTGTGTATTATTCATCAATCATAAAACTCATTCCATCTACTATGGTGGGATATCATAAACTATCAATTACAATATAAACACTATAGCAAGCTAAGACCTTGATCATAATACAAGTTGCACTACAATCAAACAACACCTTACCTATAAAAAATGAAAGGGGCTACCTAAAGCACAATGCATGGAAAAATGAAAAGAATCAAAACCATCAAATGTGTTTTTTATAAGACGTTGCAAATCTACTTATATCCTCTAAGGTATCTACATGTATTGAAAGGAACATAAGTGTAAACGCCTTTCCATTCAACCTACACCCTTAAAACAATGGTGATGGTTATAGATATGTAAAGGCAAGAAGCATGATAAACAAAAAAATAAAAAATTTAATAAAATTATATAGATAGATATAATTACACCCATATGAAATTTTAAATATGCTATTTGTTGTGCAATACCCATGGAGAGAAGAGTGTGAAACCCCCATTTGTGCAAGGGAATCTTGTTGATTCTCAATGAATTGGTACTATAATCCCAAGATTGATTATGAAGTTTCAAACCTAACAGGTACACAAATGTGCATGTATGTCTACACGCCAACATCCACACCTACTCACATGCACATACCCATGACCATACCCACAAGAACACACATATACAAGTGCATGCACATGCACCTGCACTCTCTCTCACACACACACGTAGATGGGATGGGAAGGGACGTAAATTTACTAAGTTGCCAATTTGGATTCGGGTTTCCGTTCTAAGAACCGGTCTACCGGTACAGCAAAATTTTGAAATAGAATTTGGGTTTGTTTGTGTTCATTAGTACAAAAAATTATGTGTGTATGTGTGTGTGTAAAAGCGGCCCAAAAGCATGCATTAAGACTAGAATGTCACATAGTATCATAAAAACAACAATAAAAACATAAACTTCTAATCATAGCATCATATCAACATCAAAATATTAAAATAATATATTGGGTTCAAGCATCATTGTTTCAAATTTCAACAATTGGAACTTTATACTAAAAGTTCCAATCATCTAATGGATTATCTAAATCTTCTTCTTCTTCATCAATGGCATTAGTTGATTAACAAACAGTGCCAATGCCAATGGGATCAGCTGTACCTGCCACCAATAACATTCTCACTTTCCGAGTCCTCAAATGCTTATTACTTTTTCACTGTACAAAGAGCTTGATTGCTTGTAATTAACATCCTATTGAAAAATGTTTTAAAAGTAGCTTACAACTCCCTTCACCTATTGAAGATATTGTTTTGTGTTTAAAATATAATTTATCACTATAAAGAGCTTGCCATTAATCAGACAAGGGTCATTATGAGCAATTAAATTTCACAGGAAGAAATCTTGAAGGCTAGTTTAATTTGATGTAATAAATATCTGAACTTAGGCAAATTTTGCTTCGTAATGTTAAAGATCTGACTCAAATTTTGTTATAATTGTTTCCTACACTAAATTATAGAATGTTTCTCAATGGACATTTACCTGGTTTGTGTTAGGTCTGCCTGGGTCTACCCTTGTTCGACCTGGGTTCGGCCTGGACAAACCAGCCTGCCTGGGAATGGACCCTGTCCGAACCCACAGACAAAGCAGACTCGAACCCGGACCCGGTTTGAACAGGACTGGTAACAGGGTCCCAGGCAGGTGAACCAGACTTCAAACATAAAATTCCCTTGCCTATGGGAAGGCTAAAGTCAGCTTTACTTGTTTACATACTAAAATTTTCTCTAAAGCTTGAAACCATAACTTATTAAATCTGTGCCAGTTTTGTCCTTTAGGACTCACTCCAACACGACCCCGGTTCAAACCTCGTGGTCTGCTCTTGGGTGCCCGTGGTGAACTGACTGACATAAACCTAGGCAATGAATATGACCAGCTCTAGTTCCAATGTTAAGTGTCAAGCCTAGTTTTTAAGCTGTAATAACCACTCTCATCGCACTACTACAAAGCAAATCCGATTAAAACAATCGCTAAAATACCCAAATCCTTTCAGCAACGTTAACTTTACATATAACTAAACTATTTAATGGAGAAAAATGTAGACGATGAATCTAGGGCCAAAAGAGATCCGAAAATTTACCCAGGCAAATCTACTTGGCCGAAAACAAAAAAAATCATACAGTACATCAGAGCGTAATGGGATGTAAACAAAAGTGCAAAGAAAACGAAAACAAAAACAATGAAATAAAACATTATCGCCGGATATCTACAAGTACGAAAAGTTAAAAATAATTTAAAACCCAGCTACGTAAAGAATGAAAGCATTAAAAACATATCAACTGAAAATAGCATAGCAAGTTTCGAAACCACGAAGAGCTGAGGAAACCAAGCCAATTTGATTTACATTTTCTTATGGCCACCATGCACCAGGATCGAATTCCACGGCCAACAGAAGGAAGCTTACAAAGACTGACTCGCGCATTTTAAACAAAAGAAGAAAAAGAGGAAAAAAGTCTTATCTGCGCGAGAGGAAATGCCTAAATAGAGTGAGGTAGAGAAATACCTGACATAAATGAGGCCAGCAAGAATGAGCCGCTAGCAGCAGAGTCTAGAAACACGCTCTAATGTGACCAAAAGCCTAAATTCCCTTGAGCCTTTCTTCCGTTACAGCAACAAAAGTTTGAAACCCTAACCCCTGCTGAAACACAGGTAAGAACTACTGACAAAATGTTTCTCGTCTGTCCTCTTTTTTTAATTTTTTGGTAGAATCGACGTTTCCCCCCTTTGTGCTCGCGTTTCGTTGGATTTCAAAATACTATTTATGTATACCTAATTGTAGGTAGTGTAATTTGACTTGTTCTTATTCTTACATAGATATGTTATTACTATTATACTGTAATAAAAGAATTTGTTGTGTGGATATGTATAATTATAAAATTAATAAATATTTTAAATTGAATGAATAGTGGTTTTATTAGTGTCATCATTAGTTTGACAAATATTATAGTAGATAAGTAGGAGATAAGAGGTAAATATGGGTTAATGAGTTTGAGTTGAAAATTACATAGTTGAATTCTTATAGCAATATTATAGTTATCAAAATAGATATAAAGTAATGCCTATAGCCAAAAAAATTATAATATTATTATATAAACATATATTTCTATAATAATAATTTATATTATAAAATATTATAGATACTATGTGGTAACTAATTAATAAATATATAATATATTTAATTTCAATATATAAATTTATAAATTTAATATTATAATAATAATATTTTAATATAATATTATTTTATTCTATATAATTTCTTTTATAGCTTTAATGTTTAGTTTTTATATTTTATAAATAGGAATAGGAATATTAAATCTATGCTTATCATATATGATAGAATTAAAGGATAAATAATTTTTTGAATATTTATATTATTAAAAATAATTAATTTTTTTGTCAAAATAAATAAATTGAAATAGATGTAAAAATATTATAATTAATAATATAATGAATGATAAGACTAATAAGATTTTCATAATTATCATCTAATAAAATGATTTTAATATTTAAAATATTAAAAATATAATTTATTTATTGCAATATTAATTCATTTAGATCTATTTAATAAAATATAATAAAATTAATAAATTTATTAAATTTATCAAGAAAAAATAAATATATTAAAATTAATACAAATATATGAATGATAATAATTAAAATCTTTAAAATAATATCATATAGCCTTTACTTTTATAATTAATTTTAATTTATATCTAAATGTAATTCTAATATTAATAAATGTATTATAATTATTAAATATATTTTAATTAATTATAAAACTATATGATAATAATTATATTAGTTTATATAATTATAGATGTAGCAATAGGTAATTTTATTTTTAATTATAATTATTTTAATAATATAAATTATAAATTGTAATTAATTGTATTTAATTTTTATGTTAATTTAAATTATTTTATAAAGTATAAAATAAGCTTAATTTTATTTGTAATACAATTTTACAAGCTAACGTGGATTTGACCTTCTGAACTTAATTTTATAAATGAAGAACTAATAGATTCAAACAATGTATGTATATATTTCATAGTTTGTTATTTACATTATTAATATATTTAATATTTATATTATATAAAATATATATATATATAATTTAATTTATGACAATAAACATAATAAATAATATCAATAAATAATATTATTAGATTTTTCATACAGAGAAATTTCATCACACTTTGCAGTTGTGCCTAGAATAATGCAATATGGCTAAAAAGGTGGAAATAAAACTATTCACATTTATCATTGTAATAACATCCATATTAAATATTCTATATAAAAAAGTTATTTTTAATTCTAATTTTATTATAATAAAGAGACCTTATCAATAAAATTAAAATAAAATTGAACTAAGAATATCAAATTTTAAATGTGTTTTTTCAATGTAAAGTAATATTAAAAATAAGAATTACATGAAATCGTATTATTAATTTATATTACTGAATGAATATTAAAAATTAAAACTCAAGGGTAAATGAGTTTGAGTTTAAAGGCATTGATCAAATGCCCCGAGGGTGGCTAAAGGGGACAATAATTTGCAGAAGGGTGCTAGCAGGCCCATATCCTGGATATCCATATGGATTTAGTGGTGGTGGTCATGGTGGATAAGTTGAATAAGGAGGAGAGGCGTATGGAGGATTGAGGTAGTAATTGCATCAAGAATGCCTAAAACTCCCATTGTCATATTTCCTATAAAGATCCATTCAAAATTTTATCTTTTTTGTGATTGTATGATGCCCTTATTCTTCTTCACTTTGTAACAGGACCACAAAAAATAAAATATGACTTTACGACTGTATTGATAGGTCGAGAGCATAAACGACCTAAATGAACTCATGTTTGTGTTGCTATCTACATAATCATATGAGAGTACAAATGAGTTCAATACTTATATACCTAGAACCCTAATATCCAATTATTCATATAACCAGCTCATCCTAATTCCTAGGTTTTTTGTATACCTAGTATCCTGATTCCCAATTTTTGGTTCATCAAATAAACTAACTCATATTTTTTAACATGATTTGAATTCTACTTACCATTTTTTATATACCCATAATCTTGTTAGGTCATATTGATAGGTCGAGAGCATAAACGACCTGAATGAACCTATGTTTGTGTTGTTATCTACATAATCATATGAGAGTACAAATGAGTTTGATACTTATATACCTAGAACCCTAATATCCAATTATTTGTATAACCAACATCCAAATTCCCAATTTTTTGGTATGCCTAGTATCCAAATTCCCAATTTTTGGTTCATCAAATAGCCTAACTTGTATTTTTTAACATAATTTGAATCCTACTTACCATTTTTTTATACACCCATAATTCTGATAGGTCATATTGATTGGTTGAGAGCATTAACAACCTGAATGAACCCATGTCTGTGTTGTTATTTGCATAATCGAGGGAAGGTAGCGAAAGGTCACATGAAAGTCGTTGTATTGCATTACTCAGTATATGGAACTATGTAACAATTTTTTAGTACTTCGTCATTTTTACAACCTGTCATTATGCAAATGGGTGTTTTAAGCGAAGTTAAAAATTTGTGGGAGAAGTTTTTGGATTAAGTTGAATGTGCATCTTCAATGCCAAAATAAATTGGTTCACTATAATCTTGGAATTAATAAGGGTGGTATCTATGCCACTAATTCCCACCATTAAATTGCTCCGAAAATTTATTTTTGACAAGTCCTTTTTCGAGTATCAGACAATTTTTTGTTAGTGGGCAATGCCCACAATAAAAAAATCCTATCGACTTAAAAATAATAAAGAGGTTATATTTTAGTTTATATACCATGTCATTCTAGCACTTCACATTTCAAGTAAAGGTTTACTACTAATTTTGAAAAATTTTATCTAACTTTCAAACAAATCCTTTCATTGATCCAATGAACCATAACACATAAATTTCAGTAAGACATCTCATCTTTCTCTAAAAGCTTATTTCAAGTTTTATGTGGAGTGTGACATTTTTTCCTCTTATTTTCAAAATAAAGTACCTAATTCAGTTGTTAATGAGCACCAATATATAAATTTATATTTCAAATTTTCCATTTTGTTTAGTGATGATGTATTTGTCCTTTGATACTGCGTAGAGTTTGCAGGAAAAAATTACAAAGCACTATCAATGTAAAATTCTTTTTAAAATGAGACAAACTAACACCTATCTCGATATAGCTGCTAGTCAGAATTCCTTAGGCATGAGGCGTAACAGAAAATAACCTCGGCAGCAGAAATTTCCCCAACTCTTTCCCCTTTTATTTGATCACCAGCAACAATATGATACCACGTCATCCAACAGTTGATTTTGTTCAATTTTCTAGAATGCTTCCATAGCTATCTTGATCTCATCCACTACAAACTTGGAGTTGAAATGTTTGTCCAATGCAAGAAGTTGACAACTGTAAATTTGTGAAATACTTGTGAAAAGAAGATGTATTTCTATTTGAAACCGCCATTTATTATTGGAATACTTAGAATAATAACTACCCATATTTTTCAATCATATAATATGAATTGATATGTATTTTTTTAAATGTATCCAATTAATATATTGAGATCATACTTAAGGAATGTGTATTTTCCTTTGCATATTTAATGATTTAACTAATCCTACTCATGGTAATTCTCTTATATAGTATTTATTATCTACATTAAGCTTATTAAAATTATATATTTATATATATATATATATATATATATATATATATATATATATATATATATATATATATATATATATATATATATATATATATATATATATATATATATATATATATATATATATATATATATATATATATATATATATATATATATATATATATATATATATATAATTTTATAGATTATTTTCATACTTGATTCTCCTTTATTATCTTTGTGTTTCCTTTACATTTCTTATATAGTAATACTTTACTCAACATTCCACTATCTTTAAGACTAAATTTTATCATATTTTTAAATTTTATTTACTCCTTATAAGGACCTTCATAGTACAATAACTAAACAAAATATACAAATTGAACTTATTAAACTAACAATCTTCAATAAAGGTTTGGAATAGGCATAGACCCGACCATGACCAATCTATCAATATAGGAAAAATGTGAAGTCGGGTTTCGCAACCTTTACCCGCTTGAGCCAATATGAAAGCTTATGGATATTCATCAAAGCAAAGATATTTATCAAGCATTATAATTATAAGTTTTGCAAAAATATCATACAAAATGTATAAGCATAAATATGACACACGAACAATTTCATTGTATAGAGAGCAATGATGTTAGGATTCACGAAAAAATGTTTTTGAGAAGGCTTTAGAAATTTCAAACAAATGCAATTGGCAGGTGTAAAACCAATTTCCACAACCTTTGTAAAGATCCTCTCTATGCGTAATAATCAGTGATATGTGAAGGGTTTTATGAAGATGTCTCAAGCCTTTGTGGTTGTGTTTTCTTCATGGATCAATCTCTTCTTAACCAGTATTGGATAGATCTAAAGTTGCCATAGAGAAACAATCATGACAATGTTTGAAAAGGAGGCATTGTTCTCTTTGAAATCTCCAAATTTCTTAATTGTAGATTCTTTCTACATCTCTTCAAGCACCACACGTATTTTCTTTCGGTCCTTGATTGCGTTAAGTGGTCATAATTTCCCAAAGTCCTGACGTCCATTAACATGTGTCAACTTGTTGGAGTTTCTAGTTGCATCGTGGAGAATGAACCTTCTTGAGTTCCAACTAGCTTCCATGTGTCCCTTGGGACACTCTACCCCAGCAGGCCCCACCGACGCATTCTCAAGAACATTCATTTCTAGACAGAATTTCACGACTAATGACTTTCTAGACAAGTATCCACTTTTCAACAATCGAATCAACACATATAATCATGGCAACTCTAATCAAGTTGCCATGATTTTTTTTGCAGTTAGCTCAACTAGTAGTCATGTCGTGATAAACAGATCAAATTCAAACTTTTGTCCATGACACAAGAAATTAAGCGATCCATACCATATTTCTTGGTATGCCGATCGATTGTAACAAACTATAGTCATTATGAGATCATCTCAACTGAGGGTTGTTCCATAAAACCCTGACAACTTTTAATTTGAAAGAGGTTGGAAATATTGGACCTTTGCTTCAATAGATGAAGAAATATATTACATCATTTGCAGGGATTGTAACTATCTAAAAACAAGACACTATGGCTTGTAGTATAAGGGCACATATTTTATGGGCCATTCTCTCTCACCTTGGCATGTTTGTTCATAATAAATCATGGGACTATGTATTCAATGTTTGCAATATGCTCTTTTGGAAGGTGGTTCTTAGCATGTGTGGTCTTCTCTTTAGACCCTTATACGAATTATCTATGTTTGTTGCTAAGTAATGGCATATACCATGTCCTTTGCTGAGGAGAATCACATTTTCTCTAGGAGGAGAGTGCTTGAATCTAAACCCTTATAGTTCCTCCCACGATAGGATATGAATGTGTGAGCCCTATGTCTATGACTTTGGCTTCTTGTTCTTCTATCAACAACGAAGGGAATGTGGTGCACCATGTCAAGTGTGGATGATGGCATGAAGCTCTAACCAAAGAGGTAGAATCCCTAAAAATACCATCAGATGCCTTTGGAGCCCATCCAACAAAGGTTTGATTTGGTGTTTCATCTCTCCTTAGCTTAGGTTGTTTGACTAAATGTGGTTCTGCTCCCTTTTCTACAAACACCAACCATGAAAAGCCGACTTCTAAAATCTCAAAGGTCATGTTGTAGGGTGTACCGTATCCCACCACTGCAACACTTTTGGAACTACCTCTCAATAATTGACATGAGCTGAAAACCAAGGGATCAACAGTAACAATGTCCATAGTTATTGAAAGTATATTGTATATTGTGCCTATTACTTTCCTAATACATAACTATTGTGTTTGTCTCTCTAATTTCATCCTTCTGTGATCATTTAATGTATTGTCATTGAGTATTAGTTTGGCCATTAACCCATGAGAAAACAAATGTGCAGTGTCTTAATGAGTAGTGAAATAGGAAAATGTTATGAGAAAAGGATTAAATTTTAATGCATTATTTCTTATCTTTACGGGACAATTACTGCAACAAATAGTGGAACTAGATGTGAATATCCGTCAAAATACAAAGGTGAAAAATTGAATTCCACAACCTCTATGATTATCATCCATGTTTGCATGAGTTTTGGAATCGACCATGGTTGGAATCAATCTCATTGACATGCATACAAATGTTAAAGTGGAGATGTAGCAAGGTGACTATTTAGAAGAATGCTTTGAGAGATATGTCATCTCATCAAATGTAAAAGGATACACACAAATGGATATGTTAAAATGGGATATTTGGAATAGATGTGGACATTAATTAGTGTATCATCAAAAAATGGAAACACTTCCATTTAGGACCGGTTTAGCCCTCTGAGTAAGTGGTATGGGGTCATGTCCAACGTCTTGAGTGGGTCTTTGACTGGATCTGGCTTTTTCCCCCTATTATGCTTCTCTCCTCACCTTTTTCCAACCTTTTTCTTGCACCTTATCCTAAGGATATGAGATTCTTGACCTTAGGGTCAAGGTTGACCTTGACCCTGACCTAGGTCAGAGTCGACCTCAACCCTTACCCTGGGTCCAAATTTCAAATCCTGAAAGTTTTCGGATGTCGGGCTTCAGAAAGTTTTATTTCCTACTTCTGGGTTGGTTGTTTTGAATTTCAGAATGGTAAACTCTTAAATTATATTTAATCTAGGTCTATTTCTAGGGGTTAAGGCTTAATTGGAATTTAATTCTCCTATGTCGGGCTCTCTAGAAGTTTGTGCCCTAGACTAGTATAAATGGAAGCTTTCCTCTCTCATTTTCATAATGAATCAAGTGTGAAATACATCCTCTTTCATAATCTCTCAAGTGATCAAGCAAGAAAAAAGGAGAAGGAAAGCATTCAAGCATTCATTCATCCTAAACTTTCAAGCATTCAAGATCCAATTCATCAAGGAGATCCATTGATAACCACCGAAGGATTCAATCTCTTTGGAGCCCTCTTCTTGAAGATTTCTCCATCCACATTCATTCAAGCTTGCTCCTATTCCAAGATCCATTCAAGATTGGTGTTGAAGATCTAATGCAATTGATTTGAGACATCCTACATACAATTCTACATTCATTTGGAGCCTCCATTCTTGTGGATTCAAGGATTCAAATCCTCCACAAGGACTTCAATATAAGCAAGGTGAATTGTTCAATTTATTGTCTATTGCTACAATTTCAATTATATTTCAAGATTAATTCCAAAACTGGGGTTTGACCAAGGCAAACCCCTCATCCAACAAACAAAACCATTTTTAATGTAGGTACAGGTGCAGGACAATGAATCGCAATTTAGACCTAAATACCCTTTTCGGTGAACTTTTGAGATTCACGAACAGATTTTCCATCAGAGCAGTGCAGGTCAAGGTCGACTTTAGGGGTAAGATTATGCCCCGGGGTAAGATCTGGTGTAATTAAATATTCCTAATTACACTTAACTTAATCTTACTTAGGATAATGCATTGCATAGTAGTTAGTGATTGAGACACCTAGGAGTGTGCACCTCATTCAAGCACATGGTGTAGGAGAATTTCCACTTCAGGTGTGATAGTTGTCATCACATACCTCTTTGTGTGTGAGATCCACCTTTCATGCTCTTATCACATTATCATCCTAATCCATTGCACATACTTTATTGCATAATGGAGGATGATCCACATTTGGTGGACATGTGATTACACCTAGCATAGGTAATAGCTTATCAGCTCCTTATCATTGTCTCTTATCTCATTTCCTATATAAGGAGGCCTATTATGTACATTTTAATCATGTCCATGATCAATAATATCATTCTTGCATCTTAATGCAATTGTCTTGCCAATCTCTTGTGGAAATTATCTTGGTCTTGCATTCGATCCTAGGGGTGTTGTAGAGTCACCTAAAACTCTAACATGGTATCAGAGCTCTCAAGGTGTGAAGACCTCTTCTCAAGAAGTGAAATCTTGGCTTTATTCAATTGTGGGTGTAGAATAAAGGTATTTGGACATCACCATTACATAGTCTATTTAGAGAAAATTTAGGGTTTTGTATTTTGTGGCTTTCTATTGCAGGTCAATATTGGTGCTTCCTGGTGCAAATCAGAGGTTGGCATCATATTAAGGAGGTCCAAAAACCCCTAAATTGAATTTTATTTCATCCAAATCGGACACCCGAGGCCAAATCTAGAGCTATTTGAGTTTTGGAAGTGCAGCGGCGGTGATTCAGAAAAAATAATTTCAGAGGCGATTTTCAAACAACGATATCTTAGTCATCTGGACTCCTTTTTTCGAGCAATTTTTTTTGTTTTGGGGTAGAATTTCATGATCTACACAATGGTTTAGGTGGTTTTTGATCTTTGTTCCTGAATTTTTCTAAAAATCACAAATCTCAATTTTTGCAACTTCTAAGGCCTCATTTGAGCTCATATGAACTCCTTTTTAGGTGCAATTTTTTTTGAAAGTGCATAATTTTTTTCTACATTTTCTAGATCTAAAATTAGATTTTAGTGACTGTGACCAGAAATTGTACTTTCATAAATTGGCTTAGTTTTTTCATTTGTAATGCATAAGCCTTAGCTTGGTCTTTTGCATAATGATCTAAGTCTATTATAGCCTGATTTTGGAGTGTAATAATTTGTTGATCTCAATTTGAAATGAGAGAAGTGTATCATTGATGTAATCATGGGTTATGAAACACATCCTGCAGTAGTACTTTTGACTAAGGATAATTATGAGTCATGGGCAAAAGGAATCATCACACATTGTAGATGGCTTAATCTCTTGCCTCATCTTTATGGACTCAGTCCTGAGCCAAAGTCATAGGGGAAGCAATATGTTTGGGGAGAAAAGAATGCTCGTATTATAAATTTGATTATTGGTAGCATTAGTTTGTGTCTCTTTTATGACATCTACCCCAAATTTAGAGGTGTTCAATGTCCACACATAATTTGGACAATCATTTGGGAGATTTTTGGTGATCCACATGTTCCTCCATTCCTAGATGATCTTGCTTTAGATTGCCTCATTCCTCTTGATGATGCAGATAATATTCCCTATGATGATTATAGTTTAGATACAATTGAAGAATTTGCAGCAATTGAGAGCAAGGATGGTCCAGTGGCTCCTCCTGTAGCTCCTACTTCTCTAGTTGAGATCACACAATCATCTCTTGTTGGTGATTCCAGTGATTCATTGCATGAGATATCTATTTGTCTTCCTGATTGGGATTCTTATTTGTCAGATATTGGTGCATTATTTGTGGAGTCTCATATTTCAGATTTGGGAGACATACTTGAGGGGGTTTCTCTTCTCTTTGATGACAATTTCATCACAGTTGGAGATACTTCTTCACCTTCTTTGGAGATTGGTATTCATGATTCTTCTTCTTCACTTGGTTTGTCACATGATGTGATAGATTTTTTGAGCTTGGAGATTCCTATTCAGTCTTCAGAGATGCATATTTGGAGATCTTCCTCCTTATTTCATTTGGATATGGATTGGTTCATGGCATCATCATCATACTTCATTTGGATTCCACTTCCTATTTCCTATCCACAATGGGAAGCATTCCTACATTTGTACTTGATGTATCTATTTCTTGCCAAGGGGAGACATGTTTCTTGTAAGCATTGGTTGATCTATTGTTTGCAAGTACTTTTTATCAACATGGGAGCTTCTACATTATGGGGGGGATATCATGTCTCCAACTATCCTTCTTATGGGGGGATACTTCTTTGTATGTACATGATGTATGTAGTTCTTGGGGGGTCTTGAGCACTCCATCCATCCATGCATCTTGTTTTCTTCTGTCTTTTTGGAGGAGGGTTTTTCCCATGAGGTTTTCCCTCTTTTACCACTTTATGAGAGTTATGCATTTCATGTATTGCATTTTGTACATAGGTACCTAACATGACCTAGTTGTCGGGACCCATCTTGCATTGTGAGTTTAAGTGCATTCCCCTAAGTTTCACTTAAGGGAGGGTGTTGGTGTAATTAAATATTCCTAATTACACTTAACTTAATCTTACTTAGGATAATGCATTGCATAGTAGTTAGTGATTGAGACACCTAGGAGTGTGCACCTCATTAAGCACATGGTGTAGGAGAAATTCCACTTTTGGTGTGATAGTTTTCTTCACATACCTTGTTGTGTGTGAGATCTACCTTTCGTGCTCTTATCACATTATCATCCTAATCCATTGCACGTACTTTATTACATAATGGAGGATGATCCACATTTGGTGGACATGTGATTACACCTAGCATAGGTAATAGCTTATCAACTCCTTATCATTGTCTCTTATCTCCTTTCCTATATAAGGAGGTCTATTATGTACATTTTAATCATGTCTATTATCAATAATATCATTCTTGAATCTTAATGCAATTGTCTTGCCAATCTCTTGTGGAAGTTATCTCGATCTTGCATTCGATCCTGGGGGTGTTGTAGAGTCACCTAAAACTCTAATAAGATCTTACCCCTGTTTTGGGTCAAGGTCGACCTTGCTCATAAAGATAGGATTTCTGGGTTTTCTCTGTTTCTGCATTTTCATGCTAGATCCAGTTGTAGAATTTCCTAAAACTGAACACAGGCACCAGAAAATAGCATTGTCCAGATCTGTCATATTTTGAGGTTAGTATTTATCTTCAATTCAATCAATATTTAAATACATACTTTCTATAACAAAATATAAGGTTATCTCCTTTCTTCATATTCTTCATAGATTGATTCGTTTATGTATTAATCACCTCCTTGTGGTTAATCAATTTGGATCTTTCCTTTGGGAATTTGGATTAAGAAGTAGATCTTACATTCTCCCACACACATTACACACATTTTTTCACATTCATACATTTTGGTGAACCCGCGATAGAAAACTCTCTCTTTTATGGTGTTAGATCTTGCATGCATTAGATTTTTTTTATG
The DNA here is from genome assembly GCA_027943335.1 of Chamaecyparis obtusa. Classification (NCBI taxonomy): domain Eukaryota; kingdom Viridiplantae; phylum Streptophyta; class Pinopsida; order Cupressales; family Cupressaceae; genus Chamaecyparis; species Chamaecyparis obtusa. The sequence continues at coordinate 426,312 of BSBK01001077.1, forward strand.
TGTTTGCATCTCATATAAAAAATAAAAATACAAAAACATTCATTTATTCATGCTTTGTGTTTTCCTAGTTTAGTTCATTTGCATTGCATTGGTATATGAGATTCACTACCTCTAGTCCTACTTATAATATTCTAGTTAGAAGAAGTCATATACTTATGGGTGCCTTTGATCTTGAGTCTTCCTCTCCTTTCCTTAGGATCCCAGATGACAATTTGATTATTCATGATTTCAATCCTACTATGGATCAAAAATATTCTCACTCATCTCATGATGAGGATGATGCTTTAAGAGTTCCTCCCAAACAAGTCCAAAAACTTTCAACCAAACTTGATAAAATGGGTAATTGGCTTATTCAAGAAAACCATAATCAAGATTCTATTCAAGCTATAGAGGCTCTAAAGAAAGTCCTTCGTGATAGTGATCAAGGTGTTAATCTCCTGTGTGATATCACTCATCTTGTGCATTCAAATGTTAAACCTTTAGCTCAAGAAGCTCAAGATTTAGGATTCACTCCTCCTGTCACTAGTGTGGAACCTTCTTCGGTTCCTTTACCTAGTATTTCTACTTATACTCCTCCTTTGATGACTACAATGGTTCCCTCTCTTCCTATGAGTATTCATCCTGCGTCTCTTCCTACATGACAACCTTCTTACCATAATGTTCCTTTTACTTATTCCAATTCTCTTCCAATTGTGGTTCCAAATGTTCCTCCACTTGTGTCTTCCATTCTCGTAGCTTCATACACTTTACCTAATGTTTCTAATGTTGCTATGCCTCCTATTTCCTCTAATAATTCCACAATCATTAGTTTAGCTCAAACTGTGTCCTCTTTGCAACAACAACTTGCATCCTTGACTCAATCCAAGTTTAGCATTTCTACATGTGACATGGGAAGTCCTTTATCCCTAGACATCATTCGTGCTCCTATTCCTCAGCAAGCCGATATGCCTCATCTTGAGAATTACAATGGTAAGGGAGACCATGTTACTCATGTTAAAACATTTCAAATCCTTTGTAGTGACTATGCGCATGACTATAGGATTTTGGCCAATTTGTTTGCTAAAACTTTTCGTGACAAGGCCTTACAATGGTATTGTTCCTTGCCTCCTTATTTTATTGATTCCTTTCCAAAACTTGCTAATGCCTTTATTCAACAACTTCAAAATAACATTGGAGTGTCCTTAACTGATTTGATGCATTGTAAACAAAACACTAAGGAAAAATTGATTGAATTCATTGGTAGATTTAAGCATTTGCATGCTCAAATTACTTATCTTGTTCCTGATATGGATATTCAATGTATGTTTATTTCAAATCTGCAAAAGGATATTAGAGATAAGATTCTTCTTACTGAATTTACCTCTTTTCAACAACTTTGAGCAATGCTTCATCATTATCAATTATAAGTGAGTCAATTTGAGAGCAACACTCCAATGGCTCATGTTCCAGTTGATAAGAGTGATGCTGCTCCTAATCCAAACAAATTTCAAAAACTCAACAACTATGTCAAGATAAATAAACAAGCGAATGTAGTTGCTAATCAAGTTGTTGTTGCATCTCACAATGCTACTTCTGCATCCACTACTTTTCATTTGAATCATACATTTACTCCTCTCTCTGAATCTTTACATTCTATTATGAATAGGTTGTTAACTGCTAATATGATTACTTTACCTCCTATTCGACCTCTTTTACCTGCTATAGTGGCATCCAAAACCTTTGATCCCAAAGCCTTTTTTCAATACCATCATCAAAATGGCCATGATACTGAGTAGTGTTATTCTTTAAAACACAAGGTTCAATACTTAATCAATTCTAGTGCTTTATCTATTGATAATTTTGATGGTAGTGGGAACAAATATGTCTCTCCTCCTAATCAAAACCTTCAAATCTATACGAATTCTTTGCCTACACATGATACTAATACCATTTCTCAGCCATCTTCCATGGATATTATTTATGATTCCAAGATGGATGATCTTAATCACATTGTTAAACACGTGGAGCATGTTGTTTCATCTCAATTTGTATCTCCACCCCAGCCTCAACCTCAAGTTCCACCTCAACCTCAACCTAAATTGAAATCTCAACCAAAACCTCGAAAACAACCTAAGAATAAAAGACTTCGGGAACTCTTGATTACCTTTGATGATTCTGAGACTATTAAAGCTCCTGATGGTCCCCTTTACATTTACGCTAGGATTTCTCAGATACCTAAGCGTGGTTGTCTTGTTGATCCTACATCATTAGTCAATGTTATTATTGAAGAAAATATTTTTATGAAGAACTTGCAACATGATTCTTACGATACATCTGATGTGTGGATTCAAACTTGTAATGGTTTTCTTTATCCATCGTTTGGTTCTATTAAATTTCTAGTTGAACTTGGTGGTACAATTGTGGACACTACCTTTGTTGTCGTTCCTACTTCTGATCAATTTTAAGTTAAGCTTGGTTTGCCTTAGTTGAATGTCATGCATGTTGTTGCTTCTCCTATCCATAAGTGTCTTAAATTCATTCATGATGAAGAAGTGAAGATGATTAATCATAGTTTATATCAACCTTCTAGGCCCAGGGATTGTGCTACACTGGACTTATTTTGGCCTTCATTACCTAATTAATGTCCTTCTCGACTTGATAACCTCTTTCACTCATATCAAGCCTATAAGCATCGTAAGATTCTTGAGTTAAGTATGCCTCAGATGGATCTTAACCGTGGTCTTTTGCCTACGCCTTTCAAACCTCCTTTAACTATAGCTTCTAGTTATGTTAATCAAACTCCTAGTGTTGCTTTTTAGCCTACTGAAAACTCTACTAATCCACCTATAGAACCCGTGAAGGAACCAACAATTGTCCCTCCTAGTTCTCGACACATTTCAAATAAGATAAAATGTAACTGATATGCTAATGAACGTCGTAAGAAGCGCCGGGCTCAAGCTAAGGCTCGTGCCTCTGTTATTCAAAGTTCTTTATCTTCTTTTGACCAGCCTATGCATGATGTGTTAGAAGAAGTTCATATTAATAATGATGTTAAGATGCAAGATTATGATGATTATATTCATATCTTAGATCCTATTTTGATTAATCTGGATGAAGAAGATACTCTTGATGATACTAATGATGTTAATGATGAATATGAAACTATTGACATTGACATTGATTTGCCAAATATGCTTTCATCTCAATTGATAATTACACCTAGTATTGAACATTGTGATTCTCAAGAGGATCCTTGTTTGGAACTGGCTATCATTTCTATTGTGTTGGATATAATCCCTTTTGCAAGTTTCCCACCTTCCCAAAATGATATAGAATGAGATGGGGAGAGTAGGCGACATGCTTGATTGACTTTTCCCTCATGGTAGCTTTTTGTGTGTTTGTCTATCATACTGTGTTTCTCCCATAATGTGTTTGCTAAATGTTTGTTAGATTCTTTTATACGACCCTTGTTACTTTGTTGGTGTAAGGTGATAAAGGAATCAAATATGTTGTACATCTTCTCTATATGTATCTTTATTCTTCTATATGTTATTTCATGTTATGTTGTATCTGTGCTATTGTTCGTAAATGTTTTCTTGTGTAGTCTTCTTGGATTTGTGACTTGGTAGCACTGAATCTTTTTGGTCTCCATGTTGTGGTCCGAAAAGACTCTTCTTCGTAACTCTTATGTGTTCTTTCCTCCATTGTGATTGTACTTCTACTTTATTTGGGGAATGATGTCAATTCATTTGCAATAATATCATATATATGTGTGTGTGTGTGTGTGTGTGTGTGTGTTCTCTGTATGTTTATGTGGTATTTCCCTTAATTTATCTTTGCTTGGGGGCATCTCGTAGTGGAAACATAATTAGTGGAGTTGTTTATGTTTCTGTTAAAGCCATTGCTCATGTTAAAGTGTTAGCAATGACTTTAACGTGGGGGCATACAGTCTACTCACCTGCTGCACACACACACTTTCAATATATATACTTTTCAAGGCACTTTTCTCCCTTTATGGATTAGTGACTAATCCTTAAAGCATGTATTTTTATCTTATAGAATCTCTTGATCCCTCCAGTTTCAAATTTTTGATCCCTTAAGGTCAGAGGTGTCCTTAAGACTGGATCTCTTTTGTTTTTGGCTTTGCTCTTGTGGAATAGAATATTCCTGAGGGTGAATCCTTGATGGGTTGACTAGTGAGTAGCCACATTCACTAGGTGGTTCAATTCCATCTTTCCAGTTGCATTGTCTCCTTGTGTGGTTCACAATGGGACATAAGTTCTCATTGGGCGAGATAATCATACCCTCTTCTCTCTCTTTTCTAGAGATGTCTCTCTTATTTTAATCTTGGATTTTATGAAGACTTGAGTCCCTATGGGCTTGAGGATTCCTTTGTCCCTTTGATTTCAATAAGATTATCTTTTTCATTGTGATCTCCTTTACCAAGAGTTTGCATCGAGTTCGTACTCTTGCTAAAGTGGGGGCCAAATGTATCGTTGGAAAATGGAAGCACTTCCATTTAGATCTGGTTTAGCACTCTGAGTAAGTGGTATGGGGTCATGTCAAGTGCCTTGAGTGGGTATTTGACTAGATCTGGCTTTTTCCCCCTATTCTGCTTCTCTCCTCACCTTTTTCTAGCCTTTTTTGGCACCTTATCTTGAGGATCTGAGATTCTTGACCTCAGGGTCAAGGTCGATCTTCTAGGTCAAGGTCGACCTCGACCCTGACCTTGGGTCCAAATTTCAAATCCTAGAAGTTTTCGGATGTCGAGCTTCGGAAAGTTTTATTTCCCACTTTCGGGTCGGCTGTTTCAGATTTCAGAATAGTAAACTCTTAAATTATATTTAATCTAGGTCCAATTCTAGGGGTTAAGGCTTAATTTCAATTTAATTCTTCTATGTCGGCCTCTTTATAAGTTTGTGCCCTAGACTAGTATAAAAGGAAGCCTTCCTCTCTCATTTTCATAACGAATCAAGTGTGAAATACATCCTCTTTCATAATCTCTCAAGTGATCAAGCAATCATCAAACAAGCAAGAAGGAGAAGGAAAGCATTCAAGCATTCATTCATCCTCAAGCATTCAAGCATTCAATCATTCAAGATCCAATTAATCAAGGAGATCCATTGATAGCCATTGAAGGATTCAATCTCTTTGGAGCCCTCTTGTTGAAGATTTCTCCATCCACATTCATTCAAGCTTACTCCTATTCCAAGATCCATTCAAGATTGGTGTTGAAGACCTGATGCAATTGATTTGAGACATCCTACATACAATTCTACATTCATTTGGAGCCTCCATTCTTGTGGATTCAAGGATTTGAATCGTCCACAAGAACTTCAATATAAGCAAGGTGAATTGTTCCATTTACTTTGTTTATTACTGCAATTTCAATTATATTTCAAGGTTAATTCCATAACTGGGGTTTGACCAAGGCAAAACCCTCATCCAATAAACAAAACTATTTTTCTTGCAGGTATAGGTGCAGGACAACAAATCGCAGTTCAGATCTGAATACCCTTTTTGGTGAACTTTCAAGATTTGCGAACAGATTTTCTGTCGGAGCAGTGCAGATCAAGGTCAAATTTTAGGGGTAAGATTGTGCCCCGGGTAAGATCTTACCCTTGTTTTGGGTCAAGGTCGACCTTGCTCATAAAGACAAAAGATTTATGGGTTTTCTCTATTTCTGCATTTCTAGGCCAGATTCGGTTGTAGAATTTCTCGAAACTAAACACAAGCACCAAAAAATAACATTTCCAGATCTGTCATATTTTGAGGTTAGTATTTGTCTTCAATTCAATCAAGATTTCAATACATACTTTTTATAATAGAATATAAGGTTATCTCCTTTCTTCATATTCTCCATAGATTGATTCGTTTATGCATTAATCACCTCCTTGTGGTTAATCAATTTGGATATTTCCTTTGGGAATTTGGATTAAAAAGTAGATCTTACATTCCCCCACACACATTACACACATATTTTCACATTCATATAATAGATCAAGTAAAAAGAGATCTTTGTCATATGTTATAGTTTGGATTATGCTACCAGTAGAAGTAGTAGCCAATCAACAACGCAATGGGACAACAATTTTTTTTTTTTTGCAACCAGAAAGTTTTTTATCAGCCTCGAACTCTAGCATGAGACACTTTCTTGGTGGGAGTTTCTTCTGTAAGAGAGCCTATCAAATAATGATTAACAATCATTACAAGAGTTGAAGTTGATTTTATTTATTAAAATAATATTTGTGGAATATTTATTATTGAATAAATTGTTAGTAAAAATAATTCATAATTTGATTGGCTAATTTTGAATTTGATAATCAAATAAAATAATTATTAATTATTTCTAAAATAAAATATGCTAAGATAGTAGATTGTTTGGCGAAACTGAGGACACATATCCACAAAGTATTCTTTGATAAGAGAAGAGCTAGTTTTGGATAATATGAGAAATTATTTGGAGGTTTTGAGAGAGCCCCAATTGATTGGTTGACATCTTTTACTTATTTGGCATGTTATTAAACTTCTTTGATCGTGATCTTTATTGATTAATATAAGTTTCCCCCTCTTTTAAAAATATATAAAATAAAATAACTCTTAACTACTAAAATAAAAATTAAATATATTTAATTAAATAAATTAGCTCTATAATAATCATATAATTATATATAATGCAGGATCAATGAAGCCTTTGCAAATAAATTCTGCGTCTAGGGTTTTGTTAGCATTGCAACCATTCTCAACAGGGGATGTATAGGGTTGTCCAAGAGATGAGGTTTGAAAAATGAGCCACAAACATAGGGCAAAGGTGTTGGAGTGTATGTTTACATAGAGATAGTTGTAGGAGGATTGCAAAGGATGTTTTCTAGAATTTGATGAATAATGGTTTTTTTTCGTAGCATGTTCTGAAGTCTGGACATCCCAACATGTAGCTGAGCGGAGAAGGGTGCTCCACATGGTTCTCAAATAACCCTTTGCATAGACCTGGAGAGAAGATCAAATGGACTCCCGTGGAAATTAATCAAGATCTTGGTAGGACCATTTCATAATTCATGGAAGAGGGACTCCAAGTTAGATCATCTGACCAAATCTATCACTGTCGATTTAGCCAATGAGGTAGAGAATAAAATGGCTCACAATGTCAAAGTTTTCTTAGATCTTGGATTGATTGGAAGATTCAGGGGCTTTTGGTCGAGTTTGAGCAATCCTGACACATGGGTTTTTTTATTCATGAGAGCCTGTCTTATCTTGTAGCTAGAGGTTTTTTGTTGTTATTTTTGAAACTATGAAGGATAGAAATAAGATTATTTGTGATCATCATTGGAAATAGAAGAACAAATATGATTTGATGTTGAAACCATGGCATCTATATTTAAACCCAACTTCTATTTTTTTTTATAAAGTGCCTCTATGGGTGAGAATTCCTAGCCTCCCCTTACATTTCTAGTTTGAATATTTCTTTGAGACAGAAGGAAATTCTTTCTAGGTAATTTATCAATGGTGGATAAGGGCTTTGTAAACCTTATGCATTCAACATTTGCTCAAATTTTGGTGGAGATGTAAGTTGCTAAGGAACTCGATGAAGAAAATTTGATTAAGACTTCAAAGGGATGTTTGGTGCATCCCTTGGACTATGAGGGAGTACCCTTTAGATGTAGATGTTTCTAGACAGGGAATTGTAGGACTAGAAAGTGGCATTAGAAAACATAAATGAGAGAGCCACAAATATCATAAATAAAATATGCAAACCAAACTAATCTAACATTAAAACCATTTGAAATGAGAGCTTAAAAACATATGCAAAATAACATAAAACTCCCTTCAAATGTAGTTCCAATGCTCTCCTTTCTTCTCCACAATAGTTGATTGATGTAGCTCTTGATCTTGACAAAAGATGCACAAATGATTGAAAGAAAAGTGATAGAATGAGAGTACTAGGAGTGTAGTTAACCCAAAAATGAGAGAAATGATCTCAATTTATAGGATTTGCAAGAGAAATTACAAATTTGACAATTAAGTGTGCAAAAGGGCAATTATCATGGATTATGGAAATTGGCAAATTTGAAAGAGGAAATTTGTCATTGATTATGACAACTTATAACAAATTGAATGCACAATTAGAAATTAGTGAGTTAAAAAAGGAAATTTGTCATAAACTATGACAAATATGACAAAAGGAAAAAATGGAAAATGGTCATAAACTATGACAATTATGATAAAAGGGAAAAAGGAAAATGTCATAAACTATGACAATTTATGACAAAAGGAAAAGGGAAGGTGGAGGCTAAAAAAGAGAAAGTGGTGGCTAGAAAAGTGGGTGAAGCACAAATTAAGGGATAAAATCCCATTTGGCAAAAGGAGGGAATTATTGAATTTAAAAATTTATTTATTCCCACAAAATGGAAATTAGGATTTAGGAATTATAAAAATTCCATAAATCAATAATTAGCCAATTAATTAATATCAAATTAATTAACTGTGAAACTTAGGGAAAAGGGGATAAATAAATGTGTTTTATTTTTGAAGGCTAACAGATAAATTATGGGTTATTTACCCCTAAAGAAGACAAATTAATTGGTTTGACCAAATTGATGATTTTGACTAGACAAACGATTGATTTTGATGACTCTGATAATGACTTGCATTGATTTCAAAAGCAATTGATTAGGTTAAAAATGAGGAAAAATTGAGGAGTTTTATTAGTAAATTAGGGATGAGAATTAGACATTGAAGAAATGTTAAAAAAAAGGGGGCACATAGGCGTGAACCATTTTTAGGTGTCTACATTTTGCCCCTCTTTGATACAATGTGATTATGAGTGTTGGTTCAAAGGAAAAGATAAAAGATCATGTCCTAGTGGATCGACATAAGGGAGGTAGGATGCCCCCTCGAAAAATTAAGTAGAAGTTGATTCGAGGACAATTTTTCGAAAAGAGAATGATGATGTAGAAGGTTGATGGAAGGAATGTTAGTAAAAGGCTAAAATTAGATGGAGAATGGTTAATAATGATGAAACTTTGTTTCATAAGTGCATTTATGTCATGAGAGCTTTATTTAATATGGCAAAATTAGATGCATCGTACCATGGCACTAAAAGCCAAGATGATAATGCAATCCATTTGCATCAAAACAAATACATAGCAGATAGAGAATGATCTCGTCTTTCTTGACGCATATTAATGAAATGCCCTAGAATCTCATGAGATCCTTCAACAAGCAGAAGACAAAAATAAAATAAAAAGAGATAAATTAAGACTCACTAAACTGAGAAAGCCAACAAATATTCTGATCTAGTTGTCAAAATTGATAGTTTTGTGTGTTTTATGATGGTGATAGTGTCTGGTTTCAGGAATGAAGTACCTTGTCTAAGATAGATATCGTGTGGTTTCGAGTATACCACGCCGTGTATAAGACAAGTGATAGATTTGATAAAAGGACAAATTGATGTTGCTTGATTGATAGGACAATTTTGATCTAATTGATTGCTGACGTGATTGGATAGTTTGTCTATTAATGCGTGATTTTGTTAAGCACAATGTTTGAAAGGTCTTAAGATTGTGTCTGCTGAAATGTTTGTCTTGTTGCAAAGGATAATTTATTGAAAGTGGGAAAAGATTATGTGCATGTTTATTGCAGATTCTTGAAGGATTTGATTGTTTAGGATTTTGAAAATATTTGATTTTTTTGTAGGACATTTTGCAATTTTTAGGATTTGTTCAGGACATTATATGATTTTTATTGATTTTTTCCAGGATCATATGCAAAATTTTAGGATTTTTTCATGACATTTTATGATTTTTTAGTAATTTAGGATCATATGCAAATTTTTAGGACTTTTTCATGATATTTTATGATTTTTAATGATTTTTTCAGGATATTAAGGTATTTAGAAGTAAGGATGGACACGTATGTGGATGAAGGCTAAATGGTTGTTTGATATGTCATTGAAGCTTTGTTTGGGTTGCCAAGGACTATCCACATAATGGAAGGACATGTTTTAAGCAGGCTCAAGGATGGGATTGGAGATGGCAAGTGATGCATAGGACTGGACATGTCAAGAGGGTTTCAAAAATATTTTGCATTTTTACATCCTTATTTTCATCAAGACCAAGATAGGGATTTGGATAGGATAAGAAAGTGATAGGATATGGATAGGACAATGACAGGACATGGATAGGATAAGCAAGATCAATAGCGAACAAAATGGGGATAGGGACTGAAGGATCGAGAGGTTGCGATAAGATAGGCAATATAGTCCAAAGGGATGTGAGTAACATAAAGTAGATAGGACATTTGATGCTTCTAAGAAGACCCGTAACCTTGTCAAGATCAAAGTTGGGAAAAAGGGACTATGGAAGCTGATAGGATAAGGGATATCAAAGGTAATAGGATAATCGAGGAGATGATAGGGATAATGGAGTAAATGACAAGGGTATAATAGGATATGGAAACATTGACAAAATCTACCCCCAAGTAGGAAATGCAAGAAGTTCAGAGATTACACATGATGTCTGTTTACCGGGTTTTCATCACGGTACTTGCCCAAAGCGCCTGTTTGCCAGGTTTTCACTTTTGAACAAAATTATTTCTCTTTTTTTGGTGCGTGTTACCAAGACACATGTTTGCCAGGTTTTCATCAAGGCAACTATTTTTTTCTTTTTTCTCTTTTGCTTCTTGTTTATTTTTTCTTTTTTCTTTTTACTTTTTCAGAAGATAATGGATGCATGACATGACATGGAAAAAATAATCAAACACCTTGTTCTTTGGATGGTGCTCTTGAAAGGGCATATAATAATGGGCCATGACTACAATAGTATACTCAAAGACATTGGTGGAATAATGATAATGATTAGGTAAATGACTGGATAGGCTGGATGAAAGGCTGGAAAATAGGTGTTAGATAATGGAGGGAGTGGAAGAAGGCTTGATTGTTAATGGATGGAAATGGATGCAAGAACAACATTGACACACATGTTGAGGGGGGATGGAGTGATGGAGGAAAATGAGATTGTGGATTTGATGGAGGAATGGATATGGGTTTTGGGACAAAAGGACCCAAAATGGATTTTGAAGATGGAAGGCTTTTAGATGGAGGGATAGCAATTTTGGATGCCAAATTGGATTTTTCTTTAGGAATTTGTGCTTCAAGAATCTTCTTAGGAATCCACATGCATTTTTTCTTTTCATTCTTTTGTGGGTTCTTCAAATGCATTGTTTGCAAAAGAGATTTAGGAAACCATATTGCCCTTGATTTTTCTTTTTCTTTAATGGGCCTTTGTGGCCTTTTTGATACTTCTTTTTCTTTTTCTTTTTGGATCATATTTTTCTTTGATTTCATATGTTGATTAGACTGGACATGTCGATCCTTGAATGCATTTGGACTACCTGAATTATGTACTTTATGCTTGGCATCCAAATTTCTTAGAAAATGAAGGGGGTTCATTTTTGGATAGGAATTGTATGAAGGTATTTTGGATGGGTGGAAGGTTCTTGAAGATGTATGCCTTTGCTGACTTGCATATGGGAAACTGTAATTGAATTGTGAACTAGTGGATGGAGGAATATATGGACCTAAAATGGATGGAAGGGGTGAAGGAGGAGGTATACATTTGGATTTAGGTTTTGAAAGGATACCAACGCCTTGAGAGTGAGCTTTAGGAATAAGGTCACAACCTTTAGACTTTTGTTTAACTTGAAAGGGTGTTGATATACATTGCTCATGGATGCTTAACCCTTTGACTTGATATTTCTTTTGAACAATAGGATATTTGCTACAAGACGTGAGTTTATTTTGAGGTGGATATGATATGGAAGAACTGGTAGGATCATGAGATGGACTAGACTTTATAGAACTATAGGAACCCATTCGAAGTGTAAGGGGTTCATGAACTTCTTTCATAAATGTGTTTTCATCATTGAGGGGATAATAAGGAATATGGGGATCTTGTGATGGAATAAGAATAGTGATAAGATCATCTAGCAGGATATAATCTTGCAAAGGATATGGAAGATAAGGGCAAGGACATGAAGGAATGGAGAGATCTTGTGGAGGATCCAAAGGGATAATGGGATATTTTGGAGGACATGAAGGTGAAGGGATACTTCAATCTTGACTTGGAATGGGATCATAGGATTCCATACTAAAGGTGTTTTTGTCCTGGTTTTGGATGGAATCATTGGAAAAAATGGAAGGGAGGTTATGATCTTGCTTAGGAAGTGAAAGGTCAATGGGATTTGAAAGGACATTTTGTTCTTGACATGGAAGGGGGTCATCTTGGATGGGAGGATTAGGGATAATAGGATCATCATAAAGTTCAAGGGAAGTGGAATCTTGGTCAACAATTGGATAGGATTAATCATTGTTAGGATCTTGCTCTTGATTTATTTTAGAACTCATTTATTTTTGTTTTGGATCATCCTCTTGACATGGGGTTTGACTTGGGATATGTACGGGTGACTCTAGAAAAGGGTCAATGTTTTGGCATGAAGGAAATGGAGTTTGAATAGGACTTTCTTGAATAGGTTTGTGTTGAGATGGAGGACATTGTGGCATTAGATCTATCATCTTGGAAGCATGGAAGGGAATTGTGTAAAAAAATGGATTATCTCATTTTTTTTCTATGGATAGCCCTTGGAAGGTTGTATCATTAGAAGTGTCATTGGTGGGAGATGGAGGAAATTTCTCTTGTGAAAATTCAGGGGATCACAAGATGGAAGGGAACATGGATGCTTCTTTAAGGTCAATTGCTTGAGAGGAAATAAGTATGTCATCCATGTGATTTATTTGGGATGAGGCATTGATAGACATGGGTACATTATTTGTTTTATCCTCTATATATAATGTTTGAAGAAACTTCTTTAAAAATTTGGATGTGATAATAGGTTTCTTATTAATCATGTTTGGTTGGTGTTCAAAAGAGGACACACTTGAACTTGTGCTTGTTTGGGAAAACCTTGGTATTGATTGGCTTGTTTGCATGACTGGTACAAGAGGTTGTGAATTGTTTGAGGGATATTTGGTTGCATTGGGATGAAAATTGGTTCATAATTATGTGGTGGTCCTAATTAGATTATTCCATGCTCTGGTTCAAAGGTTTGATTTGGAACTTATTTGAATGATTTCCTTGGGACTTGGTTGACCAAATTTTTGTCTTGAATGTAATTGGATTGTGCTTGTTTGAAGTTTGCTTTTGCTTCATCTAGTTGTGAAAGAAGTTCAAGCATCTTTGATTTTTCAATGAGAGATAGTAGGTCCATTTCACCAAAATTTTCATTATCCATCATCTTATTAACCTTTTCATCCAATAATTTATCTTCTTTATCCAATTTTGCTTGCAAATTTTGGATTAGGTACGTGTGAGATTAATGTGATTGATCATTGGGTTGTGTTAATGTCATTTCTCTTGAATTAGGAAGTGTTTGGATCCCTTGTCTTGGAGGATACATGATGTTTGGGTCACAACCTTGTGTTTGAAAAGTTATACTTTGTCTAGGATCAAAGGGTATTTGTGTGGTACCACTTGAATGTTCATGGATTGGTAAGAACCTTGTTGCCTTGTCACAATTGGTATGATGAATAGATACACCTAAGGATATGAAGGGTATGCAAGATGCAACTTTGTTTTGGAGTTTTGAAAACTTGGGGTATGATAATGCAACCTTAAGTATGAAAGGACTTTTAAGAAAATGATAATGCAAAATGCAACTTTAGGAGATAATTGTTTGCAATTTTTTTTGTTTTTTTTGGATTTTGAATGATTATACAAAATGCAACTATGCTTTTGGGATTTTTAAGGCTTTTGAAATGATATGAAAATGTAACTTAGGATTTGGACTTTGGATTTTGGATTTTGGATTTTGAAAATGCAAATTATGCAAACTATGTTTTTGGGGTTTTTGGACTTTGACAAAACCTTTGGAAAATACAAATCTAAGGGTATAACCTTAGGAAATTGAATAGAGATCTTGACTTTAAAAGGGATTGAAAGGACAAAGACAATTTGATAAAAGGGACTAGGTCAAATCCAACATGACAAAGATGGAGTTTGACAAAAGAACAATTTTGATAAAATGGATATAGGGACCAAATCAAGATCTTGTTTTCAACAACATAAGGAGAGACTCCAAAATTTGGATTTTTGTGGGATTTTGCAAAGTTTTGAAAGGTTCTAAATGCAAAATGAGGACTTATGCAAAGGGACTATAGTGAGGACAAATTAATGCAAGGACTTGAAATTGCAAATGCAAAGCAAGGGAATATAATGCAATGTATGCAAAGGTTACAAAATGACTATGATATGAGGATGCAAAAAAAAGAGGATTAATCATGCAAAAAAAATACTCTAGGATTGCAACAAGGCTTCAAGACAAATGTTTCAAAATTTCATGTTTTTGGCAAAGGTTTTGAATCAAGATGTTTGTGACCAAATGAATGTTTAGGAAACTTTTAAAAGATTTTGCAAATGTTTTGGAATGTTTTGAAGAGTTTTATGAGTGTTTTGAAAGTGTTTTAAAAATGTTTGAAATGTTTGAACACTCACACAAGACACATCAGGAAGAATGATTATTGTAAAAAGTAAAACAAGCACATCACAACCTAGGTCGGAAGGACAATATCCATTGAATTCCTACTTGAACAAAGTTCAGCCGCGCCTACTCATAGCAAATAGCCTAGAAGCTTGGAGGCATGGGGTACCCCTTACAGTGCACTCACTTCCCAGGCACACCAAGCTTTGAATTCCAAGGGGCATCACTTCCCAAGGAACCACTATCTATACTATGAGCCGCGAAAGTGTGGGATGTCTTCACGGGCATGGGTGACCCCTTGCGTTAGTGAATAGAGGGTTTTTGACAAACTAGAACATGGTTTTTAGTTTGGGACATCCAGTTCAATGGGTGGTGTGATAAACTCCCGCAGGTCTCCCAACCTTGAGATCCAAGGTTTTACACACCACTAGGGTATTGGAGGAGAGCTATCACCCAACCACATTGTCAATTGGATTATTAGTCACAATCACGCATTTATATAGTGGTTTGGATGGAGACTTGGCTTTGGCCTGTTACCACTTGAGGTCATCCCTTGGCACATTCAAAGTGACCGCCTTGGTCCAAGGCATGCCTCTCTAAAAGAATTGCATGAATTTCTCTTCACCCAAGATCCGCAAAGGCGAGAGGAGAGGATACGTCCATACAATTCTTTGGGAATTAAAAAAGAGAAGACACACCAAGCACTTAAAAGAAAAAGTTTATTTTAAACATAGAAAGGAAATGTGATAGAAAATACAATTTATGGTTCTTTTCCTTCCTAATTAAAATTGCATGATAATTGTTGTTCATTAACCTATTAAGAAAGGAAATATGATTAAATATGACAATTTGTTGTTCTTTTCCTTCTTAATTAAAACTAGGTGAAAATTGTTGGGTTCTTGATCCACCTAATTAGACTATATGCAATTTGTAGTTCATTTACCCACTAATTAGGCTATGTGAGATTTGTAGTTCATTTCCTCCTAATTAGACTATGTGAAGAAAGTTCATTTAGCCCACTAATTAGTCTATGTAAAATTTGTTGTTCATTTAAAAAACCAATTAAAAAAATTGATTTGTTGCATGTATAAAATAATAAATCCTGCAAGTATCACATGTTAGACCCCCAAGTGCATATAGATCTTGTTCTTTTACCTGCAAAATACATCAAAAAACACCAAACCAAATTAGATTTTGCATGTTCACGTCGGGTTTCACCAAATGTAGGACTATAAAATGGCATTAGAAATCATAAATGAGAGAACCACAAATCTCATAAACAAAATATGCAAACCAATATAATCTAACATTAAAACCATTTGAAATGAGAGCTTAAAAACATATGCAAAATAACATAAAACTCCCTTCAAATGTAGTTCCAATGCCCTCCTTTCTTCTCCACAATAGCTGATTGATCTAGCTCTTGATCTTGACAAAAGATGCACAAATGATTGAAAGAAAAGTGATAGAATGAGAATACTAGGAGTGTGGTTAACCCAAAAATGAGAGAAATGATCTCAATTTATAGGATTTGCAAGAGAAATTGCAAATTTGGCAATTAAGTGTGCAAAAGGGCAATTATCATAGATTATGGTAATTGACAAATTTGAAAGAGGAATTTTGTCATTAATTATGACAACTCATGACAAATTGAATGCACAATTAGAAATTAGTGAGTTAAAAAGGGAAATTTGTCATAAACTATGACAAATATGACAAAAGGAAAAAATGGAAAATTGTCAGAAACTATGACAATTATGAAAAAGGGGAAAAAGGAAAATGTCATAAACTATGACAATTTATGACAAAAGGAAAAGGGAAGGTGGAGGCTAAAAAAGAGGAAGTGGTGGCTAGAAAAGTGGGTGAAGCACAAATTAAGAGATAAAATCTCATTTGGCAAAAGGAGAGAATTATTAGTCCTTGCCTATATAAGGCAGGGAACTAATGTTTTCATCTTCCTTCTTTTATTAATTTTTATAATTAAAAAATCTTGAACTCTAAGATTTGCACACAAAGTTTTGTTATCTTATTTTTTAAATCTATTTGTAATCATTAATTTCTATTCTTTGATTGGTTGCTCTTAATTTTGCTGGGGATTTTATTATTTTTCCAACTCAAAAATAATAATAAAAAAGTCACGACAAGCATCAATTAAATTCTTTTATTATTTTTGTCAATAACTACATTGTCGTGTAGTTACAATAAGCAACAATTAAATGTATTTATTAATTGTCTCTAGTAAGTACATCATCATGTCATCTACATCATTCATTTTGTTTCAATTTACATAATTACGGTGCCTTTTATATCTGTGATGCAGCATTGAAAGAGTTACCATTGATCGTCAAGCCCAACTCTCTGGTAAAGCTCTCTTCTGCAACTCTCTGCCTATAGAATAATACTGCGGGTATTAATATTGCTTGCATATGGTGTTTTCTTTTGTGCACAAATCATCTTTACTATATGACATGATTTTCATTCTCTTGAGGCTCACCGAGGGTTTCATTTTGTAATATATTTGGCACTTTGATGTTCGATGCTCGACTCTAGTCCAAGTTTTGTTTAAACCTCCATAAAACGATGTCCAAGCTTTGTTTAAACCTGTGTGCAAAGACATAAATATGGTGTTTCTCATTGTAGGAAGACTCATCTAATGGCTCATTCATGGCTTCGACAGTAGCTTAGTGTAAATATTTTATCGTTGTCCTTTCCTCGAAACTGTGTTCAGACGAGGGTTTACAAATTTTGTGAGGTTCTCTGAATATAGACCGCAGGTTTGAGGTTCTCTTACCTAAAAATGCTTTGACTGGAAATGGAATTCATTAAACTTATGTTCTGTTTTACTATTAATGAATCTTTGTCTGGCATTTTCCCTTTTATAAATTTTAAACAGAGTTAACAGAGTAATAGGCTGAATTTACTCTATATGAATGCTAAGTCCTTTGACGGCTTGATTAAGATACCCAAAATCCTCAATACTATATGTGTGTGTGAAAATTGTACCTGATCTATAGACACAACACTCAGTAAAACATTAGAGGTTAGTGATAATCAAAATCATGCAAAATTGAAAGCTATCTAACCAAGTGATTTACTGCCTTCTAATAGGTGCGAGATTGATGTTCTCAGATTGTAATCGAGATCAGTGACCTAGACGACACCTAAATGAAGGATTTGAATGCAAAAGATGGATATGAAATAAATGCAATTAAGCTATTTTTTTGGATTTTTCTATGCAATAAGAATGAATGAAAAACTGATATGAATCTATGCTAATATGAAATTGATATGCTATGAATGCTATTGAAAATTGATATGCTACGAATGCTATTGAAAATTGATATGCTATGAATGCAAAAATAAGATTGATCTCACAAAGATGTCGATTCGCAAGAGCTTTGATTCTTCAATTCCGATTCTCTAGCGTGATTGTGCAAAATATGAGATGATTTGTGAAGAGCTGAAGCTTTAATTTATAGAAATCCAAGGCTTTGGAGGTGCATGGATAAAAGCCATAAATCACTCAAATTAACTCATCTTGATTTTTGAGTTATCTGATCATGAAAGATAGTTAATTCTCAAAATCATGCAAAAACAACTTTTTAACTCAAATTAGAGTTTAGATCAGATTTTTGAACTCCAAAAGGATGTTGAGTTCCAAAAAGTTAATAACTTGCATTGATTTTCCAATTTGGAGTTTAACTGTTTCTTTTGAATATGCATAATAATTAAGAATTAAATAAATAAATAAAGTGATTTATCCTCAACTCAATTGATTTTTGAAATAAAACAATTAATTTATGGGTTAATTAACTATTTTACCAAAATTTTATTAAAAATTATATTATTAAATAATGACAACATGTTTTAATTAATTAAATAAGAATTTAATCAATTAAAGATAGGAATTTTGATCTATTGTCAAAATTAAATAATACAATTAATAATAGATAGAATTAAATTTAATTAAACAATTAAGTGGCAAATATTAAATCTAATTAATTAAATAGGAAAATATTCAATTAATCAAACTTAGGATAAATGTGATTTATTGCCAAATAATCATTAAATTAAAGATAATTAAGATGATTAGGAATATTACTAGGAATATTCCCCGATGCAAAATTTAAGATAATCAATTATGATTCGATGATGTTTAGATGTGCCTTAGATTAGGAATTTGAAGTCGATTTCGTTCGAATTGTCGATGTAGGAGATTAATGAACTTATAGCCCATTTTTGGGGTATTACATTTTGCCCCTCTTTGAATTACTGTGCGAAGCGCAGTGGTTTAAAGATAGTCTGTGTTTGATAAAGATATGAAACTGATTCAAAACATAAACTGATCTCAAGATAGAAACCAATTGAAATATATTGAGATAGGAGTTGATTGATATTGAATTAAGATGGAGATAATAGGTCTTGAATGACCAAAGATAATGTTCACTGTAGCAGCAAATGAACCTATGATTGCGAAAAAGTGTCAAAATGCCTGATTCTGAAACTTAGGATTGATAAGAAGTGAGTGACCCGTTCTAGACTCGATTGTCTTAGCAGAACTAGCAAGTATCACATCTGAATCCTTCAGTTGCCGAAGAACCAAGGAAAGAACACTATGATCTGATGGTTGCAAAAAGTAATACAGTTTACAAGATTAGGAGAATACCAGATTGATATGGATCGATGAATCTGATATGCCCCAAGTGATGATAGATTTGCCCTGAGCGATGAGGACTTTTGATGAATCAATGACTAGACGTGATTGTTGTCTTGATCACTGATGAAAGATATTGATAGATTTGATCGACAGACTTTGAATGATGTGCAATGGTTGCAAAAAGTAATACAGTTTACAAGATTAGGAGAATACCAGATTGATATGGATCGATGCATCTGATATGCCCCAAGTGATGATAGATTTGCCCCGAGCGATGAGGACTTTTGATGAATCAATGACTAGACGTGATTGTTGTCTTGATCACTGATAAAAGATATTTATAGATTTGATCGAAAGACTTTGAATGATGTGCAATACCATGCCCCCTTCAGGATTAAAATTGAAATCTGACAAGAAAAGTCAACGTTGAGAGTTTAGAAGCATGTGAATTGATTGGAAAAGTGGTTATATACATCCGAGAACACATTCTGCATCGTTTGGAGGTCCTAGAGACCGAATTTGACTAGGTTTGACCATGAGTTGACCATGGTTGACCAAGTTGAAATTTTGATAGTTTGATGAAAGATAATCAGTTGAGTTGAATATTGGATTTCTGTGATGATTGAAGGTTGATTATGCAAGCAGTGAATAAGATAAATGATCTCAGATTTGAATTTTGATCCCGAAAAAGGATTCTACTTGCTATTTCATTGGAAGAACCTTCGTGTGAGATTCAGCTTTTGTTAGACTGGAAGATGTGATTTTAAGAATCATTTAAGCATTGAAGTTCATTTAATCATTGTGAGATCATGCAAACATGCAAAATGCAATGAGACATGCAAAATGAAATGCAACCTAAGACCTAGGACCTAGTCACTGATCATGTGTCGATTTGTTATCATCATTGAACTTTTAGGTAACCGGATAAATCAATACAATGCCCACTAGCCATGAAACCATAGACACATGAATATCAATTTGTATGCACAAGAATCAATACAACACCCACTGGTTATACGACCATGGACATATGAATATTGATTTGTTTTCATAATGTTGGATTAGATATAAGCACCAAGGCACAAACACCAAGATGACCTGAATATCATGTCCATTTTGATATAGCAATTTGTATAAGCATCAAAACATAAACGTCGTGATGACTTGAGTACGCCTTGCGTTGCAAACACATTAAACAATCAAAAGATCATTCTAAATCCAGTGTGAATTACCCGTAGTGACCCTTTATCGTTCACATCCTTAGGCAAGATCGCGTGTCACAGTAGGAGAAAGAATTTACTTCAAAAAGATAATAGTTAGATCAAACGTCCTTGAATTTTTTTTGGGTATCAATGGTCGAGGTACGCATGGCCATCCAATTCGAGATAGAGGCTCTTACAGTCGGACACCATTTCAATCTAGAATTTCCAAAGTTGTTAGATTTTCACATACAAGCAGAAGACAAAGAAAAGATTATGCCCCCAGTCATCACTCTCTAAATCCTATAAAAGACATCATCGAAGAGCTCGAAGGGACACAATATGCAAAAATCTCAATGCGAATCAGTAAGCATACAAGGAGATAAAAGCATGAAAAGCACAGATTGTTTCAGTTTTCAGTTTGATTGCGTTGTTATAGATGCAAAATCCTTTCTGGAGACAAGACTGACTGACTGACTCACATGAAGCTTCAAAGGACTCTGGCTAGATATGACACGTCTAAGATACATTGGAGGCCATAGGATATGACATTGATTGCCCCCAAGTTTGAACATTGATAGGATACAGATGCACAAGCTGATTGGTGTACAAACTGACTTATTGAAAACTGGAAATGTTGAAACAAACTAGGAGATATGTACAACTAAAGCAAGACTGAAAGTTGGGAAAGACCAAGATTGTGCTGATAGATGGAGCATTTGGAACAAGTGGTGCCCGTTTGCCGGGTTTTCACCATCTTGGTAGAGATTCTATTTTTGCTACCGAGGTGCCTATTTCCAGGTTTTCACCAAGGCACTTTTTTTTTCTTTTTTCATTTTTTTGTATTTTTCATTTTTTCAATTTTTTTGAATTTTTGATATTTTTTTATTTTTTTGTGAATCATCAAGGCGCCTATTGCTAGGTTTTCACCAAGATGTTCATTTTTTCAAGACTTTTTTTTATTTTTAAGATTTTTTTAGGACATTTTACCAAGCACTGAATGCCTTAGGCGTAGAATTTCTTTAGATGGAGAACTTTGATTGGTTCTCGGAGCTGTTCTCCTTCAGTCGTTGAGAGTTGATAGGCACCAGAGCCAAAAGTAGCAGTGATAACAAAGGGACCCAACCAATTAGGTTCGAACTTCCCCTTGCATTCTCGATGTGATTGATTTTTAGGATTTTCTCTCAACACTAGATCGCCAACCTGAAATTCTCTATGTCTGACTTTCTTGTTGTAGCCTCTAGACATTCTTTTCTGATACACTCTGAGATGATCATACGCTGCTTGCCTGCGTTCATCTAGTAATTCAAGTTCTTGTAACCTAGACACTCTGTAGTCTTCATCAGTGACAAGTCCATGCATTTTGATTCTGAGTGATGGGATTTCAACCTCAATAGGCAGTACCGCTTCAGACCCATAAACTAAAGCGAAAGGTGTAGCCCCAATAGGTGTTCTGATACTTGTTTTGTAGGCCCATTCTGATACTTGTTCTGATACTGGTTCCGATACTGATTCTGATACTAATTCTGATAATTATTCTGATACTAGTTCTGATACTGATTCTGATACTAATTCTAATAATTGTTCTGATACTGGTTCTGATACTGATTCTGATAATTATTTTGATACTGGTTTTGATACTGATTCTGATACTGATTCTGATACTAATTCTGATACTGGTTTTGATACTGATTCTGATACTAATTCTGATAATTGTTCTGATACTGGTTCTGATACTGATTCTGATACTAATTCTGATACTGATTCTGATACTGATTCTGATAATTGTTCTGATACTGGTTCTGATATTGATTCTGATAATTGTTCTGATACTGGTTCTGATACTGATTCTGATTCTAATTCTAATAATTGTTCTGATACTGGTTCTGATACTGGGTATACTTGATAGCATCTTTTTCCATTGCAAACTCCCAAGCAAGATCATATCGTGCAGTCCCAATGTCTAGCAAGGTGGAGAACAAGAGGGATTGGCAAGCTAGTGGAAGAGATGGAAGACAAGAGAATAAAGGATAATGAAGGGAAGAAATCCTCAAGGGCAAACTCCTCAAGAATACCCAAGCTAGGGAAAAATTGTCATGTAAAGCGCATTTGGACAAGCAATGAAAGGCTAGCATAGGATAACTCACAAAATCATAATGCAAGAGCAGGAAAGGATGCAGTCCAAAAGAGTAGACATGTCAAGAGGCTTCATAGCATTGTGTTTTACTCTTTTTTTTTTTTTATTAGATCAAGACCAAAGGGGAAAATGATAGCGATAGGTGAAAATGAATGGAGGAAGATGGATATGAAGGCTAAACATGGAAGGAATGAAAGCAAGATCATCGTAAGATAGCTTACAAAATAGCCAAATATTCGTGTATAGATCAACATTGTCAAGATCAAAGAGAGAAGATGGAATGAATGAAATATGTAGAAGAACTACGCATGATGCCTGATTGTCAGGTTTTCATCACGGTACTTATCCAAGGTGCCACAAGGGAGTGGTTTTCACCATAGGATGAATTTATTTCTCTTTACTTTTGCTACCAAGGTGCCTGTTTCCAAGTTTTCACAAAGGCACATTTTCAATTTTTTTTAATTTTATTTTTATTTGGAAGAAGGCAAGCTTTTTAGATAATGCTCCTTGAAAGGATAAACCATGATATGCCAAGGATTCAAAATGACACGCTCAAAGATGCTGATAGGGAAAGGGAGATGAAAAAGAAAAATGGAGGATAGGGTTTTATGTAAAGCGAGTGAGGTTGGAAGATAGGAGGAATAGGCAAATGAGGAAAAAGGATAGAAGGTAGAAGGTTAATGAATGGAAGGATTGTGACAGGGTAGATGGAAAGGAAGGCAAGATCAATGTAAACACACACCCTGAAGGGTGGTGAGAGGGTGGAGGAAACATGAATGAAGGAATACGTGAAGGAATATGGCGAATGGATAGCAGAGGTTGAGGTTTGGGCGCATGAAATGGAAGAATATTTTTGGAAGGAGATGTAGTGGAAGCCTTTGGAAGCTTGAATGTCAATTTCACTTTTTGTTCAACACCAGACTCTTTCAAGAGAGACTTTGGAATCCATATAGTCGTAGGCTTTTTATTTTCTTTTGATGATTTAGAGATAATATCTTCAATGATGGATTTTGGAACCCATACTTGTCTTGTAATTTTTTTCTTAGATATCTCTTTTGACTTTATGTTTCCATGTCTATTAGAGGAGACATGGTGATCTTTTTTTTTTGATGGATTCTTACATTGCTTCTTTTTCTTGTATTGAACATTCAAGTTACTTCCAAAAGACTTGGGATTTGTGGAAGAGGGAGGATATGACTAGTTTAGATGGGTGGGTGGATGAAAAGGATTCAAGGGTATGCATCTATGTTGATCTTGAGGAAAGATGGGAGATGGAGGTATGTAAGGACCTAAGATGGATGGCAAATCAGGAGAGCTAGGAGGGGAAAGTGAAGGGACATAAGTACCCAAGATGGAAGGAAGGCATGAAGCCCTTAGTAGTGGTGGAAGAGGTCCAAGGATGGAAGTGGAAGATGCAAAAGGATAATCAATAAGTTCATCATCATCTATATGACAACCAAGGATATCAGCATCTTTAGAGTGAGCATTAGAATTTTCAATAAAATCATGGACATCTTGAATAAGAGCATTTTCTTTGATAGGATCATTCAAAGCTTGCGAAGACTTAGGAAGAGTAGAAAGTGGAAGTGAACATGGAGTGGTAGAACAAGAAGATGAAAGACTTTGATCTTGACAAGGATCTTCGGATAGCATAAGCGCATAATTTTTCTCTTGTTTTTCAATAGGCTTAACATTGGAAGGAACACCATTTTTACCAACCTTAATGGAAGTATCATCTTTGGAAAGCGCAAGTGTAGTAAGGTCATTTTGATTGTCAATAAGCTCATTAGTGTAAGTAGTAGCCTGATCTTGCTTAAGAGAAGACTTAAGACATGGTGGAATGCATGAAAAAGGGTGTATAGGATCAAAAGAACCATGAAACGGATAAGAGACATTGGGAAAATGAGTGGATGACATGGAGGGTTCTTGATCTTGATCTTTCTTTATGTTCTTTTCTTTATCATTTTTAGAGTCCTCTTGACATGTAGCCACTTCTAAGGACAAGGAAGCATGTTGGGATTGTATGGATGACTTTGGAAGAGATGGTGGAGGATTAGCTGAAGTAGGGATTATAGCATATGAAGGCTTAGGCTCTTTAGATTTATCATTATTGAAAGTCTTTGCAGCCAAGTGAAGGTTAGCTTGAGTTTCTTTAAGAGGTAGCCCTGGGGGATAACTATAGGGAACCACATGAAAAGTATCAGGGCTTGTGTCAGATGAAGGTTCTGTGAAAGATTTGAAAGACTCGGAAGCTTTAGGAAATGTATGGGTATTGGAGGAAGTAGGGGATGGAAGGGAACCATCACAAGACAAAGGTCCAACATTAACATGATCTTGCTTGAGAGTGTAATCTTTATTTTCAGCCTGAGAGTTCTTAGAGGAGAGATCCTTATAGTATGCATGTTTATAATCAGCGTGGTAAACTTTCTCTTCCTCAAGTGAAATAGATGGATCATCTAGGTATTGTGCATAGAAATCATCAAAGTCTCTTTCATAATCAGAATCATATGGATCACCCTCACGATCTATCCAATGTGATGGCCCATTTGTAGTAAGCAGGAATGGACGATGAGGAGGACTCTTAGGAACATAGGTGTCATAGGTATCATTACATTGTCTGTCGTCATAGTCATCATAGTCTTCAAAGCTAGATGTGTCACTCTCCGTGGAAGAGGTATCATATTGCTCAATTTTTTTCTGGGGGCATGGTGACATGTACAAGTCTTTATCAAATGGAAAAGAGTATAGAGATTCCATGGAGAACTTTTTAGATTCCTTCTCTTTCTCAAGTTTGTCAAGTTGGACTTGCATAGCTTGCAGCTGCTTCATCATAGTGGTGATTAGAGCTTCTTCCTCTTGTGTACTAATTCTTTGAGACGTGTACTGATTTTCAATAGTTACTGATTTGTTCTTGACACAATGATATTTTTGACAGATTCTGGAACTAGGCTGGAAACATTGGATATCTTGCAATTTGACAATTTTTGACAACTCTCTCAAATTTTTCCAAATGACACTCTACAGACTCGTACGACACTGGGTAGTCTATGAAATGACAGTTGCTAAACTCGTACGATAGTTGGGTAATATTGAAATGACACTTGACAAAACTCGTACGACTTTTGACTTCCTGAAATGACTTTTGACTCCAGAAAAGATTTTACGTCAATTTTTTGCAAAATGTAAGGTCTTCAATTTTGGATTGTTTGCAAATTGTATTGTCTAGATTTTGAAGGTTATACCAGATTTGATCATTTTTAATAGCCAAGTAGATAAATAAGCACGCAGAACAGCAAGCAAGTGATTCCAAGCACGTCTGAAAACAATGAACAAGGGCAAAAGCAACCTTGCGCATGAACAATCAAGTGACCAAATTGTGCTAATCCCTGAGAGTACTAATTGTGTATGTTCTAAAAAGTTTTGCAATAACACACATATACCTGAGAATGAAAAATTGGCCTCTCTAGGGTTTTTAGTAATGGTTTGACTCTGCAACTTTTATGATTCAAAGGGGTGAACTCCAATCCCGGCGCACCAGGGTTTTGACACAGTCCGAGAACTTAATCTTCAAGAGCTGTTAGGGAGATCTGACAACCCAACAATGAACCATACCCGTGGAGATTTCTTCCACAAGGACATTTATATAGCGGCTGTCACTACCATGGCAAAAATGGCTATTACCGCTTGAGGTTCCGTTAACGCAGTTTGCCCTGTGAAGGGATTGTCCGCTACGGTTAACCCTCTCTAAAGATGACTCACAATAGTATACCACAAGGGGACTTGGCTCCAGATTCAAGGTTTTGACACCTCTTCACTTTTAACCCAAACAAAGCAAGCAGATTAATCCGACACGCTAAGACAAAGTTTTGTTCCACCAAGGTCTGTGATATCAACTCCACGTGATCTATCAACCTCTCTGGGGAGAGAATGTATCAATCAATAAAAGAAGACGCACTAACCAATTTTGATTCACCAAAGCTTGTGATATCAACCCCACATGATCTATCAACCTCTCTGGAGAGAGAATGTGTCGATCAATAAGAGAAGACGTACTAACCAAGATGAATGTGAAACGCACTAAGTATCCTCCCTACCTACAAGGATTCCATCGTCAAGGAAGGATTTCACTAGGAATCCAATCTCTCAAGAATCATGAATAGTGTTCATAGGGCCTAATTACTATGTGAGCACAGATGTATGTTCCGAAAGTAAATCTACCAAAAGCATCCAAAAAGTAGAAAGAGGAACACTTAACGCTTAAAGCGAATATGAGATGAGTCCACAAAGTGGAACACTTAACACCTTACATAAGCTAAAAACAAGTCCCCAACTTAGAAAACAAGTGAGTTCCTAAAAGCACAAAATGGTTGCCAAGTGGAACACTTAACGCTTCTGTCCTATTGACCCCTCCCCTTTATGACGCTGAGATTGCAACCATGGGGCGGAAATGAGGGGCCGGCGGATTAGCGAGTCCAATAACCCAAGATAGCAATCAAGATCAATCACAAGTATTCTAAGACTACTTAATGAATCCTTAAAGGTTCACAACCTAGTATCAATTATGCAAGTGTGTAGAAATAGATCAAAAGCATGAAAAGATGCACACAAGCTTGACACATAAGAGATTTATTTTAAGTCCCAAATCAAAATATTATTAGATGAAGGAGAATACCTGGGATCCTCGCAACGCGCTTAGTAGATTTTACTTGATTTTTAACAATTTTTGTTGAGCTTTTCCATGCAAGCAAGTGATGAACTCTCCAACAAGCAAACAAGCAAACAAGATATGCAAAATATATTCAACTTATGAAAACCATAGGGTTAGCTCTAAAAATCAATTATTATCAGTAATAATAACCAGAAATCAACCCAAATGACAACTCATATCATTCATTGAACCATGTAAAAAAATAAGTGCATACCCATCACAAAACTTTATTTTTTTTGCTGCATTTGACCTAGTCAACAAGATCTAATTTTTTTGATATGATTTTAGCCACAAAAATAGAAATTCAGAATAGAGACCCCTACTAAAAAATAGAGAGCTTTCCAAAAATGTAAAAATTTTAGAAAAATCTCTTCATTTGTGCCCTAGAGACCCATTTTATCAAAATAGACCAGTTTTTGTAAATTGACCATTTGAGTTATGATATCATGTCCAAATTTAAAACACAAAGAATGGAATCCCTGTAAAATTTAAAGAGCTTTCCGAAAATATAAAAATTTATGAAAAATATGCTGATTTGCGTCAGATATTAATTTTTTTTAGAATTTTAAGAAAAAATTATTAAAAATTCAAAACATCTCAAAAAATTCTAAATTTTTTTACTGTAGCTTCCCTGACATGTCACCAACCTGCAAAAAAAATTTCAGACAAAAAATCTAAGCCGTTTGGGAGATAAAATTAAATCTTTAAAACTTTGGGGTTTTAGCTCTCAAAAAAATCAAAACCAGCATGCAAAAGTGGGTTGCCCCACGGTGGGCGCCAGAAATGTGTGTGAAAATTATACCTGATCTGTAGACACAACACTCAGTAAAACATTAGAGGTTAGTGATAATCAAAATCGTGCAAAATTGAAAGCTATCTAACCAAGCGATTTATTGCCTTCTAATAGGTGCGAGATTGATGTTCTCAGATTGTAATCGAGATCAGTGACCTAGATGACACCTAAATGAAGGATTTGAATGCAAAAGATGGATATGAAATAAATGCAATTAAGCTATTTTTTTGGATTTTTCTATGCAATAAGAATGAATGAAAAACTGATATGAATCTATGCTAATATGAAATTGATATGATATGAATGTTATTGAAAATTGATATGCTACGAATGCTATTGAAAATTGATATGCTATGAATGCAAAAATAAGATTGATCTCACAAAGATGTCGATTCGCAAGAGCTTTGATTCTTCAATTCCGATTCTCCAGTGTGATTGTGCAAAATATGAGATGATTTGTGAAGAGCTGAAGCTTTAATTTATAGAAATCCAAGGCTTTGGAGGTGCATGGATAAAAGCCATAAATCACTCAAATTAACTCATCTTGATTTTTGAGTTATCTGATCATGAAAGATAGTTAATTCTCAAAATCATGCAAAAACATGCAAAAACAACTTTTTAACTCAAATTAGAGTTTAGATCAGCTTTTTGAACTTCAAAAGGATGTTGAGTTCCAAAAAGTTAATAACTTGCATTGATTTTCCAATTTGGAGTTTAACTGTTTCTTTTGAATATACATAATAATTAAGAATTAAATAAATAAATAAAGTGATTTATCCTCAACTCAACTGATTTTTGAAATAAAACAATTAATTTATGGGTTAATTAACTATTTTACCAAACTTTTATTAAAAATTATATTATTAAATAATGACAACATGTTTTAATTAATTAAATAAGAATTTAATCAATTAAAGATAGGAATTTTGATCTATTGTCAAAATTAAATAATACAATTAATAATAGATAGAATTAAATTTAATTAAACAATTAAGTGGCAAATATTAAATCTAATTAATTAAATATGAAAATATTCAATTAATCAAACTTAGGATAAATGTGATTTATTGCCAAATAATCATTAAATTAAAGATAATTAAGATGATTAGGAATATTACTAGGAATATTCCCCGATGCAAAATTTAAGATAATCAATTATGATTCGATGATGTTTAGATGTGCCTTAGATTAGGACTTTGAAGTCGATTTCGTTCAAATTGTCGATGTAGGAGATTAATGAACTTATAGCCCATTTTTGGGGTATTACACTATATAATCAAACAAAACTTGTCCACTATATCACTAGCTGGCATGGAATGATATACCTTGACCGCATCCATTAAGACCACACCCATCGCCGTGTGTATTTGTTCATCTATTTGTATAACTACTTACCTTTTCTGTATACATCCCTATAAAGTATAAACTAAACCTTTTTTAAATATCAAAAACTAAATAGACAGAGGTTAGTGTAAAATGCCATTAAAACTTGTATGTAGTCTTGAAAAGGCTACTCTGCATCTGCATTGCAAAGATGCCAAATGAAATCTCATTGTGTATCAGATGTCAAAATGAAGAATAGATTTCTGAAATAGGGAATTCATTTCAAGTTTTTAACAATTATTCTAATAGCTTTGAAAACTAGAATGGAACCTGCTTCGTAGACAAAACAAGGTAATGCACTATCAATTTTTATAATTGTTCAACAAGTTTGAAAATTATAGATCATCTTTACTTTCTTGACATTAAAATTCTTTTATATTTTCTTCCTAATAAAAAAGGATAACTAATTATTAGGCTACAACCAGATCTTTTGTACTATTTCTGGGCAATGCTAGTTATATTAGTCTTTTCATGTTATTTGAGGATATTGTTAGTCCAGATGATTATATTAGTTGTTTCTTGCTATTTGTGGACAATGTCATATGTTTCAGTTGGTGATTTTTCTTCATGCTATTTTTTATTTCCCTGTCCAGTTCTCATTTTGAACCAACTTTTATTCCATTCTAATTCATTCAACTATGATCAGTGCCCAGGAAAAAGGATTTCTATAACCAAAAAAATTGTAGAATCTGTTATTTTAGCATTCACCTTAGAAGCATTAAAATTCTTCTACTCTCTGAGTCTATTCTTTTTTAAAAAAAATCTAAAATGCTTTGTTTCATCTTGGTGTCGGGTATCATTTATCCAGTAGGTGGAGAGATTACTAATTATTAGGAAGCAATTTAGCAAAATTCTCTGGACTTATTCTAATCTAGAGTTGGGTACGTCTAAACAATGTTGCAAGTGGAGACTACCCATCGTTTCCCTGTAGCTTGGAATTTTAATTGAAGGGTTGATCGTATGCATATTTAGTTCTGTAAATTTTTGCAACATAATAATAATCTGAAATGCTTTGTTTACCTCACTTCTGTGGATTCTTTACTTGTCATGGAAAATGCAATTGCTTACATTTGGTAGTTGCATATAATTGAGTGATATTTTACCATATTATCTTTTTGGACATATCACCTATCTTGAAATATTTTTTTAAATAGATGCTATTTTTTAACATCTTTGTGTTGAAGAGATTATATTTCATACCAAGAAAACTCTGTTATTATCAGAGTATCTTTGTGTTGATCAAGTTGGTCGCAATATCATGCTTATAATTAAGATTGTGGAGCTAGACGTCAAGATGAACTCTTTAATATTGGCTTGGCAGGAACACTTTGTATTTACCTAATGTTCATAAGAGCATAATCTCTTAGTATTTGATAAATGAAGAGTCAATGATTATGGATTGTTATATGTTTGCGTTTGTCATGGTGCTTTCACACTTTGCACATCAAAATATTGCCAATTAATTTTGACACTATGCATTATTGAAGTCTTTTAGACAAATAACATCAATCAATTGGGTTTTTGGATCCCCTTTTTAGTTAAGCGGAAATAGTGGCTTGCATGTGATCTTTCAGAATTTAATTAAATATTCTGAGACATTGGAATATGGTTGTACTTATTTGTATCTTGTAGATACGTTAACATAAATATACTTCATTTCAACCATTTATGGTAATGTTTGGCATGGGTGTTGCCTTTGTGATTTTATTTGCTGGTTGTGCATTATTTTTACAACATTGCAAATCATACTTATATTTACCTCTTTTGCAAAGTACAATAATATGGTTTCAGGGTTCCCTTTGTGGCTTTATTTAATGCTACTTCAATCTTTTTGGACATTCTACTTTGATTTGATGTTAAAAACATGTGTAAGGGTTTATCACTTTTATGCATTTTCACAAATTGGAGGTAAATGAAATGCTACAAACAAATTGGGAGCAATTGGGTATTTTTGCCTTCAATAGTCTTTAGTTCCCAGTAACAGTAAATACAAGCTCTCATAGAGCTGTTGCAAAGGATTATTTGCCTAATGACATGTTAAATCCTGTCTGGTTGTCTCAGCCAATACTAGTTCCCTTGTGTCATTAGGATGTAAATCATTGTCATGCAAGTGCACTCAAAATGTTAAATACATTTTTTAGGGAATTTTTCACTGCGAGAAAAAAGTTGATTTGTTCTTAAATATATTTTTAAAAATATTTATAGTAAGTATAATAATAATGGATTAAAATAGAAAAAGTTGTTAGCCTTGTGCTGTAGGGTCCAATATCTCACAACAGTTATTTATGTATACAAATTGTTAATGCTTTCTATGCCAAATCCTTAATGTTGACATGCCTATTGTTTGATGTTTTGTACTTATTATCTCTACCATTTTTACTAGGTTAGTTTTTCATGTAATCTTGTTCAAAATGAAGCAAGGAGCTAGAGTTCCTTATCAGTTTCTGTGTGTAAAAAAATTACTTTCAGAACTTTGTTGTCATCTTATAGTATATTTAAAGTCTGTTAGCAAAATATGTCATGTTGGGTTTTAATTGTGTGTTGATTGGTTATAAAGTAACTTAAACATCAACGATCTTGTAAATTCAACTTAGTTTCCAGATATAATTGTAATATCCACATCAAAAAAGTGTTCATAGTTTCTTCATATTAATCCTTTTAGCAGTGCTATGTAAATGCTTCTTGTTGCTGACTGGATTCCTTAATGTTGACATGCCTAGTGTTTGATGTTTAGTACTTATTATCTCTGCCATTTTTTCTATGTCACTGCTTATAGAGTTGACAAACCTTAATGTCTAATTGAATTAAAATCTTTGTCACTGACTGGACATATAAAATGTTGAATTAAGACTGCCTTTTTATTCTTGGTTGCTTTGTGTGCTTCACATATTTAGCTTGTTAATTTGGTTTTTAGAATTTATAGTTACACTTCTTTCTTTGTGAAATCTATTTTAAATTTCAATATGTGCAAATCTGATTTGCAAACACTGGAATATAATATATTAATTATCTCTCTGTCTTGCAGCCTATCATTTTCATAACACAATCTGCTAGCTTCCACTTGATAGAATAGCTGACTAAAGGAGTACTCACACTCACATGTTTGCAATACAAGGTCAGCAATGAATTGTTATTAGTCTACTTGCCTAACATTTCAAAAGCTACTTGCTAAACTAGGACATACTTATTGTTAAGCATTCCTCTAGTTTGTGCAATCTTTTTTAGCAATTTGACATGCCCATGAACTAGCTCAAGATATCTAGCTTAAGAATCCTTGGACAAAGTTCCTTACTAAGTCTT
Organism: Chamaecyparis obtusa; assembly: GCA_027943335.1. Lineage (NCBI taxonomy): Eukaryota > Viridiplantae > Streptophyta > Pinopsida > Cupressales > Cupressaceae > Chamaecyparis > Chamaecyparis obtusa. The sequence goes on from BSBK01001077.1 coordinate 458,997, forward strand.
AAAAATGCATACAAACACTATTGCAAACAAGCCAAGTATGTCAGAACATCCAATCATAGTAGAAACATACCAATCAAATAATCTTCAACAAATTCTATCAATTGATCAGGCTTTGGACAATGCACATTGTTTCTGAATTCTCTCATTTAACTACATAGTTGGTGACTGCCTGTTTGACACATTCCATGTCTTGGTTCATTGTAGATATACACCTACTGAATTGCACAATGGACTTGTCAATCATTTCTTGCATTGTCTTCAAAAAGGTTGTCTTGCAGCTTTGAGATCTTTAGAACATGAATTACATCCAACAATCCTATACGATTTGCACAATATACATGACAAAAATACATATCTGTGTAGAATGAGGCTTTCAACAGCAGAGACCAATGTCAATGGTGAAGTTGGCCTTTGGGGTGAAGACATAGTTTGGATTCAATTTAATGACCCCACAGTCGGTAAGTTGCACCATCAACGTATGCAAAGTTTATACACAACTTGTATTGTACCTTCTTGGACATTGATAATGAGAATTGCTAGAAAAATCAAAACAAATTCAAAAATAGTAACACGGGCTCAATTCCCTTTTCAACTCGCATGTGCAAGAACCATCCATAGAGCACAAGGGATAACAATGGATGCACTTTCTTTTGAATCTTACAAGGTCTATCAACATGGCCTTGCTTACACTGCTTTGTCACATGTATGAAACATTAATCATTGTATTTAATGCACAAATTGGAACACCAAAATTTTAAACTATCGCAAAAAGTTAAAAAATAAATGCAACACCTACAAAAATTAGCACAATGGTCACTACATTGCAGTCTTGCTTTTGTATCACCAAACCATTTCATCATATGCTCTTTGAACACATGCAACTTTGTACTGCATGCACAAGAAATAGCTCATGATCAAGATTTGCTTTCTGCAACTGTACTTTGCCTCCAAGAAACAAGAAATAAGAATCTTGAACACCTCATGCTCTTAAATGAAAAATTCAATTGCTATCCTTCATCGACTATTCATGGCCTACTAACATGTTGCACAAAAAAAATCACATTGCAAAAAATTGAAACTTTTGGAACAAAACACTTGGAATCAATAACAATGGACATATTGTATCTACAAACTGCTTTCCGCATCACAAACTTGTATTCAACACCAACTAGACCAATTTATGAGCTATTTAATATGTTGGAAAGCATCATCAACTCACAACCACCAAATTCCAAATTGATTATTTCAGGAGACTTCAACATTAATATGCTAAATTCAACAAAAGAGAGAACAATGCTTCTTGAATTTATGCAACACCACAAACTATCTTTTGTTGTTGACAAACCAAAAACAAATGCTGAAAGTATGTTGGATCACTTTTGGATACACAATATTGAAATTTCTCTCATCAACTTCATTGTACTAGACACCTATTGGACAAACCACTTTGCAATAGCCCTACAACTGCAACTATAGTCCACAAACATGCAATTTGTTGCTACGTCTTAAACACCATCTTTACCAAATGATAGCAATTGCTTAGACAATGTACAACCACTTTAAAAAGTGAGAATTGGTTTAAAATTTGCTCAATGTTTATAGGTATAGAGTAATTGCTTGCAACAAAACAACTATACAATCATACTATTTGTAAGGATCCTGCAGAAGACATTATCAACCTAAGCAATTCTTTATACGTAGTCTCTTTGACATTTGAACCAAACCTAATATTTAGCTCTTTTTCTTGTAATTGAAGCATTTTTGGACTTCATTTTTCAAGTTTACCTCATTTTGGTTTGTAAATTTTGTAAAAGTACATTTTATTATACATTTATTATTTTTCTCTTTATTTCCACATTTTAGTTGCATACCATGGCTAGTGAACAAATCATAACAAAAGACACAATGGTCGAAGACAATTTGCAATAAAAAAATGTGCACATCTTGAAAATGAGTACTGCTATCTCACACTTCCCTTCTTATTATCATTCCTTAATGACAAATATTTTGGTCTTATATATTACATTACTAATTGACATACCACACAATCTGATGCCATTCCTTTGTAGTCCAAAAATAGGCCTTCCTCATGAATACAACATCACATATAATCCAACTAATTCACACGATGATCAAGAGCAAAATAGGCAAGTGTCTTCTCAAATTTCAAAAATATATTTCACATTTTTGCAAACATGCCAATTGCTTTTCTTTGCAATATTGTACAACCTAAAACAATCTGGTTTGTTGCAAATCAAAATTTGAAACAACTCAGCCATATACCATAATTGGCATTTGCACAACATAATCTACAGTCATCTTTGAAGGTGGTGTATTGGTTACATATGGCCCTACTTGCAAAAACAACTCAACAACTGAACATAAAACATCAATCGCACATGTAGATCTGATTGACAGAGATGGGCAAATGACTATAACAATAAACATCACCAATAAATTGATTGATACATTTTTTACCCAACTTTTGCCTGGTGCAAGTGTCTGATTAAACAAGTTCACAATAAAGAAAAAATCACAATACAAAAGAGGAGACACTGACTATTGTCTATTGCTAAGTTCTCAAACAACAATTCAAAAAATTGATAGAGTTTTCAAGCAACAAAGGCTGACACTTGATACAACCATCTACCAATTGATGTAGTCAGCAAACACCTATCCAGTTGGCACCCTAGGCATCTTTGTCGCATCTCATGATCAACAACCAACACAATACCAAGTACATATAAGAGATGGTGAATTGCCATCTGATGCAGCTATTGTAAGATACTTCTACTAAACATGAACACATTTTATATGTAGCTCACATATTACATTTCATTCTCTACACTAATAAACATATTTATTTTTCTCGCAACTAATAGTGCCAAAAAAATACGCAATTCCTTATGGTAACCTCTAAAAACTCCTTGCTACAACAACAATGCCAACATCACCATTTCTTCTTCTAAAAAATGTTATCCGCAGCAGAGCACAAGGTTCAGGTATCATTCGATCAGGCCTTTCCACTTTCATCGACACTCTCCATGACGAATGTAGCATTTATTTTCTACAAACACTTGCCTCATCAAATATTCAGGTAATAAAATAAACACTCAATGCTATTAACTCTATTATCATTACCATACACTAAATTTCTCAACTAAAATCTTTCTTCTATTCGCAGATAACATGAACCTTGAAAACAAAGAATGTGCACCTCTCGCCATACCACCCATAGTGTACTATCTGCAACCAGATGGTTTCTACATGCTAAACTACAACAAACAATACTGCTCACTGCACCAAATGCGCGAAAACCACAAATTTTTCATATCAACCCTACTTATAATGCATAATTGAAACTGAAGATGTCATTCTTGATTGTAACTTACACAACAAACTATTACAATAAAACTTTCCAGAACTTACAAAAATACCTTTTGAAAATTATAAAAAAAACATGTCTACAACTGTCTACCTCATGTGGAAGTTTGAAATACAAGGAACCTTCACTCTTGCCATGAACAATTCCATTATTTCCATTGCAAAAGAAGCCACTAGTGTAAGCTTCTAAAAGCCATTTCCCTCCCATTTCTTCTACTTAAAAACATTATTATTTGTAATTAACATTGATGTCAAACTAATCGTTCCATGTAAATTGCAGAGTTTCTAAAACAAGATTGTCGTTTAGAAGAAAATATTTTGCGACTACATGACACTCCCAAAGGTAATGTCAACTTATTTCACAAGTATTTTATATCTTCAAATTCAGTATATATACACTTATACTTTTTGGTACCTGTGCATTCAGTTTCTACAATTTCAAAAATAGCAAACGTTGTTTCAGTTAGAACCAATCTTTACACAGTCATAGAGTAGAAGTTGATAGTTGTAAATTTTGTTGACATTTTTATTGATAGTTGTAATTTAATATTTGTGCTTATTTTTTATTTTGATTTCTAGTTGGCTCTGTTAGGTACAATACCTTCACGTTTATTCAAGTTCCCTTCATTCATCTCCTTGACTCAATTTTGTAAAACAATTCATTCACCTTTCTATGTATTCACATTTTACATACTCCTCCACTATATCATTCCATTGTGCAATGATTGATGCTCCTATGCTGTGATGAAAGTAAGCCCATTTTATATTTGCTTATCTGCAGTCATGCCTTCATTGAAACCATATTTCATCAAGGTAATTTATCAAACAGGTCACCCACCTTGTTTATTCTTTCACATTTGTAAACATGCCTAACAGTGTGTTTCTAATAAAATCTACCAAACCTCCCATCTTGCCAAGTGTGCACAGAACACTGCAATAAATTGTGGCAATACGCTTTGCGTTCGCTAATTACATTTTCCATTAGACACTCAAGAACATGGCCAAGTTTAAGCACTGGCCAAGATACTACTGAGCGATATATATTTTCTGGCCAGTACTACATACCAATAGCATTTTCTGGTTAATAATTCTTGAATATGTATATCCTTCACTTCTTGACACTAAATCAAATGAGGTTGATTTTTTGTGTCTCAGTTCCTATAGGGAAAAAAATGCATTTAAGTGTTTGTCCTCCAATATATAAATACATAAATAATTTCAAAATTTATTTCGCTTGACTTTATTTTACCATTGTTTCCCTAAAAATAAGGGATTTTCACTTGAGTAAATCCCTTAGAGTTGGACCACAGTTTTCCCTATATTTTTACCACTAAACATAGAATTGAATGCTTCCAAGAAGCTATCTATACCTTGCTTAATATCAACTCTGTATTTTAACTTGCCCTGTTTTGTGTAGCTTATCATCTCATCTCTAAATTAATTTGTTTGATTCAAATGATGTCGAAGAATAAACCCTTCCATCTTTGCACATTTTCCCACTAGGTTTAAGAGATTTATTACTCCATACATTTGCTTCCAATCCTACATCCACAGGAAGGATAAGCCCAGTAATCAACACTATTTCTATTTATGAGAATGAAAAGCCTAATTTATATTCTCTTACTTATTGACAACAAGATTACCTCGTTATATTGAGAAATCATTCTACAGATAGGGATACAACATTCATATTGATGTGGTTGAGAATAGCTTCCAACATCCTTCCTCCAACATTTTCAAACTAGATGTCTATCCATGTTACGAAGTACTTGATCCTCATATGCACCATTATTAGTAATTATTGTATTCCGGCAAGGCTGTAAATCATGTAATGAAACTATCCATGCAGAAGTATAAATGTGAATGTTCAAACCTTACTCAAAAAAGTTTGACACAACCCACACTTTGTCTTGTATGTTTAGAAACACTACATTTATAGTTCGATATATTATAATACCAATTTGAACAATTAAAATGTCTCCTAACATTTGAACTTTCTACTTTCCATTTTGATTTAAAATTGGTACTGCACAATTTTTCTAGTGATTTTCATTTGTCTTTCTCTCCAGCCCCAATTATCATTGTTCATTTCTATCCTTTTGTAGATTCTACTCTTTTTGTTTAGCACTACAGTTAAATTATTGTATAAGTCTGATTTCTATTAACACGATATAATCTATCATTCTGACTTGTCTCAATTTTGCTGACATTGCAGATCTCTGGAAGCAGAACCTCATGTCAATCAAGAATTTTGCAAACAATACTTTTCCAGAGTTTTGTAAATAGCAGATCAGAATAATCATGTTCATGAAATTTCAAATATATCATAAAAATATATCAACGCTTTTGTACTTGTAAACAAGCATTTTATCATTTTGGTGCTTTTCAAAAACTAGACAAGAATTAACAATAAATATTGCTTTACAAGATATAATTTAATAATATACAAAACTTTTTGCATTGTTATGGTTCGTAACTTAAATTATCTTGTATGTATGCTTATTATGGTTGCCATTATTATTATTAATGACTCTTTTACTTTATTTTCCATAAGTCCTTGTAAAAGCCACACCCTGTCTTCAGCAATGACATGTATCTGCTTCAATTTAGATTGTCATACATTGTTCTGCGTTCAACAATGACAAATACATTAAAAACAAATTCAATGAAAATCATAACAATTTCTATTTTTTTAACATGTTATGCAGATATTTTTAACTCTACACACCAGATTTGCATAAGTTAATTATTGTCCTACCATAGGCATATTATAATCTCCTATTCTGTTGTGTTCAAATCAAGTTTTAGTACTTATTGTAGGCATTCATTTTCCCTGCTACAACCTACGACAATTTTGGATCTCTGCTTCTTCATTTTAGTTCTTGTTACTATGATTGACTCTAAAAGCCTTCAATAGCTTGACTATTGTAACTAAATTTAATATTATTTTCTATTCAATGCTTAACTTTTCAAGCATTGAAATAATGTAAGTATACATTTGCAAATTTATCTACTCTGAGCATTAGGAATCAAGATTACTGCTAAACTGCTCACTAGTAGACATGCACCTTTAATCATACTCTGACATTAACATAAAGAAACCAGTCATCCAATGTATAATTGAATACTATTTTTAGCAACTTCAATATATGTATTTGATAATTTCTTTTATCTCAAAATTTGCCTTCTATTCTTCTCAAAAGGTAGGGACTGTAGCTCAAACAGAGCTCTTGTTGAATTAAAAAAATTATTTATTCCCACAAAATAGAAATTAGGATTTAGGAATTATAAAAATTCCATAAATTAATAATTAACCAATTAATTAATGTCAAATTAATTAATTGTGAAACTTAGGGAAAAGGGGATAAATAAATAAAATTTATTTATCAAGGCTAAGAGATAAATTATGGGTTATTTACCACTAAAGAAGACAAATTAATTGGTTTGACCAAATTGATGATTTTGATGAGACAAACAATTGATTTTGATGATTTTGGTGACTCTGATAATGACTTGCACTGATTTCAAAAGCGATTGATTAGGTAAAAAATGAGGAAAAATCAAGGAGAAATATTAGTAAATTAGGGATGAGAATTATACATTGAAGACATGTTTAAAAAGGGGGGCACATGGGCATGAACCATTTTTAGGTGTCTACAGGCACATGGTTGCTCAATATGCTAAAAATATTGTGGCTAATACAACAACTTGGTGGAAGGAAGTTTCCCCCCTTTATTATTGGGTACAAAAGAAGGAAGAGAGGAATAAGAGTTACTCTTAGGCTTTGAATGGGAAAAAGTAGCATCAATCTCATGAGGTTCACAACTAGGTTGGGGCCTTAGCTCTAATTGTAATGTTTGTATTGAATAGTGCTCATGTTGTTAATGTTGGTGGTGATCTAGTGTCAAAGCACAATAATGGTGATTCAATATTGGAATGTTTGGAGAAAAAAATACCTTTGAGGTTATGAGAAAAAAATGAGGAGAATATGTGTATGAAAGGTTGGGTTTTGTAGGCTAAGCACGACATAGAAAAAGAGGTGAAGACTCCACCTAATGACTTAATGGAGTAACAGAAGGAGGTTGAAATTTTAGATGAAGGTTGGCAAGTAGTATAGGAGAAGAGAGAAAATAAAACAAAGAAGGAATCCTTTAATATGATACTTTGGTCTCAGACTAAGGGAGGGGCTAATAGAAAATGTAAAGCTCGATCTATTATTTAGTCTTGGCTCAGGCTTATGTAATCTCCAAACTTGTTAATAGGTTCTTTATTTGTAATCATGTCTCTCTATGAGGTGGTTCCCAACATACAACTACCCCTGGTTTGGGCAAGGCAAAGTCTCGATTAATAATAAATAACCAAAAAAAATTTATTGATTAAAAAAAGATCTAAAATAATTTATAAGAAAACACTCTTGAATAAATAAAATAATTCAAAATTTATCTTACATAAATGTTTTTAATATATCTATGAAGAAAATTATGTGTAAATAGATAAAATGATTTAAAGAAAATAAAAATTACTATTTCAAATAAAATAATCTAAAGTATTCTAAAATAAATAAAATAGCTCTTAACTACTTCTAAAATTAAATTAAATAATCTTGAAGTAAATAAAATAGTTCTAGAGTAACTTATAAAATACAGTAGAACAACACTTAACTGCTTCTAAAATAAAATTCTATAAAGTACAATAAAATATTGTTTAACTTCTAAAATAAGACTAAAAATAACAATTCTAGAGGAACTTATAAGAAAAAAGGAAAGAAAAAACTCTTGAGTAAATAAAATAATAAGAGATATTTCCCATGGCAAGTCAAATTGTGATATTGCTCTCAAGATTCAACTTGTTGACCTATGTTTCATGAGTAGTGATTCGTAATAACACATCTCTCATGAGAATGAATGGAACACTTAGAACTAATTTTATCTAGGTGATGCTCATGAAAGTGAAGCATTGGGCCTTCTTGGGAGGTCACTCATCCTAGTACTACTCCAACTCAAATGTGCTTAACCATAGAGTTTCCTCCAAAGATAAGATCGCCTACCTCACAACCTCATTTGCAAAACCTTCAACAAGTGTTGTACCTTATGACCATTATTTATAGAGCCTCTTTAGCTCATCTATTGATAAGTAGGAGATATTTTCCACAACAAGTCAAATTTATGATATGTCTATCAAGATTCAACTATGTGGCTTTTGAGTCAAACTCATTGACCCATGTTTCATGAGTAATGGTTCACAAGAACCCATCTCGCATGAGAATGAATGGAACTTATCACCCATTGCATCTTGGTGATGCTAACATAGGTGAGGAATTAGGCTTTCATAGATGCTCACAAAGGTAGGATTAGGGCTAAGGTTAGGGTTTGGACTAGGATTAGGGTCAGTGTTATGGCTAGAGATAGAATTTGGGTTAGGGAAAGGTTAAGGTTAGGGTTAGAAATAAACATGGGGTTAAGGTTAAGGTTCGAGTTTGGGTTAGGGAAAGATTAAGGTTAGGGTTAGAAATAAACATATGGTTAAGGTTAAGGTTCTAGTTTGGGTTAGGATTGGAGTTACGGTCATTCATAGAGATAAGGTTTGGCTTATGGTTAGAGATAAAAGTAAAGTTGGGGATTGGGTTTGAGTTAGAACTAGGGTTGGTGTTGTAGTTAGAGATAAAATTTGAGTTACTTTGTTAGAGTTAGGGTTAGGGTTAAAATTATACTTATGGTTAGGGTTGTTATTAGATATAGAATTAGGGCTAAAATTAGAGTGAGTATTGTGGATTAGGTTAGGGTTAAGGTTATAGTTATGATTGGGTTTAGTTTTAGGGTTAAGATTTGAGATAGAATTATAGTTAGGCTTAGGCTTAAGATTGTGATGAAGGTTAGGGTTAGAGATACAATTAGGATTAGGGTTAAGGTTAGTGATCAACCAAACAAATGCTTTAGATACTCAGAGTGTAACACCCATTTATTCAAGATTGGACATCTTAAACATCAACTAACTAAATCATTTAACCCATTTAAAGTATCAACTAGGGACGTAGACTTGAAATAGTGTCTGCAAAGTATATTCTCTAAATCATCCTAATTGCCACTCATCTAAACTATTGAAACTAAAATAATTAAAAGCTTGAAATACTAAGCTAGGAGAAAGGAACAAGTGTAATCTACTTAAAACAATAACCACAGATAGGAATTGCTCTATTTGTCTTTTCTGTAGGAACAACCCTTCAGTTTTGTTACCAACGGCTGTAGGAACAATAGAGTTCTTTTTAAATCTAGAAAAGCATAAAATAAATCCTAACTAACACTAGAATTCACTCACCAAGTGGGCCCCCTTGGATGAGTGAATTGAATACAATCAAGCTAAAAATATAGAACTTGCAAAGAGTATTCTATTCATTCATTCATTGAAAGAAGTGAAACACAACTAGATTCTATTTGTTGCTTTCACGGAATTACATCAACTCTTCTAACTTTCACTAACTTTTGAAAGTTAAGACAACAACTTATTTATAAGAAAACACTAAGAAACTAACTCCTCAAACTACGATCACTCCAGCAATGAGGGTCAAGTAAGATTCATAATGTGATACAACATAATCAATAATGCTCGAGAACAAGTCTTCCAAGAATATAGAAGGTCGTTCTCCTAGATCTACACCCATATAAAATGAGAAACCGGTTGACTGCTACAAAGGAGATAAATGAAATAATCGCACCTTAATTGTCTCAATGCAGAGTTGATTTTGTCAAATCCACCATGTTTCCCGAATGAATGTGTTGTTGACTTGTTCTTGCATGGAGTTAGCAATATATGCCAAATTTGAAACATATGTATTTGCATCATTTAAATCATAAAATACATTATTTCACTAACTACTCTTGCATGATATGTGGCTGTAGGAATCCAAAATATCTTAGGAGAGATGAACATTAAATAACACACACATATATCTACTTAATTCATCTGTCATATTCAATTTATAAGGTTTAACCATAAGTTCTACTTAAATCACATATCCTATTGAGCTATAAATTATTTGAAAGTATTGACCATACATATAAAAACCATATATATCATAATCAAAGTTTGTATAAAACCAAGTAAAAACACCCTAACAAGTCACATAAAAATATCATAAAATATGCCATTAAAATGGCTCATCAGTTAGGATAAGCATTAAGATCGCGATGAGGGTTAGGATTAGAAATAGAATCAAGATTAGGGTTAGGGTTAAGATTAAGATTATAATTATAGCTAGAAATAGAATTAGAGTTAGTGATAGGGTTAACATTTGAGTTAAGGTTGTGGATAGGGTTAGAGTTAAGGTTAGGGTTAGAATTATATTTAGGGATAATATTAGGGTTACATTTGAAGGTTATGATTAGGATTATACTTACAATTCGATATAGAATTATAATTTAGGTTATGATCGAGTTATAATCAAAGTAGCGGTCGGGGATAAGGTTAGGGATAGAGATAAAATTAGGGTTAGGGTTAAAGATGGAATTAGGTTTAGGATTGAGGCTAGGATAAAAAATAGAGAAATATTTAAGGTTACATGTGAGGTTGGTATTATATTTGGGTTTAGGGCAAATCAAGGTCAAGGTTAGGACTTGTACATGGTGAAAAGTGGAGCAAAGGTAGAGGGGTTGATTAATCCACATTTTCAAACTTGCACACTTGGAAGGAAGATGTCCCAACAGGTTTAAGTAAAGACCTAAGCGTTGAACAGGGCAATGATACTTTGCTAAATATGTAATTTTAAAATGGAAAAGAGAAAAGATGCAATGTAGATGAAAAAATAGATGGATAGAGATAAAACTATAAATAACAGATTGATAACTAACTTCCAATAATAGGAAATGAGTTGAATCAGGGTCCATATTGTTGTATTGACCCGTGACTTCAATTTGAGTTGAATTTGCAAGGTACATAACATTTCAGACATTCTATACATGATACTTTTGACCAAAAAATTTAGGGATCCTCTGGTTATTTTCAATCTACCCAAAAAAGTTCAAATAGCTTTGTAACTTGTTCCAACACATAGAAAAATGAGGAAAAGGTTGGTTTAAAGAGGTTTATCTTGGCCAAACCCCCATTTAAAAATTAACTTTGAAAATAAAAGGAAATTGCATAAAGGAAAGTATGTAAAAAGGTAAAATTTGTATTCATCTTGCATAAACCCTCATGGATGGATGTAGAAATCACTCATACCTATGAAGATGTTTGAATGTTTTTGGAATCAAGGGGTTGACCTTAGAATGTAGAATAAGAATAAAGGATGCCCTCACAAATGCATGGATCTATGAGCGCCACTCCTAGATCTTCAATGTAGATATGCTTGATAATCACTTGCAATAAAGGAGAGATGAATGCAGATGGAAGGGAGGATCTTATTACTTGATTGAGAATTTGTCTGATTAGCCATCATGAGAGAGAAACTTTCTTCAATGAATAATATTTCCTTGGAATTGACTTGAATGAATTGGAGAAACTAGATCTTGGATGCTTGCCTTCAAATCTTGAATCTAATTACTTAAATGTTTAATTACTCTTGATCTCTTGATTGCACTTGATAGCTTGATCACAAATGCTTAAGAATAGTAATGGATACCAAAATGAGGAGAGGTAGGGTGTTTATATACTTCATCCATCATTATAGGATTAAAAAATAAGCTAAACCAGCCACGAGATCTAATTTCCCACTAACACCTCGACATAGGGCTCTAAGACAAATTTGGAACAAAAAGTGTAGGAATATAACATTTGAAACATTTTTTTCTTGGGTACAAAATGTTTTAAACATTCAATACCTAAGAGAATTAACCCAAATTTAAACTAGGTTTCAAGATGGTGGAAAAGAAAAATCAAGTTGCTTGGATCAAGCATAATGAACATCAGACCTTGAAATCACTAAATGGGACCTAATAGAGCATCCAATTATGGGTGCTAACTTTTTAACTTTTTAGGATGATATAATTATCCCCCACTTTATCAGGAGTATGAGACAAAATCATGTTCACATTAAAGTAGATCAATGCATAATAATAATATTATCAAGGTCAAGGAGACAAAGAAGCATCAAACCCCTAAGTGACTTAAGTCCTCATCAAATCCAAATCCAAGATAAAAGAGACATCACTCAAAAGAGAGAAAGAGAGAAGGAGAGGGAGGCACGATCACTATCCTAGTAAGGTATTGCCTTATTATGGATCGTGCAAAAGGAAAGAATTATTGCAAAAGATAGCATTGATAATGTAGCAAGTTGTGTTATACTAGTCAACCCATCAAAATAAAGGGATCAATCCTTAAGGAAAGTATTGTCTTCGTTAAGGGATCCTGAAAAGGTGACCAATCCTAAAGAAAGCATTATCTCCAAAGGATCTAGAAAAGAAGGATCAATCCTTAAGGAAAGCATTGTCTCTGTTGCAAATAATAGTCCACCAATATAACTAAGAAGGGAGGGGGTGAATTAGTTATATGACATATTATTAAACTTTAAACTTTGAATAGAAGCAATATCAAATCAAATGAACACAATGAATGCCAACACAATAACACAATATTTGTTGTTGAGAAAACCCTGTTAAAGGTAAAACCCCGGTGGGAATTAACACCCACTAATGATGTACTGAGAGTATAGTATCCTTGTTAGAAGATCTAGCCCTGTTAGGAGCTGAGTAAATCATTACACTACACAGTCCTTGTTAGAGCACAGACCCTATTAGGAGTTAAGAAAAAGAAGGGCGGGCTCACTGCCCAAAGAAGGTTATGTCCACCTTCAGAACTCATTGTTCGTAACACAAGTGTATATGAAAAAATACATAATCTTTTGAATTGTCTAATAGCAACTGTATTTGCTTGATCAATTCCAATGAAGTATACAATTATCCTTTGCTCTACATCTAGCAAACACAAGCTCACAGCTTCCACAATTCTCATTTTACATCACATACATTCTCTCCATATCTTTTCAAAAGAAAAGATCTTACATATATACCCTATTACATTCTACATGACCAGGTCAGCCAATTAGGCTTTCCTAATATACAAATAATTACATAACTCCTTGATAAGATACACACAGTATCTAAAACAAGTATACAACAATTACATTACAACAATTAAGGACCAACATCCTTAAATCAAGTTCACCATCCATAATACACACTATATCTCTGAAGTTGGCTTCCAAATAGGTCTTCTCCAGAACTCATGCCACATATGACATCATCCTTCTTTTCATACCTTGCGCAGACTAATGAACCTTCTTCAATACACTAACTATCATCCCATAAGCTTGCATACATTGAATCCATACCTTTTGTAAGATATACTAGAAACATAGAGACTTACTTTGTAAACTTTCATTGTCACTGTCCAGTAACCAGTCTTCATCAAAACATCTGTAACTCAGCCAATACACAACATTACATCATGCAATCTTGGATATAAGATCACAACATCTTCCAGTATTCTCATCTAACTTCGCACGTCCTGAAAAATCCATACAGTGTCCGTACACTATAATAACTATCATGTTCTCTTCACAAAAAACATATGTTGACATCAGTGACAAAACATGAATGACAAGAGTAGCAACTCCAACATCACTCAACGTAGTGATTAAACATATTAAATGTATCAACAATCTCCCCAATGCATTAGCAACATCCAAAAATCTCCCCCTTTGGCATTGATGGCAACATATGGGAAAATCCATCAACCCAAAAGTGTTCTCTCAGTATCTTTAACACATAATCTCTTTCCTCAATACATAGTCTCTTTCCTATAGGATTTTCACATAGTCTCTTTCCCTCTTTGACAACAATGGAAAAGGATTCCATAAGTCATCAATTGTCTTTCACAACTGTCTTCAATGATCACTCCCCTTGAGGACTAGATCCCTACATCAAGTCCAAAATGTGATAAGGCTCTGAAAACCTCTGAACTGATGCATCCTTGCATCATTTAATTCTGACTAGGAGGGGTCTGAACCCCAAGCATACCTCTATGATACTCAAAGGTATCTTTTGGCAACGACCTTGTAAAGATGTCTGCTATTTGTTCCTTTGTGCTAATGTATTCCAATCTTATTTCCTTCTCTGCCACCTTGTCTCTCAAGAAGTGATACTTAATAGAAATATGCTTAGTTTTGAATGCATCACAGGATTCTTTGACATATTTACTATACTAGTGTTATCATAATGGATAACCATTGGTTCATCAAAAGTTATTCCAATGTCTTTCAACACTTGTTTCATCCAAACAATTTGAGTGTAGTTAATAGCAGCAGCAACATACTTTGATTCTGCAGTAGATTGAGCTATACAATATTGTTTCTTACTTAGCCATGAAACCAACTTTTCCCAAGGAAAAATGCACCTCCACTAGTACTCTTTCTGTCATCAATATTCTATGCCCAATCAACATCAGTATAAGCATGAAGTTCAAAGTTATCATTCCTATCATACCATAAGCCATATTCAATTGTCCCTTTCAGATATCTAAATATCCTTTTCACAGCAGCTAGGTATGTCTCTTTAGGTTCTGCCTGATATCTAGCCACAATTCCAACAACATTAGCAATATCCGATTTGGTGTGAGTCAGATATTGTAATCCTCCAACCATTGATTTGTACTTGGTCTGAAAAACACACTTTGTCTCATCGTCATTTGTCGGTTTATTACTAGTCACCATGGGTGTACCACCTGGTTTACAGTCTTCCATTCCAAACTTTTTTAGCATTTCTTTAAGATACTTAGTCTGAGAAATAAAAATGTTATTTTTGCTCTGATTTATTTGCAGTCCAAGAAAGAATTTCATTTCGCCTATCATAGACATCTCAAATTCATTTTCCGTCTCTTTAGAAAATTTATCACACAATTCATCATTGCCTCCAAAGATAATATCATCAACAAAAAATTCTATTATCAAAACTTCATCTTCACTAGTTCTTAAATACAAATACTTGTCAGCATTAACTTTTCTGAACTCAAGGCGAAGTAAGTATTTGTCTAACCTTACATACCAAGTCCTTGGAGCTTGCTTCAGTCCATACAGTGCCTTCTTCAACCTCCATACCATGTCTCCATCTTCGCAGAGATAAATCCATCAAGTTGTTCTATATACACTTCTTCAAGATCCCCATTCAAGCATGCAGATTTAACATCCATTTGATATACCTTGAAGTTCTTATGTGCAACATAAGCCAAGAATAATCTCACAGCTTCTATTCTAGCAACAGGAGAAAATGTCTCTTCAAAATCTATGCCTTCTTGTTGTGAATAGCTTTTACATACTGAATAGGGTGAAATAGTATCCACCCTAAAATGTATGGGGGAAATATGAGATCTACTTCTAAATCCAAATTCCCAAAGGAAAGATCCAAATTGATCAACCAAAAGGTTAATGCATAATTGAATCAATCTATGGAGAATATGAAAGAGGAAGAAAACCTTATATTTCCCTATAAAGGACATGTGCTTGAAATTTGAAATAATTGAAAGACAAATACTAACCTTAAAATAGGGCAGATCTAGAAAATGTTGATTTCTAATGTCTGTGTGCAGTTTCAGACAATTCTGCAACCTATTTTGGACTGGAAATGCCGAGATGAAGAAAACCCAGAAAACTTTTATCTTTTTGACAGCAGGTAGTACTTGACCCCGATAAAAGGTCAAAGGCTACATTAATATTTTGAAGGTCGACTTTGACTTTGTTCGCACATCTCAGAAGTTCACCGAAAAGGGTATCCAAATCCAATCTTAGATCCGCAGTTGCACACGTGTACCTGCAAGAAAAAGAGGGTTTTTGTTGTTTGTTTGAGAGATTTGCCTTGGTCGAACCCCGGTTTGGAATCAACCTTAATATTGAAATTGAAATGAGAATGCTAGCAAGTAGTAGGAGTAGATCTAACAATGAAGCTATGCAATTGTATTTGAAATGTAAACGAATATATTGATATGAAAGCTTGAACATGACAATAGCAAATGTAAATCAAAACTATGAAAGTAAATGCAAAACCTCCATGTCTATATGCTTGGAATCCATCTTGACAGAAGAATGAATGGATCTAGAAGATGAACAAAGGATCTTGAAGGAAGATCACACCATCATGATGGCTAGATCTAGGGTTTGAATGATGAATCTTGCATGTTTGAACCAAATCCCTTCAAAGGCTTGAATGCTTGAATGCTTGAATCCTTGATCTTCAATGGAGAACTTGAATGGAGAAGAGGGATTGAATGCTTCCTTGAAAATGCGAGATGAAATGCTTGCTTGATCTTTCTTGAGAACTTGAGTGCTTGATGGCAAGAGGAGATGATCTCATAAAATTTGATGATGAAAATGAGAGAGGAAGGCCTCTTTTTATAGTAATCTAGGGCACAAACCTCTAGAGAAGGTCGACATTGGGGAATTAAATCCCAATTAACCTTAACCCCTAGAAATAGACCCATATTGAATGCAATTTAAGAATTTACCATTCTGAAACTCGAAATGGCCAATCCAAAGGCGGGAAAAAAAATCTTTCTGAAACCTGATACCCGAAAATTAAAAAATCTTGAAATTTGAAATTTGGGTCAAGGACGAGGTAGATCCCACCCTAGGTCAAGGTCAAGGTCATCCTTGACCTAGGTCAGGGTCAAGGTCATCCTTGACCTAGGTCAGGGTCGAGGTCAAATTTGACCTTGAGGTCAGAAACCTTAGGACCTCAGTCCATAATGCCAGGAAATGCATAAATAAAGTGAAATCAGGTGCAGAGAGAAGCAGAATGGGGGGAGAAAGCCAGATTCAAGAAAAGACCTGATCAAGGTGCTTGACATGACCCCAAACCACTCACTTAGAGGGCTAAATGATCTTAACATGGAAGTGCTTCCATTTTAAGATGATACATTAAGCCCCCACTTTTGTAGGAGTATGGACTCAATGCAAACTCTTGGTAAAGGAGAAGAGAGAAGAGATCCCAGTGAATTCGAAACGAGATAGAATGACACTTAGCTAGGGACACAAGCCCCTAGGCTGAGAATTCTAACTCAACATACACACACAAGGGTGTGAAAACAAAAATGAAAAAGACACAAAAGAGGGGTTAGTACTAAACAAACCCAAATCAACTAGCATAAGAAACCTTGCTAAGAAATTTCTAATACTAATATCATATTTGGAAAGATATCATAAAAGCATAAATGATTAAATAAGAAAGACAAGAGCAACACTATAAATAACATAGCTTCATGATCCAGTCTTACTAGCATGAATGAAAAGAGGGAAAGGGAAAAGAGTGATTACCTCGCCTAGTAAGATGCCCACCTTACCATGAATCACCTTGGAGGGAGAGCCCAACAGGTTCACCCATAAATTGTGCTTGCAATTGTAATGCATCTTTTGATGGCTTCTGGAATACCCATAGATCCACCTTCTTGTATCACTATGAATATGAAAATGCATGTCTCCTCAAGATTTAGCAACTTATGTGCGTTACCTTCAACAGATTTAGCATATTTGAAATGCATGTCTTTTTAGAATTTAGCAACTTATGTGTGTTACCTTCCAAGATTTAGCATATTGAAAATTTTGAAAAATGTGTCTCCTCAGGATTTAGCAACTTATGTGTGTTACCATAAGAAGATTTAGCATATAGATGCATGTCTTTTCAAGATTTAGCAACTTATGTGCATTACCTTCCAAGATTTAGCATGTAAAAATAAAAAACTATAGTACAAGGGAGACCCTATATATGCCCCCATCCTTATCATGGCAGTTTACTAGATAGGATAAGGAAGAGGAAGAGGATACCTACTTCACAATGCAAGGAGATATCTAGTTTACAACAATGTATACCATATTCTTAGCAAGGGATATTGACCCCAACATCCAAGAGTATAGATAATCATGAAAATAATATGTTACTCATGGAAAAAGGATCCTCAAAGAAAGAGATCTTATCAACAAGAACCCCACCAAAGAGGAGTGCTTTAGATAAAATATCTCCTTTCAACAACAGGAACAAAGATTCAATCACCAATCCCCCTGCAAACAAGAGGAAAGTGAATATTTGGAATGAAGGAAACAACTCTAACACCAAAGCAAGGGTGAGAGTTTATAAAGAACATAATTTGCAACATAGAGAAGAAGTGATGACCTAGGACTATAACTTCTCATATAAGAAAGTTATCCATAGTCAAAACATATGTCAATATGATGAAATAATATTGCAATATAAACAACGACCACTAAGCTAAGGAAAGCAGTTCCCTAGACAAAGAGAAAGAAGGAGGTACCTTGCCCCCCAGGGATAGAGACAAAGGATATCTTTGTAAAACAAATGTCTTAGGAAAGATATCTTGAATAAGCATAATGCAAAACAATAGAAAAATAGGAGAGAAAGAATACCAATTAAGCTCAAGACATAATATATGCTAAAAAGCCTAATGGATCCTAGGAGACTGGATGAAGATACACCTCTTGCCCCCCGGCCATGAGACAAGAGAGGGAAGAACATCTACATTATATCGAAAGGAGGGGAATCCCCTATACCAAAATTATGAAGGAATTGTAAAACTGCACAAGAGTGAGATATAATTCCTAAAGCAACTCTTTCTCTAACATATAACTTGAAATGTTTACAATCAACAAGTAAATGCATATGGAGGTGGTCAACCCAATCTGGAAAGCATAACTGATCTTATGGAATTTATTGATAGTCAAGAGTTGCATGACATTGATCTGCAGGGTATTAACTATACTTGGACCAACAGGAGAGAGGGTAATGAGCTCATTCAGGTTAGGCTTGTTAGCAGCATTTGGTTAAACCATTATTCTTGTGCCTTATCTGCCTATGTCAGAGCTGGTTCTGACCATTATCTAATAACCATAAGAGCTGATTTCAATGGCTTGAAAAGGAACTTCCCTTTTCGATTTGAGAAAATGTGGACAATCCACCCTAACCTTGAAAGGCTGATTGAGGTTTGGTGGAGTATTAGGATTGAAGGAACAACGATGTTCAGAGTTGTTAAGAAAATGAAAAATGTGAAGGACAACATTAAAAAATGGAATAAAGAAACTTTTGGAAATATCTTTACTAATAAAAAGAAAATTGTTGAAGAACGAAAAGAGATCCAGGACAACATTCAGAAAGATGGCTATAGTGGGCATACCAAAAAGGAGGAAGATAATAAATTAATGGAGTATCATGATATTATCTCAAAAGAAGAATGCTTTTGGAGGCAAAGATCGAGAAAGCTTTTCCTAAAAGAAGGGGACAGGAATTCCAAATATTTCTTCATGACCACTATGAAACATGGAATGAGCAATAAAATCTCTAGAATGTAGGTCAATGGAACCATTAGTGAGAAGGAGGAAGATTTCAGAAGTGAGGCCAATAATTTATTTGAAGAGCTTTTAAAGAAAGCTGAGAACCTGGATTTGGAGTGCCAAGGAGATTTGTTGGATGGTATACCCCTTATCCTGAATGATGCTCATAACAGATCTATTGCTGCTATACCTTCTATGGATGAGATTCAAAAGGCTGTGTTCTCCTTTGATGGAGATAAAGCCCCTAGTCCCGATGGGTATCCTCATTTTTTCTTTCAAAAGTATTGGAGGATTCTGAAAGATGATGTTTCTAATGCTGTCAAGGAATTTTTTGGGGCTAGAAAGATCCTCAAGGAATTGAATGGTACCTTTATTGCTCTGATTCCAAAGAAAAGTGGGGCTAATAGTATGGACCAATTCAGACCCATCAGCCTTTGTAACTCGGTGTATAAGATTATCTCTAAATCCTTACTTCTAGAATCCTCACCTTTCTTCCTTCTATTGTTTCTGGACAACAGAATGGGTTTGTCCCCGGGAGGCAAATTCTGGACTCAATCATTTCGGTCCATGAAAACATACATTCTTTAACTATGTCAAAGAAGGAGGGTTTTTTGCTGAAACTTGATTTGTCCAAAGCTTATGATAGGGTTGACTGGGACTTCTTGATGGCTACTCTAGAGGCTTTTGGTTTTAATAAAAGGAGTAGAAACCTTATCCACTGCTTGGTTTCCTCTGCCACGTTCTCTATTCTCATGAATGGTTCTCCTACCCCTTTCTTCAAATCTTCTAGAGGTCTTCGTCAGGGGGACCCCCTTTCTCCTATTCTTTTTGTTATTTTGGCTGAATGTTTGGGTAGACACATTGGCAGGCTGGTTAACAAAGGTGAATTCAGGGGTCTAAAACCTTCCTCTAAGGATTTGATGTGTTCACACCAACAGTTCGTGGATGATTCCATAATTATGGGTGATGCTTCTATAAAAAATGGTAAAACCATTAAAAAAGCCCTTGACAACTATGCTGGTGCTACTAGTCAGAGTATAAATTGGAATAAGAGCTCTATATTCTTCATCAATGTGCCTGAAAAAAGACAAGAGAGACTAAAAAGAATTCTTGGTTGTGAGGTGGACTGTCTCCCAGGGTCCTATCTTGGTTTACCTCTCTGCCTCAATCCTTCAGATTCCTTTTGGAGGGATATGATTGACAAATTTTACAAAAGTCTTGCTGGTTGGAAGGGTGCTCTTCTTAGCCAGGCTGGTAAGATTGTTGTACTCAAAGCTACCCTTCAAAGTATCCCTCTCTATGCTTTAAACCTTTTCAAAATACCTAAGAAGTTTGCTAATAGTATAAAAAAAATCCAAAAGAACTTCCTTTGGTCTGGAGTTGAGAAAAAGAAAAGGATGGCCCTTATTATGTGGGAGAAGGTTTGTAAACCGACTAGGAAAGGAGGTCTTGGTCTACGCACAATAAGAAGTATAAATGAGTATCTCATGGCTAAAATCCTTTGGAGAATGTTCAAGAACATGGGAGAGTGGAGCACTATATGGCACAATAAATATAATAGGGACAACTCTGACTTCTTTAAGTTCTTGAACTCTGATTCTTCCCAAGGTGGATCATGTATTTGGGGTAATGCTCTTAGAAGAAAGGAGATGATTAAGCAGGGGGTGAAATGGAAGGTTGGTAATGGCAAGAAAATTCTTTTTTGGGATGACATATGGCTACTTGATAAACCCCTAAAAGAGGTTCCTAGCTGGAATGACTTGTCTATTCTTCGTAAACAACTCCTGGGCAATCATGTGGAAAACTATTGGGAGGAGGGTAAATGGAATGACTTGTCTAGGTTTGATCCTTCCCCCAGGGCTTGAATAACCTTATGAATGTTGTGCTTCTTATTGATGATGAGGACTTCCTCATTTGGAGATTTAGTACTAATGGCTTGTTTTCGATTTCTTCTCTATATATACAGAACTTTGAAGACAGCCCTGAACCTTGCCAAAGCTTGGCTCAAGGGACTAACTCCTAAAATTAATGTTTTCTTTTGGATCTTATTGCAGGATAAAGTTCTCACAATTGATAATCTTAGAAAAAGAGGCCTAATTATAACTAATAGATGCTATCTCTGCAAAAATGATGAGGAGAATATCAACCATATGACAATTCATTGTCCTTTCACTAGTCAAATATGGGGAAAATTCTTTGATCTAATGAATATGGAGTGGGTGTTCCCTCATAACATTCAGGAGTTGTTTATGTGCTGGAAACCACCGACTAACAACAAGTTTTTAATCTCCTTTTGGAATTTCTTCCTACCCTTTTTGTGTTGTGGGTGTGGAAAGAAAGGAATGAAAGAATTTTTAGGGATAAGGAGTCCAATTGGGAGAGTATTTTTCACAAGATTAAGAGTGCTTTGTTGGAGAACTTGGGGTTGATAAAGAACTATCATGATCCAAAGAATGAGTGGGAGGCCAAAGTTTATAAGAAGTGGAAGCTTGAAGGAAGGAAAGTTCTAATCCAAAGAAATCTAATGGAAGAGGCTAGGTGGGACTATCCTCCTAATGGATGGGTCAAAATCAATTTTGACAGTACCTTTAAAGGCAACCCTAGAATTGCTGGTTGTGGAGTGGTTATCAGAGATGAATTTGGGAATTGCAAAGGGGCTATGGCTATTCCTATAGGCTTCAACACCAATCAGGTGGCGGAGGCTAATGCTGCCCTCTATGGGTTGTTACTTGCCAAAAGGAAGAATTATAACAAAATATGGATTGAAGGGGATTCCCTAAGTATTGTAAAGTGTTTGAAGAACACTTTGACCCCTTCGTGGTCCATAGCCAATGTTTTAAGTAAGGCAAAAAAAATTATTGACACCTTTGAAAAATGCATGATATCCCACGTTTTCAGGGAGGCAAATTTAGTGGTTGACTGGGATGCGAACGTGGCTTGTAAAAGCCAGGTGGAAATTGAATGGAATGATGGTTCGGATATCCCTTGTGTTAGATCATCATTAATTAGCAAGGAGAGGACAAGGAGTAAGCAACACGTTTTGAATAAAGAGATCATTAATGAGTATTGAGTGCAAAAATCTGTGTGACTATCATGAAGGACAATGGCCTGATTTCAAGACAATTATTGGGGTCCTTTCGCACGAGTTGTGGGCTATGAATAACATTAATTATGGTTATTACAGTTTGAAGGCAAAGTTTTAGAGAGAGGAAATTCATTTGAACTTCGGCTTTCTGTTATTTCACAAAGCCATGGGAGGCAGAAAGAGGAGATGTGAGCCGGTGGACTGTAGTGATTGGAAACAGAATAAGGAAATTTGGAAAATTATCAAAGATGGGGGTCTGGCAAAATTCTTGGAGAGATTACATGGAGGGAAAGTGGTGGTGACCAGAAATTTCATCAAAACTTGGAACAAGGGAAGCATTCTGGTGGGCACGCAAAACATGGAGGTGACTGAGGATGTGGTTGCTGAAGCGACTAGCTTGATGACTGAGGGCATCAACTTCTACAGGGATAGGAAGATTTTGGACAAAGCTTTGGAGGCTTTTGCACCCACGAAGTAGGAGAGAGACTGTATGGTTAAGGTGGACAATTCGTACTTTAACCCTAAGTTCATTTCCAGTTCCTGGCACCTTGTTTTATTTATTATCATAGGCTACATTACCCTTGATGGTTGGTATACTAAAATCTACAACCACCATCTTACTCTTCTAAACCATTTTAGGCACAGGGTTAAGATTAATTTTCCTTTCTATTTACTGAGTTCTTTGAATGCTTCCCTCCTTTACTGGCAAAGGGATCTGGAGGGTGATCATGCCTACCATGAAGGGCTCATGGTTCTCATATTTGAGGTGTTGAAGTCAAAGAAGGTGGAAAGATCTCGGCTCAATAGAAAAGCCCTGGAGGACTATGATACTGATGGGAAGGAGTTAGAGGAGCCATTTATGGAGGAAACATAAGATGAAGAGGGGGATTCTAAGGATTACCAGGAGGATAGCCCTAAGGAGAAAAAAAAGAAAAGGAAGATGGAGGATTCTACTACTGACATGGAATTAGAGGAAGAAGAGAGCAGGGAGGAGAGTCCCAAGAAGCAGGGGAAGAAGAGACCGGAACCTATTGGCAATCGTACTAGAACTAAAATTGGGAAGAAGAAAGTGGCGAAGAGGGTCTTCATATCTTTTGATGAGGGTTCCTCTTCCCAGGGAAAGAATGATCAGGAAAACTATGTGGAAAACAACCTTGCTATGGAGGAGAGTGGGGGTATTGGTAAGGATGTTTGGGTTGAGGAAAAACTCCTGCAAGAAGTTGCACAAGATGTGACTAATATTGAGAAAGATGGGTATGAGAAGGGAAAGGCCAACCTGGATAAGGAGAAGGTGGAAAATCCTAAGGAGAACATGGAGGCAGAGAATAGGGGTCCTGAGATTAATGAGGGGAGGAATGAGGATTTTGAGAATTTAGGGTGCTTGGCCTTCTTGTCTACCCTTAGCATAATGAAGAATGACATCACTATGATGAAATCCAACATCCACCAGCTGCAAAAAGATACGGGGATTCTTAAAAGGATGAACCTGGGGGAGAAAACCTTGGGCCAGACTATTGATGAGCTCACTGACATTGTTGCTAGAGCTGAGGGTGTTGCTACCTTCAATGACAGACTTAATGCCATGGAGGAGAAAATCCAATGCAGTGATGTTTGAACTAGGAAAGTTGAGACTATGGAAAAGAGAATTGACAAGCTGGAGAAGACCATGGGGAATATTGCAAAACAGAGCTTTTCTATCCTCTAGGCTTCAAATGAGCATGTAAAGATCTTGGTTGACAAGTTTGATAATGAGAAAGGGAACCAAGAGATCATAGAGACTAAAGAGGAATAGGTACCTAGTAAGCGTATGAGATCCAGGTCCAGAATGGTGGAAGATGGCAACAAGAACGACATGGAAGAGCTGAAGCTGTCTGCTGCAAACATGCAGATTCTTGCAGACTAGACTACAGAACTGATGAAATGTGTTTAGACAGCAGCTTGCTGTCTTGCTTTCCTTTGTCTTTTGGCTGGTCTTTGTGTTTAAGGACTTGTTTGTGTTTTTTTTTTTGGTGCTATTGCACTTGAACTATTGGAGCTTAAATGTCTTATCTATTTTCTCCTTGTAAAAGGTTTCGGGTCATTTCAAAACCTATTTTTACATAATCAAAACAAGTAAATGCGTATTGCTATAATGAAAAGGACATTTATATTTGTATAAAGCATCTATCGACATAGGTCTAAAGATTTCTTTCTTAGAATTCATTAGTTCAACATATACCTTCTTAGCCACTTCTTGACGAGTATTAGGGTTATCTATGATAAGTGTAGGGAGAAGAATAGGAAGAGGAGGACGATGATTAACATCACCTACCTTAACTTGAGATTTCGAACAACCAACACCATACATATCTAGTTTAGGGGATATATGAACTGGAAACCTAATACCATGCTCATTAACTCCAAGCCCTAAACCTTTATAACCTTGTTTAGTCACCATATTATATCTGATAGTGTACATATTATGTAAAGCTTCTACAGGAGGTGATTGTTTATCATGTTCATGAGTAAAGGTTGTATAAGGTGGAATAATAGGTTTTGAAGAAGTTTCTTTACCCTTTCCTTTAATATCTGCATCATCTTAAAATGGAAGCACTTCCATGATAAGAGCATTTAGCCCTTTAAGTAAGTGGTTTGTGTAATACCCCAAAAATGGGCTATATGTTCATTAACCTCCTACATCATCAATTCGAACGAAATCGACATTAAAGTCCTAACCAAAGGCACATCTAAACATTATCGAATCTTAATTGATTATCCTAAATTCTGCATCAGGGAATATTCCTAGTAATATTCCTAATTATCCTAATTATCTTTGATTTAATGATTATTTGGTGATAAATCTTATTTATCCTAAAGTTTGATTAATTGAATATTCTCAATATTTAATTAATTAGATTTAATTCTGCCACTTAATTGTTTAATTGAAGTTAATTCTATTTATTCCTAAATTGTATTATTTAATTTTGACAATAAATCCAAAATCCTATGAATAATTGATTAAATTTTTATTTAATTAATTAAAGCAAGTTGTCAATTTTTAATAATATTGTTTTTGAATAAAAATTTAAAAAATAATTGATTAACCCATAAATCAATTGTTTTATTTTTCAAAATCAGTTAAGTTGGAAATAAATCACTTTATTATTAAATTAATTCATAAATAAATCATGCACAATCAGAAAAGCAGACAACTATCAATTATCAATTAAATCTAAACTCTATTTTGAGTTGAACTCTGCTTTTTGCATGTTTTTGTGAGTTAATTATCCTTTATTTAAAAATAACTCAAAAATCAACCTGAGTTATTTGAGTGATTTATGGATTTTTTTTCATGCACCTCCAAAGCCCTAGATTTCTATAAATCCAGGCTCAGCTCTTCATTTGAGATCGATCCATCCATGAATTGCACACTCACGCTATCAAATTGGAGACTGAAGAATCGATCTTGAGAATTCGAGTTGTGAGATTTTTATTGTTTTTGCATAGTATCCATATCATTTAGAATATTATTGTTAGATCATTTTAGCATATCAATTTTCATATTAGCATAGATTCATATCAAGTTTTCATTATTGCATAGAAAAACAAAAAAAAATAGATTAATTGCATTCATTCCATATCTAGATTTTGCATTCAAATCCTTCGTTTAGGTGTTGTCAAGGTCACTGATCTTGGTATAATCTAAGAATACATACTCGCATCTACTAGAAGGCAGTAAATCACTTGGTTAGTTTAGCTTTTCATTTATTGCACGATTTCGATTTCAACTAACCTCTAATGTTTTACTGAAGTATTGTGTCTACAGATCAGGTACAAAATTCACACACACAGTTTGGGGTCATGTCAAGCACCTTGATCAGGTCTTTGCATGTATTTGACTTTTCTCCCCGCTTTCCACTTCTTCCCCACACTTGATTTCTTCATTCTAGGTGAAATTAGGGTTAGGATCTTAAGGATTCTCTTGAATTTCCCTCTTCTATGGCTTTATTTTCTAGGTAGGGTTTAGAAATGGATCCTCCTGGGCTTCATCATAGTAATCATAGGATTTTATGTCTATCTCTGACATTCTATCCTGTTCTGGCATCAGTTCTAGGTTTCTGGGCATCCCCGAGACCTCCTGACTTGGTTCTGAGTCAAACTGGGACCAAGGTCAGGGTCGAGTTAGAACTTGACTAGATCAGGGTCGACCTCAACCCTGACTAGGTTAGATCCAACCTTGACTTTGACCCCTTCCTCCAAAATTCCAATTTCCAAAATTTCTGAGCTTTGGGCTTTCAAGAGATTTATTTTCCCACCTCCGGGTCGGCCATTTCGGGTTTCGGAATGGTAAATCCTTTAATTGCATTTAATCTAGGTATATTTTCTAAAAGTGAGGACCTAATTGGGATTTAATTCTCTAAGGTGGCCCATCTAGAGGAATGTGCCCTAGATCACTATAAAAGGAGGCCTTCCTCTCTCATTTTCACATCAAGTTTTCACATCTCATCTCAAGCAATTGCAAGCTCTCAAGCTCTCAAGTGCAAGTGCAAGTCTTCAAGCATTCAAGTGTTCAAGCATCCATCCATCAAGGAGATCCATTGTTAGCTATTGAAGGATTCAATCTCTTTGGAGCCCCCTTGAAGATCCATCCTTCTCCATTCATTCAAGCCTTCTCATATGCAAAGATCAATTCAAGATTGGTGTTGAAGATCAAATACCAATGATTGGAGACATCCTACATCCTACATTCATTCCTACTTGTGGATTTGAGGATTCGAATCCTCTAAAAGGACTTCAACATAAGCGAGGTGATTTGTTTCGATTACTTTGTTTATGCACAATACATTTCAATTCAATTTCAAGGTTAATTCCTAAACTGGGGTTTGACCAAGGCAAACCTCCCATACAACAAAACCCCCATTTTCTTGCAGGTATAGGTGCAGAGTTTTAGATCTGAGAGTGAATTTGGATACCCTTTTCGGTAAACTTCTGAGATCTACGAACATAATTTGAATAGGACTTCAAATAAAGAATGTGGTATTTGACCTTTTATGAGGGTCAAACCCGAGCCGAGCCATCTTGAGGAAAAATTTCTGGGTTTTCTCTATCTCAGCATTTCCAGTCCAGGATAGGTTTCAGATTTTCTCGAAAGTGTACACATACATCAGAATTCAACATTTTCTAGATCTGCCCTAATTTGAGGTTAATACTTGTATTTCAATTATTCTATATTCTAAACATAATCCTCCACATAGGGAAATATTGGATTTACTCTCTCTTCCTACTCTTTTCCATAAATTGATTTGATTGTGCATTAACCTTTTGTTTGATCAAATCGGATCTCTTCTTTGGGGAATTTGGGTTTGAGAATAGGTCTCATATTTCCCCCTTTACATTTGAATAGGGGTGAATCCATTTTACCACTATTCATTTTGGTGAACCTAACATACTTACCCTCTTTTCTTTTGTGGAATTGGATGCCTTATTGTGCTTTCCTTTTATCTTGTTAGTATTAGATTTGTCCTTTGTGATTGATCTTGCATGCTAATTAGATTTCATATTCATGTTTTATGTGTTCTTAGTTTAGTTCATTTGCATTACATTAGTTTATGAGCTTTACTACCACTAGTCCTACTTATAACATTCTGATTAGAAGAAGTCGTAGACTCATGGGTGCCTTTGATCCTGAATCTTCTTCTCCTTTCCATAGGATCCTCGACGATAACTTGATTCTTCATGATTCCAATCCTACTATGGAGCAAAACTCTTCTCACTCATCTCATGATGAGGATGACGCTTTAAGAGTTCCTCCTGAACAAGTCCAAAAACTTTCCACTGAACTTGATAAAATGGGTAATTGGCTTCTTCAAGAAAACAATAATCAAGATTCCATTCAAGCTATAGAGGCTCTTAAGAAAGAAAGTTCTCCATGATAGTGATCAAGGTGTTAAACTCTTGCGTGGTATTACTCATCTTGTCAATCCCAATGTTAAACCTTTAGCTCAAGATGCTCAAGATTTAGGTTTGATTCCTCCTATCACTAGTGTTGAACCTCCTTCTAATCCTTTACCTCGTATTCCTATCTATACTCCTTCTTTGGTGACTATGATGGTTCCCTTTGTTCCTTTGAGTGTTCCTCTTATGTCCCTTCCTACATCACAACCTTCATATCATAATGTTCCTTTTACTTATTCCAATCCGCTTCCAACTATAGTTCCTAGTGTTCCTCCAGTTGTGTCCTCTATTCCTGCAACTTCTTACACTTTACCTAGTGTGTCTAATGTTGCTACTCCCCCTATTTCCTCTAATGATTCAACCATCATTAGTTTGGCTCAAACTATATCATCCTTACAACAACTTGCTTCCTTAACTCAAAACAAGTCTAGTATTCCTACATGTGACATGGGAAGTCCCTTGTCTCGAGATATTATTCGTACTCCTGTTGCTCAGCAAGGTGAGATGCCTTGTCTTGAGAATTATAATGGAAAAGGAGATCCTATTCATCATGTTAAAACATTTCAAATCTTGTGTAGTGATTATGCTCATGACCATAAGATTTTAGCCAAATTGTTTGCTAGAACTTTTCGTGACAAGGCCTTACAATGGTATTGTTTCTTGCCTCCTTATTCAATTGACTCCTTTCCACAACTTGCTAATGCCTTTATTCAACAATTTCAAAATAATATTGGCCCGCAAGTGTCATTGACTAATTTAATGCATTGTAAATAAAGTGCTAAAGAAAAATTGACTGAATTTATTGGTAGATTTAAGCATTTGCATGCTCAGATTTCCTATCTTGTTCCTGATATTGATATTCAATGTATGTTTGTTTCAAATTTGCAAAAGGATATTAGAGATAAGATTCTGCTTACTGAATTTACCTCTTTTCAACAACTTTGTGCAGTGCTTCATCATTATCAATTACAAGTGAGTCAATTTGAGAGCACCACTCCAATGGCTCCTGTTCCAGTTGATAAGAGTGATGCTGCTCCTAATCCAAACAAGTTTCAAAAATTCAATAATTATGTCAAGATAAACAAATAAGTGAATGCAGTTGCTGATTAGGTTGTTGTTGCATCTCATAATGCCACTTCTGCATCCACTACTTTTTGATTAAATCGTACGTTTACTCCTCTTTCTGAAACTTTACATGCTATTATGAATAGGTTGTTAGCTGCTAATATGATTACTTTACCTCCTATTCGACCTCTTTTATCTACTACGATTGCATCTAAATCTTTTGATCAAAATGCTTTTTGTCAATATCATCATCAGAATGGTCACGATACTGAGAGATGTTATTCTTTAAAACATAAGGTTTAAGATCTAATTGATTCTAAGGTTTTATCTGTTGATAATCTGGATAGCAGTGGGAATCAATCTGTCTCTCCTCCTAATCAAAACCTTCAAATTTATACGAACCCTTTACCTACGCATGATACTAATACTATTGCTCAACCATTTGTTATGGAAATTGTGTATGATTCAAAGATGGATGATCTCAATCATGTGGTTAATCAAGTGGAGCATGTTGATCAATTTGTATCTCCACCTCACCCTCAACCTCAAATTCAAACTCCGATTCAACCTCAAGTTCATACGCAATCTCAACCAAAACCTAAACCTAAAATGAAATCTCAACCTAAAACTCGACAATAATTTAAGAATAAAAGACCTCGGGAACTTTTGATTACCTTTGATGACTCTGAGACTATTAAAGCTCTTGATGGTCCCCTTTACATTGCTGCTAGGGTTGCTCAGATACCTACTCGTGGTTGTCTTATTGATCCTACCTCCTTAGTCAATGTTATCACTGAAGAAATTTTTTTTATGAAAATCTTACAACGTGACTTTTATGATACATCAAATGTGTGGATTCAAACTTTCAATGGTTTTCTTTATCCATCATTTGGTTCTATTACTTTACCGGTTGAACTTTTTGGAAAAATTGTGAACACTACCTTTGTTGTGGTTCCTACTTCTAATCAATTTCAAGTTAAGCTAGGTTTACCTTGGTTGACTGCCATACATGTTTCTTCACCTATCCATAAGTGTCTTAAGTTTATTCATGATGGAGAAGTGAAGATGATTAATCATAGTCTATATCAATCTAGGCCTAGAGATTGTGCTGCTCTAGATTTCTTTTGGCCTTCATTACCTAATTCATGTTCTGCTCACCCTGATAATCTTTTTCAATCATATCAAGATTATAAACATCATAAAATCCTTGAATTAAGTTCACCTCCTATGGATCTTAATCATGGTCTTTTACCTACACATTTGATACCTCCCTTAACTATGGCTTCTAGTTCTGTTAATCAAGTTCCTTCTACCAAATCTATTAAAGATCATGTGATTGTTTCTCCTATGGTTGATAATCCTATTAATCTTCCTAAAGCACCTGTGAAGGATCTTGTGATTGTTCCTCTTAGTTCTCAACCTCTTTCAAATAAATCAAAACATAATCGCTCTGCTAATAAACGTCATAAAAAATGTCGTGCTCATGCTAAAGCTAAAAGATCTCTACCTTCTTCAGATAAATCTATGCATAATGTGTTAGACAATGTTGCTACTAATAATGATGTTCACATGCATGATTATGATGATTCTATTCATATCTTAGATCCTATTTTAATTAACTTGGATGAATAAGATACTCTTGCTGATACTGATGATGTTAATGATGAATATGAGACTATTGACATTGACATTGATTTACCTAATATGCTTTCATCGCAATTAACTCTTACACCTAGTGTCGAACATAGTGATTCTCAAGAGGATCCTTGTTTGGAACTAGCTATCATTCCTACTATGTTTGATATAGTCCCTTTTGTGAGTTACCCACCTTCCCTAAATGATATACAATGAGATAGAGGAAGTAGGCGGCACGCTTGATCGACTTGTCCTTCGTAGTAGCTTTGTTGTGTGTTTGCCTTCTATACTATGTTTCTCTCGTAATGTGTTTGCTAAATATTGTTAGATTTTTTTATACGATCCTTGTTACTCATTTGGTGCAAGGTGATGAAGGAATCGGAACTGTTCTTCCAAATGCTTCTATATGTATCTCTATTCTTCTATGCATTGTTCAATGTTATGTTGTAACTGTGCTATTGTCCATAAATGTTTCCTTGTGTAATATGCTTGGATTCGAGATATGGTAGCACTAATTCTTTTTGGTCTCCATGTCGTGGTCCGAAAAGATTCTCCTTCATATATCTTATGTGATCTTTCCTCCTTTGTGATTGTAGTTCTACTTTCTTTGGAGAATGATGTCAATTCATTTGCAATAATATCATATATATATTATCTTATGATCATACTAACCCCACAAAAAGTAGATCCCTTTTGTGTCCTTTGTATGTTTCTATGATATTTCCCTTGATATGTCTTCGTCTGGGGGCATCTCAACGTGGAAACATAATCAGTGGAGTTGTTTATATTTTTGTTAAAGCCATTGCTCCTGTTAAAGTGTCAACAATGACTTTAACGTGGGGGCATACGCTCTGCTCACCTGTTGCACACATACACTTTTCAATACACACATATTTTTCAAGATACTTTTTTTTTCCCTTTTTGGATTAGTGACTAATCCTTAAAGCATGAATTTATATTTTAGGATCTCTTGATCCCTCCAGTTTCAAATATACACATATATTTTGATCCCTTAAGGTTGAAAGTGTCCTTAAGATTGGATCTCTTTTATTTTCAATTTTATTCTTATGGAATAGAATATTCCTAAGGATAAATCCTTGATGGGTTGACTAGTGAGTAGCCACATTCACTAGGCAGTTCAATTCCATCTTTCTAGTTGCACCATTTTCCTATGTGGTTCACAATGGGACATAAGTTCTCCTTGGGTGAGGTAATCACACCTTCGTTCTCTCTTTAGAGATGTTTCTCTTATTATGATTTAGGAGTCAATGAAGACTTGAGTCCTTGGGGGCTTAAGGTTTCTCTTTGTCCCTTGGATTATGATAAGATTATCTTGTTATTTTGATCTCCTTTACCAAGAGTTTGCATCGAGTCCATACTCTTGCTAAAGTGGGGGCTTAATGTATCATCTTAAAATGGAAGCACTTCCATGATAAGAGTGTTTAGCCCTCTGAGTAAGTGGTTTGGGGTCATGTCAAGCACCTTGATTGGGTCTTTGCATGTATTTAGCTTTTCTCTCCGCTTTCCACTTCTTCCCCGCACTTGATTTCTTCATTCTAGGTGAAATTAGGGTTAGGATCTTAAGGATTCTTCTGAATTTCCCTCTTCTATGGCTCTATTTTCTAGGTAGGGTTTAGAAATGGATCCTCCTGGGCTTCATCATAGTAATCATAGGATTTTTTGTCTATCTCTGACATTCTATCCTGTTCTGGCATCAGTTCTAGGTTTCTGGGCATCCTCGGGACCTCCTGACTTGGTTCTGAGTCAAACTGGGACTAGGGTCAGGGTCGAGTTAGAACCTGACTAGGTCAGGGTCGACCTCAACCCTGACTAGGTCAGGTCCAACCTTGACTTTGACCCCTTCCTCCAAAATTCCAATTTCCAAAATTTCTGGGCTTTGGGCTTTCAGGAGATTTATTTTCCCGCCTCCGGGTCGGCCATTTCGGGTTTCGGGATGGTAAATCCTTTAATTGCATTTAATCTAGGTATATTTTCTAAAAGTGAGGACCTAATTGGGATTTAATTCTCCAAGGTGGTCCATCTAGAGGAATGTGCCCTAGATCACTATAAAAGGAGGCCTTCCTCTCTCATTTTCACATCAAGTTTTCACATCTCATCTCAAGCAATTGCAAGCTCTCAAGCTCTCAAGTGCAAGTGCAAGTCTTCAAGCATTCAAGTGTTCAAGCATCCATCCATCAAGGAGATCCATTGTTAGCTACTGAAGGATTTAATCTCTTTGGAGCCCCCTTGAAGATCCATCCTTCTCCATTCATTCAAGCCTTCTCATATGCAAAGATCAATTCAAGATTGGTGTTGAAGATCAAATACCATTGATTGGAGGCATCCTACATCCTACATTCATTCCTACTTGTGGATTTGAGGATTTGAATCCTCTACAAGGACTTCAACATAAGTGAGGTGATTTGTTTCAATTACTTTGTTTATGCATAATACATTTCAATTCAATTTCAAGGTTAATTCCTAAACTGGGGTTTGACCAAGGCAAACCTCCCATACAACAAAAACCCCCATTTTCTTGCAGGTATAGATGCAGAGTTTTGAATCTGAGAGCGAATTTGGATACCCTTTTTGGCAAACTTCCAGGATCTGTGAACAGAATTCGAATTGGACTTCAAATAAAGAATGTGGTATTTGACCTTTTATGAGGGTCAAACCTGAGTTGAGCCATCTTGAGGAAAGATTTCTGGGTTTTCTCTGTCTCGGCATTTCTAGTCGAGGACATGTTTCAAATTTTTCTGAAAGTGTACACAGACATTAGAATTCAACATTTTCCAAATTTTCTCTCATTTGAGGTTAGTACTTGTATTTCAATTATTCTATATTCTAAACATAATCCTCCACATAGGAAAATATTGGATTTACTCTCTCTTCCTACTCTTTTCCATAAATTGATTCGATTGTGCATTAACCTTTTGGTTGATCAAATCAGATCTCTTCTTTGGAGAATTTGGGTTTGAGAATAGGTCTCATATTTCCACCTTTACATTTGAATAGGGGTGAATCCATTTTACCACTATTCAATATCATCATGCATCGGAAGAGAAGGTAAATCAAAGAAATCTTGCACATTTGCATCCTGAACTATAGCTTGAATCCCATCATAAGTACAGGAATATTGAGGATGAACAAATGGAGAATCAAGTATCGGATTAGGATTAGGAAGATTAGGATTAGGATTAGGATTGATAGGATTGAGATTAGGAAGATTAGGAGATGGTGTATCATCTACCAAATTCTTCACATAATCCAAAAGAGTAATAAGGTTACCACATAAATCTTTAATGAAAGTTTTGAATGTAGGAAGTCTAGTGTCGGTCAACTTTACAAAAGCATAGGCAAGAGAAAAGTGAAGGGTCGTCAATGTAAGGAAGTGAATAATACTCTCATAAACATCATAAGTATTGTAAAAAGATGCTAAAAGAAGGGTAATAAGGAACATGACCATACACCAAAGCATTTTAACAATCTCCATAGTAAAATGAAATGTTTTTAATATTTTATTGAATATGTAGATTTTTTTTGTATTTTTGAATTTTAGAATGCAAGAGCATAAACTATATCTAATCTAAATGCAAGAAAAGATCTAAAATCTAACACAATAAGGCATCTAATTCCACAAAAGAAAGGAGAGTAGGTATGTCGGGTTCACCAAAATGAATAGGGTGAAATAGTATCTACCCTAAAATGTATGGGGGAAATATGAGATCTACTTCTAAATCCAAATTTCCAAAGGAAAGATCCAAATTGATCAACTAAAATGTTAATGCACAATTGAATCAATCTATGGAGAATATGAAAGAGGAAGAAAACTTTATATTTCCCTATAAAGGAGATGTGCTTGAAATTTGAAATAATTGAAAGACAAATACTAACCTTAAAATAGGGTAGATCTGGAAAATGTTGATTTCTGATGTCTATGTGCAGTTTCGGGTAATTCTACAACCCGTTTCAGATTGGAAATGCCAAAATGAAGAAAACCCAGAAAACTTTTATCTTTTTGACAGCAGGTAGTCTTTGACCTTGATAAAAGGTCAAAGGCTACATTAATATTTTGAAGGTCGACTTTGACTTTGTTCATAGATCTTGAAAGTTCATCGAAAAAGGTATCCAAATCCAATCTCAGATCCGCAGTTGCGCACCTGTACCTACAAGAAAAAGAGGGTTTTTGTTGTTTGTTTGAGAGGTTTGCCTTGGTCAAACCCCAGTCTAGAATCAACCTTAATATTGAAATTGAAATGAGAATGCTAGCCAGTAGTAGAAGTAGATCTAACAATGAAGCTATGCAATTGTATTTCAAATGTAAACGAATATATTGATATGAAAGCTTGAACATAACAATAGCAAATGTAAATCAAAACTATGAAAGTAAATGCAAAACCTCCATGTTTGTATGCTTGAAATCCACCTTGATAGAAGAATGAATGGATCTAGAAGATGAACAAAGGATCTTGAAGGAAGATCACATCATCATGATGGCTAGATCTAGGGTTTGAATGATGAATCTTGCATGTTTGAACCAAATCCCTTCAAAGGCTTGAATGCTTGAATCCTTGATCTTCAATGGAGAACTTGAATGGAGAAGAGGGCTTGAATGCTTCCTTGAAAATGCTAGATGAAATGATTGCTTGATATTTCTTGAGAACTTGAAAGCTTGATGGCAAGAGGAGATGATCTCATAAAACTTGATGATGAAAATGAGAGAGGAAGGCCTCTTTTTATAGTGATCTAGGGCACAAACCTCTAGAGAAGGCCGACATTGGGGAATTAAATTCTAATTAACCTTAACCCCTAGAATTGGACCCATATTAAATGCAATTTAAGGATTTACCATATTAAAACCCGAAGTGGCTAACCCGGAGGCGGGAAAAATAATCTTTTTGAAACCCGATACCCAGAAATCATAAAGTCTTGAAATTTGAAATCTAGGTCAAGGATGAGGTAGACCCCGCCCTAGGTCAAGATCGAGGTCATCCTTGACCTAGGTCAGGGTTGAGGTCGACTTTGACCCTCAAGGTCAACTTTGACCTTGAGGTCAGAAACCTCAAGACCTCAGTCCATAATGCCAGGAAATACATAAATAAAGTGAAATCAGGTGCAAAGAGAAGCAAAATGGGGGGAAAAAGTTAGATTCAAGAAAAGACTTGATCAAGGTGCTTGACATGACCCTAGACCACTCACTCAAAGGGCTAAACACTCTTAACATGGAAGTGCTTCCATTTTAAGATGATACACATACCAATCTTGCTTTGTTTCTTACTACAACTCCTTCATTCATTTTGTTTTTGAAAACCCATTTAGTTCCTGTTACATTTTTGTTTTTAGTTCTACGAACCAATTCCCAAGTGTTATTTTTCTCTATCTGATCTAATTCTTCCTTCATAACATTTATCCAAGATTCATCTCTACAAGCTGCATCTATAGTATTTGGTTCAACTTGAGAAATCAAACAAATTTCTTCTTTAGCCTTTGATCTAGTCATTACTCCTTGATTTGTATTACCAATAATTTGTTTTTCATGACGGTTCATCTTTACTTACCTCAGAGTATTAGGAATCTCAGTATCCTCATTTGTATCATCATCACAAGTCTCATTTTTGCATTCAACCTCAACAATTTCTTCTTCTTCTATAGCATCAACCTCCTTGATCTTTGTATTCTGATTATAATCATACATTCTCTCTTGTATCTAAAATCTTTCACCTATCTTCACATTGTTACTTTCAATCATCTTTCTTAATCTCATATTAAAGCATTTGTAAGCCTTTCTCTTAGTAGAATAACTAAGGAAAATTTCTTCATCACTTCTAGCATCAAACTTCCCTATCTCATCATCTCTCTTGATATAATATTTACTACCAAATATTTTGAAATATTTTACAGTAGGAGTATGATCAAACCATAATTCACAAGGAGTCTTATTTGTACCTTCTCTGATTTGTATTATGTTCAAAGTGTACACTATTGTCCCAACAACTTCTCTCCAATGCATATGAGATACATTTCCTTCAAGCAACATTGTCCTAGCAACATCAAGTATAGTTCTATTTCTTCGCTCTGCTATCCCATTTTGATGTGGAGTCCTAAGAGCAGATGTCTGTCTTTATATTCCATGCTCTTCGCAGTATGAATTGAATAAATCTGAAGTAAACTCTCCACCTCTATCTGACCTTAAACATTTTATCTTTAAACCTGATTCATTTTCTACTTTTTCTTTGAATATCTTGAATTTATCAAATGCTTCTGATTTCTCTTTCAAGTAAGTGACCCACATCATTCTAGAAAACTCATCAACAAAAAGTATAAAATACCTTTCACCATAGTATGATCTTGTCCTTGTAGGTCCACATAGGTCTGTATGTACCAGATCCAACTTTTCTTTTGATGTATATGGTTTAATTTTGTAACTACTTCTAGTTTGTTTTCCCATAACACATTCTCTACATATAGTATTAGATGGTTTCACAACCTTCGGTAGGTCTCTCACTGCATTAGTCGGGCTTGCCTTCACAATATTATCAAAATTAACTTGACAAAATCTTATGTGCCATAACCAACTGTCATCTACCTTCGCAACAAAATAAGAGGCTCCAAATGTATTTAATTGAAATACATTACCTCTAGATTTAGTACCGGTTGCAATCAACTTTCCTGCCTTACTTCTGATAAAACATTTACCATCAGTGAATTGTAATTGAAACTCTTTGTCCTTCAGCTGTCCAATACTCAACAAGTTATGCTTAAGTCCATCAATAAGTAGTACATTATCAGTATTAGTCTTTCCATCCAAAGTAATAGATCCTACTCCTATGATAGGTTTAGGAACATTGTCTCTGAATCTCACAACACCTCCATCATACTTCACTAATTTAAAAAACTTATTTTTGTCTCCAATCATATGATGTGAGCAACCATTGTCTATAATCCATTCAGATTTCTTGTCAACATGAGATAGTAAATATTTTTCCTCATGAAATGGTTTTTCATCTTTAATAGCAATAAATCCAATCTCCTCATAATCCAAATCATCATCATCAGAAATACCTTCACTAGCATAATACATTCTTTATCCTTTGAATATTTAGACTTGAAAAACTCAGGTTTGTGCTTAGGAACTCTTGTAGGACATCTAGATGCAAAGTGACCTATCTTATTGCATGAAAAACATTTCAAATGTAACTTTCTTTCAAATTTACCCTTACCTCTCTTTTCTCTTCTAGCAATCAGTGCAACAAGTTCATCCATCTTTCTTTCTTCTACTTGTATCTGTTCCCATTCTTCAACATATTCATCGAGCTCTTCTTTTATGCTCTCACTGTTGGTGCTCGGAAGTGCAAACATTATCTTTTTGTGTGCAAATGCTTTAAATGTAGATTCAACTTTAGGTACAATATCTCCCATTTCTGCAGCTTCAAAAGTAGTTAGCTTTGTAATCAACATTTCTCTGCTAAAGTTTGGAATCAAAGGTATAATCTCTTTTATAGCCTAAATTTTGGTTTTGTAAATAGGTGTCAATGATCTAAGAATCTTCAAAATGACTTCTTCCTCTTCAAAAGTGCCTCCACAATTTTTGATTCCAATCATAGCTTTTGTAACTCTTTGTACATAAGCCCTAACACTTTCATCATCCTTCCTTTATAGCTTCTTCATCCTTGTTTTCCAGTTCTGTAACTTCACTCATTTTGTAAACTTTTCTCCTTCATACAATGATTCTAATCTTGTCCAAATCTTGTGTTCCAAATCCAGATCTTTTACCTCAATAAATTTTCCTTCGGAGAGTGCGCTGATTAGTGCTTCCCTTGCGACCATGTTGTATGAAAATATCTTCTTTTCATCATCAGTAGCTTTTTCCATTTCATCCTTAGTCTTCATATCCACCTAATTCTTTGTAATCATCCAATAATCAATGCCAAAACATAGCAAGTGAGTTCGCATCTTGTTCTTCCAGTTGTCAAAGTTTTCAGGATCAAATTTTGGACTATCCTTCCTATAAAATGCCATCTCCAAGATCTCCTCAAGTTGTTAAGCTTTCTCTCTAAGGACTAGTAGCTCTGATACCAATTGTTAGGAATAATAGTCCACCAATATAACTGAAAGGGGGGGTGGGGGGTGAATCAATTATATGATAGATTATTAAACTTTAAACTTTGAATAACAACAATATCAAATCAAATGAACATAATGAATGCCAACACAATAACACAATATTTGTTGTCGAGGAAACCATGTTAAAGGTAAAACCTCGGTGGGAATTAACACCCACTAATGATGTACTGAGAGTATAGTATCCTTGTTAGAATATCTAGCCTTGTTAGGAGCTAAGTAAAACATTACAGTATATAGTCCTTGTTAGAGGACAGACCCTGTTAGGAGTCAAGAAAAAGAAGGGCGGGCTCACTATCCAAAGAAGGTTACGTCCACCTTCAGAACTCACTGTTCGCAACACAAGTGTATATAAAGAAATACATAATCTTTTGAATTGTCTGATAGCAACTGTCTTTGCTTGATCAGTTCCAATGAAGTATACAATTATCCTTTTCTCTACATCCAATAGACATAAGCTCATAACTTCCATAATTCTCCTTTTACATCACATACATTCTCTCTGTATCTTTTCAAAACAAAAGATCTTACATATATATCCTATTACATTCTACATGATCAGGTCGGACAATTAGGCTTTCCTGAAATACAAATAATTACATAACTCCTTGCTAAGATACACACGATATCTAAAACAAGTATACACCAATTACATTATAACAATTAAGGACCGAAATCCTTAGATCTAGTTTGCCATCCATAATACATGCTATATCTCTGAATTCGGCTTCCAAATAGGTCTTCTCCAAAACACATGCCACAACTAACATCGTCCTACTTTCTGTACCTTGCGCATACCAATGAACCTTCTTCAATACACTATTTGTCATCCCTTAAGCTTGCATACACTGAATCCATACCTTCTATAAGATATACCAAAAACACAGAGACTTACTCTGTCAACTTTCACTGTCATTATCTAGTAACCAGTCTTCACCAAAACATCTGTAACTCAGCCAATGCACAACATTACATCATACAATCTTGGATATAAGATCATAACATCTTCATGTACTCTCATCTGACTTCACATGTTCAAAAACATCTGTATAGTGTTCGTACACTGTAATAACCAACTTATTCTCTTCACAAAAACATATGTTGACATCAGTGACAAAACATGAATGACAACAACAACTCCAACATCACTCAATGTAGTGATTAAACATATTAAATGTATCAAAAATCTCCCCAATGCATTAGCAATATCCAACAATCTCCATTAAGGAATCCACTGAATAATGCACAAGGACATGATAATAAAAAGATGAACATAAAGAAAGCATTTTCTACTTGATCGTCTACATAAAAGAGATTATATTAAATCAATGTGTGTGTGTGTTCAAAATGTGAAACAAGGAGCAAGGTGTGTGCCCCCATAATAAAGCGATTGCCTTAACGAGAACAATAGCTTTAAAAGAGCATACATGCACCCATAAGAGACATTTCTACTATGACATGCCCCCAAGAAAGGACAAACCAAGGGAAATGAACACATGACAAAAGAGAGCACGAAAGGGATCTATTATCTCAATGGTCAGTATGATCATATTGTTAGATAATTGAGAGGGGGGTGAATCAGTTAAGTCCAGTTATCCTATAGTCCAAAATACTCCTTGATGTATATATCAAAACTTTCAAATCAATTTATCAACTCGGTAAAATATCAACTATGCCTTTCTCTTTATATACAGATTACCAGTAAATTAAATATCGTGTTAACCAATCTATCCAGTTATAGCAACGTGCAAAGTAAAATAAAAATTCAACACTGGGCATTTGCCTACTCAATGTGGTGCGGGTAAAAATAAATATGTTGTGTCATGGTGGAAGGGTGCCTTGGCTCATCACTATTTGGTGGAGAAGAAACCTGTTTCATAGAAAAGCTTCTCCCAAGTGGCAGTGCAGGGTCCCCCTCCCTCTCTTGTTGGTCGGGATTCTGCTCTTGGGAATCTATTGGTAGTTGGTGCTTCAGCTAGGGCTTTGCCTCCTGTAGGAGGTCTCTTTGGGAATTTGATGGCACTGTTGGTTGCTGGTGATGCTATTGCTGGTGTGTTGCTGGCTGCTAGTGCTTCGTCGGTTGCTTCGGCTAAGGTTTTATCTCCTGCTGGATCTTTTTCTGGGAAGTTGCAAGCTTCAAAGGTTGTTGGAGTTTTTAGAGTTTTACCGGTTGCTGAATCTTTGCTATTTGTTGAGCCATCATTGGTTGCTTTGGCTAGGGATTCATCTTCTGCTGGAGGTTTTTTGGTGGCGAAGAATTTGCAGGTCTCACTAGATGATGGAGATTGTCCTCCTATCTCTCTGGTTGTTTCATTTTTTGGTTTGGCTAGGGAGGCAACACTTTTGTCTTCTCCTGGTGGTATGGAGGTCATGGCTCCTGTTTGGTCAATTGGTTTTGTGGCTGCCTCTATTGGTAGCCAGGATTGCTCTAGCTTGGCTGATGATACTTTAATTTGGCAGGTTGAGGTGGCTAGAGTTGAAGAGGGTTGGATCATTGTCAAAGGAAAAAAACTTAAGAAGGCCTCCTCTTCGTTTGATACAACTCTTTGTTCCCATCAGAAGGGTTCTCCAGGAAAATCCTAGTGTTGGATTTCTTTTTAGTTTTGGGTTGCATGATAGTTGTTTCATGCTTGAATCGTCTAGGTTGTGGGAGCCTTTTGTAAAACCCTCTCTTTGGTCTTAACCCATTTTGTTTAATGGGCTTTTTTGAATATCCTTAGTGACCTTAATGTACAGGGTTTCAGGGCCCCTTCAAAACCTATTTTTACCTTTATCAAAAACAAT
Organism: Chamaecyparis obtusa; assembly: GCA_027943335.1. Classification (NCBI taxonomy): domain Eukaryota; kingdom Viridiplantae; phylum Streptophyta; class Pinopsida; order Cupressales; family Cupressaceae; genus Chamaecyparis; species Chamaecyparis obtusa. The sequence continues at coordinate 501,323 of BSBK01001077.1, forward strand.
TCAACACATCTATACACATAACACATAGATTTTTAACGTGGAAATTATGTTAAGAGAAAAACCACCTAGGACCGGTAACCCAAAATAGTTCACTGTTCTGAAGTGAGCTCGGTTTGGAGCCAACCCTATTAAAGGTTACAAAACACTCTGTAAGGTGTGACCTAGTTAGAGGATTTATCACTAACAGTTCTCCCTTGACCAATCATTCACTATGGGGTCAACAAGAAAATAATCAACATTCATTGAATGCCATATTAAAATATAAAGACTATTAAGTCTCACTCGGTTAAGATATTTATCTGTAACAATGGTTAAACTGATACAATAATGATCTGATTCAAATACAACTTGATATGCAAATTTTCAGATCTATGCTAAGCTCAAAATACCTCTGATTAATTATCAATTCAATGTCTCTATTTCCTCCAACTCTGTTATGCTTGGAAATTGCTTTCTCTATCGCTCGATGTTGTCTGCAGATTTGCTCAATTATGTCTTCAACCAGTTTGATCAACGTTGCATGAAATCAATTCCTTCACGCAAATTCTCCTGCAGCATTAGACTCAATAATGAATCTCATGTCTCCTTATATAGACATCATAAACCGTTTTATTTCCATCCATAGATTTTGCCCCTTAATCTTCACCGTAGATTTTGTCGCTTTAACCTTCCTCGACAGTTATGTCAATAACACGTTTCATTCTCCTTCATCCGATCATCCTAAAATTTTGTTAGTCATTTGATCATCATAAAAAATGTTATCTTTTACCTCAGAATCATAAACAATTGTCCAACTCATCATCTTCAGTCGACAGTCACAAGTTTCATTTATTTATTTTACTCGGTCAATACCATAATGCATCGATGTCTTCTTACTCGATTAATACTATACTCGGTATACACTACACTTGCTCGGTGTCTACTAAATTCTTCATTTACCGACCACATAAACTTGTTCATTCTTGATCTTCAATATATAATAGGTTCATGTAATACCATCAAGTCATTAACATAATGTCATAGACTCATCAATAAGTTACCCAATGTATACCATATCCATATATTTCTTATCCATCTCAACTTCATGTAGATATCTCTTTCCTTTACCATTTTTCTTGTTAAGATGTTTGTAATCATCATGATAAGTACAGTCAAAACTAATTGTTAGCTTGTGGTGACTAATCAGGAAAGTACTATCCAGGAAAGTACTGTACAAAGCAACAAGGGCCATCTAAATAAATATAAAAAAATCATATAATAAGAAACACATCAAGGGGGGAGCACATTGCAACAAGAAAACAAAAAGAATCCATCATACAAGAGGAGCTAGTCAAGTGTATTGCCTGCCCTCCCCCCCCATCTCAGTTTGTAGTAATTAGGGGAGGTGGGCAATACATAAGAGGAGAAACATAAAGTATGACAAATGGACCAATATCCAGTTCCAAACAAAGACCATGTTGGGAAGATGGGTCACTTTGTTCATCACTGGGACTAAGAGATAATTGTTTTGTAAATGTAGCTGGTAAATCATCATTAACATCACTAAGTTCATACATATCATAAGAATCATTAGCATGAATATCATCATTTGCATTAGAAATGTTGAAATCATCAACATCAAGAGTATCTTCTTCATCCAAATTAATTGTAATAGAATCTAAGACATGAATATAATTATCGTGTTTGTTAAATTTCATCTCTTTTAGATGAACTTCCTCCCTCCCTTGGACTATGCATAACTTGGTCAAAGGGAATCAAAGTATCACTAGGTGTCTTAGAGGAGGATTGATTTTGGGAAGCATGCTCACGAGCTCTAGTACGACATTTACGATGGTGGTCATGAGCATAATAGTTACGTTTGGTTTTACTTGAGATTTGGTTTGGTTAAGATCAATCAACATCAAGTCATTTTCTTATTTAGGGGGAAGAATGAAAGGAATCCCACTATGTTGAGAGGTAGCATCTACAAAATATTTATAGGATATAGGAGGTGGAACAAAAGTATGTAGAGAAGACATGGAAGGTTTAGGAAGAAGTCTAGGTCCAGGGAAAAGAGATGGAACATCCTTAGGATCGCTAAGATCCCAAATCTTTTGGACTTTGAATTTCTAGTAGAATCGAAAAAATATATCTTTGCAAAGTTGAATTGGTTCCGACATGGAAAGCCAAAAGAAGTCAAGGTCAAAGTTACCTCGAGGTGATAAAGGTTGATAGATACTATGATTAATCGTGATTATTTCTCCATCATGGGGAAAATTCTAACACTTATGAATAGGGGAGACTACGACTTTCATGGAGGTGAGCCAAGGAAGACCAAGTCTAACTTGAAACTGATCAGAAGTTAGGATGACATAAAATGTGACATCTAGTGTTTTACCACCAACTTCTATGAGAAAAATAACAAAATTATGGGTAGGATAAGTGAAACCATTAAAATTTTGGATCATCACATCATATTTATCATAGAAATCTAGCTACAATTGTCTAGTGTAAAGATGTTTTTTTTGTTATAACATTCATCAGGCAAGTAGGATCTATAAGGATACCATGAGAAAGAAGACCATTAACCTTTGCTATGATGTAAATGTATACACCCAAAAATGGTCACCTAAACTATTAGCCCCTTTTGCTAAATCATCAATTGCTTATTCTTGATCAAATCTTAGCTCTATCATTTATTCGATTATTTTCTATGGGCTAACCATATTATCCTAAGTCTTTATTTATTTAAAAGGAATATTTCCTCCCCTTTTAATAAATAAAAAGCCCCCACTTTTTCTCTTATCCTAAGTTGCACAAATAAAGCATTATTCTTATTTTATAAAAAGGGAAAAATCACTTTTTGTCTCATATGGACACAAAAGTCAACTCCTATTTTCTCATTGGAGGATACTTGTGCACATGGATTGCTTCTTTTTTAAGCTCCACCATTGATTAAATCTTTTGCCTCTTAATCTCCATGGTCCATTCCTCCTCATTTCCTTTAAAATGAGAGCTCTCTTCTTCATTCTAGATCCCTAACTTTTTATGCTAACTTTATGCTGTAGGTTTTCTATATCACTTTGGAGTTTTTGAAGATTTGGAGCATTCTTAGCATCTACATCTCATTCTTAGCATCTACATCTTATTCTTTCATTCTTAGCTTAGCTTCATATTTATGCTTTCTTAGATTAGCTTCATTTCTATGCTCTAGATTAGCTCACATAGATTAATTAGCTTGGGTTGTAACACTTGCATATTTCCTTTCATAGCTTAGCTTGCATTTCCATTTCTAGCATAGCATTGCATTGCATTTGCATTCATTTGATTCTTGGGGATATTGGCATTCTTGCCCTTGTCTTCATTGAATCTCCCATTGCATGGTTTACTAACAAGGTTATAGGCTAAATAGCTCTAGCTGAGAGCATTCTTAAAAACCCTTGCACTCCATGCCTAGGGAGCTATGGATCGATTTGTGAGGGCTCATTCTTGAGTTTTCTTGCATGTAATGATCCATAGAAGTGTGACACATTTATAGCACACATTTTTGGTGCCCACCGTGGGGCAGAGTAGACTAGCTTTGTCCCTTCTTTTTTTGCATTTCCATCATTTTTCGTCAATTTTTCGGCAAGTTTTCAGCTTATTTTTTCATCTTTATTTTTTTGTCTCAGATTGTCGTGCGATACTTTTCAAAAGTATTGCGCGATATACCTCTGTATGCGCGCGTGATATTTCACCTGTCAGAAGTATCGCCTGGCTATAGTAAAGAATATCGCTTGGTCTCGGGCGAAGTATCGCCTGGTGTCAGGTGAAATATCGTGCGGACTGATAAGTATCACCCCAGTATAATATGAAGTATCACGTGCAACTAGTGTCTGTACCTGGCAGTGACCTATTTTTGAGTTATTTTATCCATCTTGCAAGTTTCAAGTTTTTAGCCCTTTTTTTTAAAAAATTTTGCAAATGGTATCAAAAGTTTAAGTGTGATATATCGTTGGAAAGGTCTTTCCGAGCCTAATCCAACCATGATAGTTTCATTTTCAGATTTTATCATTTGATTAGTTATTTTTGCACATTATCTAATTTTTTTTCATGTACTAACCATTGTTAGATTTTGGATTTTGATTCTCCTAACTCTTGTTGGTCTAACAAGTTGTGGTTGTAGGTGCTTCTTGCTTGAAATTTGCTAAAATCGCATGTTAAAGAGGGCTACTAATGGTTTTTGCAGGGCTGCCCTAAGCATAAAAACTAAATCAAGTGCTTGTTTAATTGCTTTCTTTATTAAGTGTGGCATATACTAGTTGTTTCCTTTCATAGGCACTTAATACCTTGTAGAAATTTTGAGGTGGTAGGAGAGTATGCTCTTCACCTTTGTGGTGAAACAAAAATCTTGACCCATCTTGAGATTTTGAAAGCAAGGGGGTAATTGAATCTTTGCTTGGTGTGTTTGGGAGAGATTCTTGAGATAAGGGAGTATGCTCTTCACCCTTGTGGTGAACCAAAAACTTTGAACCTCAAGAATTAATCCACTCTTTGTTTAGCTTAGGATCCTTTAGCGGGCCTGCTCTTGAGAAATCAAGAGGAACGACCCAAGTGGGGACAACCTTGTCATCATTTTCCTTGGTGGCGAGTGATTCCAACTCACTATAATCTCAAGGCTATCGATGACACAAAACCTTGGTAGACATAGTACTTATCTTCGCTTGATGTGAGTAACTTGTGGGATTGTGACCATGAGGAAAGCATTAAGCAAGAATGCTTAAGGTACTCTTGAGGCCGCAAGGTTCTAGTCCTTTATGAGGAGCAAGAGGGGTGCTATGAATGAAAACCCTTACTATGAACCATTAGATAGAGGCCACCCTATTTTAGCCGCTTAGCTTCTTGGTGCAAGGATTGATCCAAGTGGACTTACCCGGATCACCCCAAGACACTCACCATATGTGTTCCTTTGGTTGTGTTTTTGACACTTCCATGACAACGCCAATATCTCTTGTGGGCAACCACTTGGTGTGAGGCAAGGGAGCATCAAGTTGTGGGCCACGTTGCTAAGTAATGAGCCTTGTCCTTCTAGGTAGTAATTGCTTGAATTGTCTTCGATTGTGCTATGCCCGTGTAAATATTTTCAACATTCAAACACACGGTAGCGTTCATAAGGTTTTCTATTTTGATATCACAAGTGCTTGTCTTGGCAAGGTTGCTTTTGCCCTTGTTTCAAGTGTTCTATGACATGTTTGATCACCTACCATTTGCAAACCTATCTTTTATCTACTATTACTGCTTGTCAAACTGAGAAATTGCACTATCCAACCTTTGAACTTGATCAAAATGCTTTAAAACTGAAAATTTTATGTTCACTGGTCAAAAAGTCATACAAATCTGCAACAGTATCGCACGCCTTACTGAGAAATATTGCACGATAGTTCGCGCCCTGCTATTTTATCGTGCGCTTTGCTGAGGTATATCGCGTGATAGTTCGTGCCTTCTGGACTATCGCCCCGCTAGCCTGGAGTCTATCGCCCAACCATACTGCAGTCTATCACCTGAACTGAGAAGTATCGCCCTGTCTGCCTGGAAAGTATCACCTAGAATCTTTTTGTTGTCCTATCATTGCTGCAATTCAGAGTGGCTAAACTTGCACTTTAACCTGTCGTAGAGTGTCTTTTTCTGTTCTTACCTAAAACTGGTTTGTTACCTACATGCTTAGATTTGTTCTAGACTGAAACAAATGAGCTAAAACTATTGGGTTTGAGTTTAACGAATGCTACTCTTGATCACTTGTCGCATCACGGTTACCTCTCTAGCTACTTGCTTATTGAGCTTCTTGCTCGTTGCTCGGCTTTAGTCAATTGATTGCTGTAAGTGCTTGAGCACTTTTGACGAGCCATCTCTCTATTGTTCTACTTTGACAAGTGATCTTTATTAGCTTTGCTTATCTCAAATCTAAGAAATTTTGTCTCATTCTATTAGTCAACCAACATCTCTTTTCATGCCGGTTACAACTCGGTCTCAATTTGAGCAGGAGAGTCATCCTCCGTTCAATTATACACAGTTACCTTCTCCAACTAGACGTTCAAAAGCACCCATTAGCAACAACAATTCTAGTTTTGACCAATCTGAGAATTCTAAGGCTACACCGTGGTATAAAGGAGGTTTCCTTTTTTCCGCATTCAAGACCCCCAAAAACACAGACAGTGTCTCACTCACTTTGACTGAACAAGAAAAGTTTCAGCTCTTGCAAGAACACTTTGAGCGTAAGGATAATCAAGCGCGCTTAGACAAAGAACACAATCAACAAAGGATGGATGCTACTAGGTGCATGGCTTATAGAGGGACATTTCATGATCAACCTCAGACTAGTAATCATGAGCATAGACCTCTTTTTAACAATGGCAACAATGACAACAACATGCCACCAAGATCTCCTCCAAGGCCAACTTTTGCTATGCCTTCTTCACCACCTAGACCTCCTCCCTCTCAACATGAGGCAGAGGCTAATGATGAGATTTCTAGTGAGGATCTTATGAGATGTGAACAAGATGTGGATTTCCAATGAATGATGCATAAGCTTTTAGAGCGTAATGGCGATCAATATTTTCAATATATGACTTCTAGAGGATACAAGCTTCCTCCCGGCTATGATGTCAGACAAATTGTCCAACAAAGAGTACCAACTAAATTGGAAGTCCTTCAAGAAGAATTACGTCGGACAAATCAACGCCTTACCCAAATGGCATTAGAAAGAGAGCCTCCAAAGGTCTCTTTTGTAGAATCAATTTGTGCTCTTCCTTTTGATAAAGATCTATACATGGTCCCGTTTCCTAAGGATATTGAGGTTCCTAAATATGACAAGTATGATGGAAATGGTGACCCTCATGACCATGTGCATCATTTTTATGCTCTTAGTATGGACTTTCTTCATGAAGACACATATCTTCTATGCTTATTCCCTCAAAGCTTAAGAGGCCAAGCTTTGGAATGGTTTGCGAAATTGACACCACCGCTTAAGACTTTTGATGAGTTAGCTCAGCGATTTACCCAGCAGTACTCTTACAACATCCAACAACCTGTCATTGTGATAGATCTCGGTAATCTAAGACAACATCAAGGTGAGCCATTTGCAACTTACTTACAATGTTGGAGGTCATTGTATTCTCGATATCCTCGTCAGCTACCCGAAAGAGAAAAGATTGACATTTTTGTCAACACACTTATGCCTGAGCTATTTTATGATCTAAGGAAGCAACTGTTCTCCTCCTTCCATGACATGGTTGAAAGTGCATATTGGATTGAGGATGTAGCTATAAGAAAAGGGGATATTGTTATTAATAAAGATGCTAAAGGCAATGGTAAAGACAAGAAAAAACCTTGGAATAAGAACAAGTATGTTGTTAATGATGGGGTTGTTGATGCTCCTAAAGTTAAAGAGCTCGCTTTCAATCTCTCCAATGCTATCTATGCAGCAAAACAACAAGAAGCTAGCAACACTCACAATGCTCCTAAACCTCAATATGCAGATAAGCCTACGAAGTCATTTCGAAAGCGAGTCTATACCAAGTTGGCAGAACCTTACGATGTGATCCTTAAGACTTTGGTTAACAATGGATATCTTACGCTTCCTGATAAACCTGGTAACTGAGATCTGATAAATAAGCCTGATTGGTGGAGAGGGGATAATTACTGCCATTATCACAGAAACAAGGGACATCCAACAGACAATTGTTTTAGGCTTAAGGATGATATTCAGGATCTTATTGAGAACGACACAATCTCCACTGATGGCTTAACTAAAAATTCTGATCACACAGCTTTCAAAGATCCTCTACCTAAGCATGATAAGGGGGAAACCTCTCAAACACATAAGAAGAATCATGATGCAAAGATCAATTACACGTATCCTTCTAATACGCTTGTGATTAACATGGTAGAGCCCGTTGAGAGTGTTCTAATGATGAGGTCTCAAGATGATAATAACACCAATCATGGTAAGCCAAAGTTAGTCTTGCAAACACGTGGTAGTTCATCTTCCCGAAGTGAGACACTGAATGCTGTTACTAGGGGGCAAGCCAAGATTGTCCTTAAAACTGCGCAAGATCCCACGCAAGCTTTGCCTTCCAAACAAGTGGCTCCTTCAGCCACCCCTAGCTATGATCTTGTCCAACATTTGCAAAAGACACCAGCACAGATATCTATCCTTGAGTTGCTTCGATTATCCTCTTCGCATAGAGAGATTCTTGATGAGGCTCTACGTACAACACGTGTTCCCAATGACATTGATCCAGATCAATTTCAGGCTATGGTCAACCACATTTCATCTCCGCTATCTCTCTCCTTTTCTGCAGAAGATGACATATCTATTGCTCACCCACATAATCTAGCTTTACACATTGAAGTTCTAGTCTACAATACCCGAGTCCGCCGAGTCCTGATAGACAATGGTGCAGGGTTAAATATTGTTTCTTTCAATTTCATACAACAATTGGGTTTGTCAGAATTGGCTGTGGATTCCAAGAAGAAGATTACTATAAAAGCTTATGATGAAGTGGAAAGATCTTCCAAAGGTCTTGTCACGCTGCCTGTCCGAGTGGGCCCTATCATGAAAGATATTAGCTTCCAAGTATTGGACATCCCACTCGCATATAACATTCTTTTGGGTCGTCCTTGGATCCATGACATGCAGGCTGTTCCTTCCACTTATCATCAGTGCGTCAAATTTCCATACAATGGCATTGAGGTTGTGATTCCTGGAGACCATACTATTGCTATCAATGCTCTTGCTGCTACTGAAAAATTTGTTCCTCATAATGAACCTTTTGTTGATCCTAGTATGTCTCTAGCTGCTGCTGAGAAATCACTTAAGATGATGAGCCTTGGTATGGGTGAATATACACTGGGTTCCTTTGCTTCTATACCTGTTTCTCCTAGGTCATATGGGAGACCTTCTGATCAGATGAAGCCTTCCACTTCTGCTATGGTGATCTTTGATACCTTTGTTCCTTCATCCGTTCCTTTAGAAGCAGAAAGAGAAGAACAAGCTATTCAAGAGTGGATCTATAGAGAGGATTCTAGAAATACTCCCATGCTTAGTAATTCAGACACAGATACAGATGAGTCACCGCTACACACTATGGCTCAAATGGGAGATGATCTTCCTTCTACTTCACTCTTTTGGGGAGAAGAATGTATATCTACTGATGATATGGCTGAGGCCTCTATGTCTAGAACCTATGTGCCTAAAGAATCATTGCACTATGATAGACAACGTCGCAACATTGCACGACTGCTACAAAGAGGTGATCTATCACATAACGACATGAGTATCTCTACTTCTTGGCATCTTAAGCCTCTTCCAGAAGGTTCTTCCATGACATATATGGATGTTGATGTGGTTCATACCTCTCGTAACCCACCTAACGTGGTTGATGGGTCTTGTGTGGGGTCTGATGAGTTTGTTCCTCGTATTGCCTTAGTGGACCATGCTGGTTCTTCTATGACAAGTCTAGATCTAGCTACTTTTGGAGCTTACCCTATAGGCTCAACCTCTCATGTCACCAGAGATGACATCCTTCACATAAATACTATTGAACCAGTCACTTCATTTCATCTCACATCAACACCTGTTACTTCTTCCACCAGCGAACTAGCCACAAAAAAGATTGAATCAGTAATCAAACATCACAGTCATCAAGTCAAAAGAAAAGAGAAATGGTTGGATGGCAAAAACCACATTGTGGCGGTATCCGCACCTAAGAAAAGTAAAAATAAAAATCTACTCAAAAATAATGATTCTCAAATAAAAGATGACAAGCTGATTCTCTACAAAAAAAATGATGCACTACTTCAAGCATGATCTCATATATGTTATACTTCAGCCCATTCCTAGAGCTGAGAACAAATTTGCTAATGCCTTGGTTACTTCGGCATCCATTTTACAAATGAAAAAGCATAAATTTCACTTCAAGTTCCTGGTGGATGAATTACGCTATCCTGCTCACAAATCTTACAATCCTACCATCTTTTCATATCTTCCACCTCATATTCCTCTTGCAAATCCACCACGCCATTCCTTCTGCCATCCCTTACACTTTGCCTTTGTCTCTGGTGACTTGTATAGGAAGGGTCTAGATGGAGCTCTCCTTAAGTGTCTAGAAATAGAGGAGTCAGAAAAAGTGCTAGCTGAAATCCATGATGGCATATGTGGATCACATTCTAATGATCCTTCACTAGCTCAGACATTGCTTAGGGCTGGTTATTATTGGTCAAACTGGTTGAGAGCTCCTATCATCATAGTTGCAGCATTTGGGCCTGGGGCCTATCAGTTCTCTACATTAGAGGAAGCAGATTCTTGATGCCTGTTTCTGTCTGGGGGCATCCTTTGTACATATTTTATGATCTTGAAAAAATTCATATATGATGCTGAAAAAATCCTAAAAAGCATAAAAAGTACTAAAAAATGAGCATCCTAGTGAAAACCTAGCAATAGGTGCTTTGATGTCTCACCAAAAATAAATAAAAAATAAAAAAAAATAAAAAATTGAAAAAGTGCCTTGGTGAAAACCTGGAAACAGGTGCCTTGGTAGCAAAAATACAAAAAAAATTATAAAAAGTCCTGAAAAAATCTATCAAGTGGTGAAAACCTAGAAACAGGCACTACTTGAGACCCTCTGCACCTATGTCTATCAGTCTTGCATGGCGCTCCTTCGCTCCACTTCTCGCTTTGCCTCTCCTAGCCTAAAATTGACTCTTGTCTTAGTCTAGGGGGCATACGTTGTTTTAAGCTTATCTTGGGTCTCTTTGTGCACCTGGGTTTCTTAGGCACCTCGCAAATGGTGTTTTTCAACACCACCCCAACTGTGTTTTTCAACACTACCCTAGCATCGAGTGTTTCTCGACACTTATCAGATATCCTACCTGCAGTCTAGATGATGCAATATTTCTCACTGGTAGATGCGATACTCAAAGTTTGACTCTATGACCTACACACACGCACTTGACTCGCTGAGACTTGCTTGGCTTTATTTTCTTTGTGTGCTGTTTGTGATGATTTATTTGCTGAGTGTTCTCCCCCTATGATCATTTTCAATGATGCATAGCTAGAAGACTGAGGGTATGAGAACATGTTTTATTGTTTTTTCTGCTTATGGGTATATTTTGTTGGTCCTAACTGTCATGAGCATTTATTCTAGTCTTACTTGACACTATGGACCTACAAGGTATTATCCTTGACTGTTTTGCAAGTGCATGCTTATAGTCATCTTGACTTTCTTGTGTCTCGATGCGAGCATAATCTTGCTATATCAAACTTAGGTAATCTCACTGCACTAGTCATCTTGACCTACATGTCTTTGATGCCTAGGTAGGATTTCCACATTTCTATCTGATAAAGATCATATTCATATCTACATAGTTATGCTAGTGTGTATTGTATGATCTTGCGACGCTACCAATAACGCTCAATGATGAATATTAGATGTCTATTGGCTTTGTAACCTTGCAAGTAAACCACTTTTCATGTAGCTTGCATTCTTAAGTTCATGGTAGTTAGTTTTGCATCTTGCATATGGAGAGAGCTCTCCTTTCAGCTTTCATGGACTTGTTAATCAACTGCGTTCACCTTTCGCTTCTTCCCAATCATGTCTTTCACTTCTAGTCTTTCATATCCCATCATTTTTCTTTCATTTCGGGATCGAAACCGAAATCTGAGTTCACCTTGATCATCCAAATCACCTTTTCCCCCTCTTTCACGCAGTTGGCTGACCTTTTTGAGGCCTGATCCTTCGATCCTCTCTGGGGCATTCTTCACCTCTTCATCCCCATCTCTTTCAAACTTCCAATCTTTCATTCACTTTCAAATCCCAAGTTCAAATTATTCCCCTTCGTGGTGTTTCGGGTTGAGGGACTGCTTGGTTCGTGCCTCGGGTCCCATGTGTGGGGCATCCCTTCACTGCTTGATGGTTGTTCTGTTCTCTTTCTTCGATTATGATTTCTAGTGATTTGATCATGCTGCTCTTGCTTCTGCTTTCCCTCTACTTGGATTTCGCTTTCAATCCCAAGGGGGCAGACACATCATATCTTATTGGCTATCTCTTTCCTAAGTGTTCAGTACTGTCGCTACCAGGCTGATCATGCAGGATTTGCTATCTCTCTGCACTTCATTCTTTGGAGTCAGATCGCTATTTGCTTGCCTTCTTGGCTATCTGCTTGCTTTCTTGGCTCATCTGAGTTGCTTTGTGATCCCAAATCGATCTCACATTTCAACTTCATTCTTTGACTACATGTGTTCCCAGATCAATCACACATTAGTCAAAGAGGGGAAAATGTATACACCCAAAAATGGTCACCTAGACTATTAGCCCCTTTTGCTAAATCATCAATTGCTTATTCTTGATCAAATCCTAGCTCTATCATTTATTCGATTATTTTCTATGGGTTAACCATCTTATCCTAAGTCTTTATTTATTTAAAAGGAATATTTCCTCCCCTTTTAATAAATAAAAAGCCCCCACTTTTCCTCTTATCCTAAGTTGCACAAATAAAATATTATTTTTATTTTATAAAAAGGGAAAAAGCACTTTTTGTCTCATATGGACACAAAAGTCAACTCCTATTTTCTCATTGGAGGATACTTGTGCACATGGATTGCTTCTCTTTTAAGCTCCACCGTTGATTAAGTCTTTTGCCTCTTAATCTCCATGGTCCATTCCTCCTCATTTCCTTTAAAATGAGAGCTCTCTTATTCATTCTAGATCCCCAACTTTTTATGCTAACTTTATGCTGCAAGTTTTCTAGGTCACTTTGGAGTTTTTGAAGATTTGGAGCATTCTTAGCATCTACATCTCATTCTTAGCATCTACATCTCATTCTTGCATTCTTAGCTTAGCTTCATATTTATGCTTTCTTAGATTAGCTTCATTTCTATGCTCTAGATTAGCTCACATAGATTAATTAGCTTGGGTTGTAACACTTGCATATTTCCTTTCATAGCTTAGCTTGCATTTCCATTTCTAGCATAGCATTGCATTGCATTTTCATTCATTTGATTCTTGGGGATATTGGCATTCTTGCCCTTGTCTTCATTGAATCTCCCATTGCATGGTTTACTAGCAAGGTTATAGGCTAAATAGCTCTAGCTGAGAGCATTCTTAAAAACCCTTGCACTCCATGCCTAGGGAGCTATGGATCGATTTGTGAGGGCTCATTCTTGAGTTTCCTTGCATGTAATGATCCATAGAAGTGTGACACATTTATAGCACACAGTAAAAAGGACCATTATGTGCTTTAATCATCTTTTTAGGATAAAATGTAATGAAAATTTTAGGTTCAAGTTCAAGTTTGGGTTTGGATTGATGAACAAGGTTGACAACATTGTTGGCTTTAGTACACTTAACATCATAGTCAACAACATGGGTGGAAGAAGAAGATAAATATTGGGTAGACTCAATGATATTGGTCGAATGAGAAGGCAAAGGATTTGTATAAATTTGCAAGTTTTGGTTGGGAGGTGCTACAGACTTATTTCCTTGATCATTAACACCCTCAATAGGAATCAATGGGGTCTTGAATAATATATTTCAAATGGAAACACATTTCAGTATCATGGCCAGGTTGATGATGGTATTGAAAAAAAGTTTTTTGATCAAAGGATTTAGGCAAAGGTTTAGATGTGTTAATTGGTTTAATGGGAGGAAGTAGTAAAAAAATATCATTAATCAACTTCAACATCACATTATGTAAAGAGTTAGAAAGATGTGTAAAATTACGAGAATTTCTAAAAACCAATGACAAAGGATCTACACCTTTGGATGTTGTTGCCACTTGCTCATCAACATTGTTTGATGAATTATTGATTCTGATGAAGCTCTTAGGTTTCTGAAATTTTTGAAAGGATTAAAATGTGACATCACTCTTATCAACTGAAGCCATTGGAGGAGTGCTCTCAAATCGACTCACTTGAAGCTAATAATTATGAAGCATTGTACGCAATTGAGTAAAAGAAGAGAATTCAGAAAGCAATATCTTATTCTAATGTCTTTTTATAAATTAGCAATGAAAATACATTGAATATCAACATCAAGCAAAGGATAAGAAATCTAAGCATGCAAATGCTTAAATCTATCGATGAAATCAATCACTATTTCTTTAACACCTTGTTTACAATGCATGAAATTAGTCAAAGAAATCATAGGACCAATGTTGTTTTGAAACTGTTGAATGAAATAATTAGCAACTTTTTGAAAGGAATTAATGGAATAAGAAGGCAAAGAACAATACCATTGCAAGGCTTTATCTTGAAAGGTTATAGTAAATAGTTTATCTATGAGCCTATGATCATGAGAGAAATCACTACATGATGTTAGAAAGGTTTTAACATGCTTCAAATGATCACCCTTACCATTGTAAGTCTCTAAGCGAGGAATTTCCATGTATTGAGGGATAACAACATGAATGATGTCTAAAGACAAAGGCCTGACAATGTCACAAGTAAGAATGTTAAACTTGGATTGAGTCATGGATGCAATTTTTTGTTGCAAGGATGAAACATGTTGAGTCAAACTATTGATAGTAGATTTAGTAGAAAGAATGGTAGGAGATATGCATGAAAATTTTAGACCATTATGGGAAATAGAAGGAACAATAGAATATGAAAAAGGAACACTATTGTAAGTGGGCGTGGATGAAGGTAAGGCCACACATGGAGCACTTGAAGGAGGAGGAATGATAGTATTAAGAATGATAACATGTTTAGGATTGGTGTTTTGAATGGAAGTGGTTATGAGAGGTGGAGCATAAGTAGACACATTAGGTATCGAGGTAGGAATAGGAATGAAGGTCTCCATATTAGTAGTAGGTGGAATGAAACCTAATTCTTGGGCATAATCTCTAATAGGATTGACATTGTTATCAATGATATGGGAGATACTACACAAGATATTAACACAATGTTCATCATTATGAATTATTTTCCTCAAATCGTCTACTATGGAGATGACCTCAGGATTAGAGTTTTCTTGTCCTAACCATTGCTCAAATTTTTCAAAGCCATGGGAAAAATTTTGGACTTGCAAAGGAGGAACTCTTAAGGTCTCATCTTCATCATGAGAAGAGTGATAAAAGTTATTCTCAATGATAAGAGGAATGCCATTAGTAGGCATATTGGTCTCATCAATATTCCTAATAAACATAGAGGACTTAGGATCAAATGAACCCATAAGTCTATGACTTCTCCTAACTAGAATGCTATAAGTAGGATTCAATATAATAACACTCATGCTCAAGAAAATGAAAGATAAATAGATCCAATGTAAATATAAACTTTGAAAGAGATGAAAATCAAGTAAGCACAATTGAACATTTAATGAAAATCACATCTAACAATCAAATCAAACATATATATCTAATGCATACAATATAGTAAATATTGACTAATGCATTGCATACAAAGGAAATATAGACACCAAATTAGAATGGAAATGTCATGAGTAGAGTTCACCAAAGATGCACATGGTGAAAAGGGGAGCAAAGGTAAAGGGGTTGATTACTCCTCCTTTTCAAACTTGCACACTCGGTAGGAAGATGTCCCAATAGGGTCAAGTGAAGACCTAACTATTGAATGGGACAATGATCCTTTGCTAAATATGTAATTTAAAAATGTAAAAGGGGAAAGATGTAATGTAGATGGAAAAATAGACGAATATAGATAAAACTAGAAATAACAAACTACTAACTAACTACCAGAAATCAAATGAGCTAAATTGGGGTCCAAACTACTATACTGACATGTGATTTCGATCAAAGTTGAAGTTGCAGGGTACAAAATGTTTGATCTATGTTTTGTACCTATTACTTTTGACTAAATTTTTTAGGGATCCTCTAACTATTTTTTATCTGCCCAAAAAGTTTCCAACAACTCCGTAACTTGTTCCTGCACACAAAAAATGTGGAAGAGGTTGGGTAAAAGGGGTTTACCTTGGTCAAACCCTCACTTAGGGCTCAACCTTGAAAATAAAAGGAAATAGCATAAAGAAAATTGTGTAAAAAGGTAAATATTTGATTCACCTTGCATAAACCCGCATGGTCAAATGTAGAAATCGCTCATACCCTTGAAGATGTTTGAATGTGCTTGGGATCAAGGAGTTGACCTTGGAATGTAGAATGGGAATCAAAGATGCCCTCGCAAATGCATGGATCTATGAATGCCACTCCTAGATCTTCAATGTAGATATGTTTGATAATCACTTCCAATGGAGTGATGAATGAAGATGGAAGGAAGGATCTTCTTTCTTGATTGATGATTCCTCTATTTGGCCATCATAGGAGAGAAACTTGCTTAAATGGAGAATATTGGCTTGGAATTGACTTGAATGAATTGGAGAAACTAGATCTCGGATCATTTCCAATAATCTTAAATCCAATTACTTAAATTCTTGATTTCTCTTGATCTCTTGATTACACTTGATATCTTGATCATGAATGCTTGAGAATAGCAATGGACACCAAAATGTGGAGAGATGGAGTGTTTATATACTTCATCCATTATTTTGAGGTTCTAAAATAAGCCAGGATGGTCGCATGATTGAATTTTCCACTAACACTCCAACATAGGGATTCGGGCCAAATTTGGGTCAAAAGTGCAGGAACACAACATTTTAAACATTTTGTTCTTGGGTACAAAAAGTTTCTAACATTTTGTACCTAGGAGAATGTTACAAGTAGTGGTTGTCATTGCACCAAAAGATCAACCTATTAATACCTGATACAACCACTAGACTTATAGAAGACACGAGAGGCAATTAAGCCATGTCACGAATCCTGAGGGGAGCATTGACCATTTTGCCAACAATCTCCCCCTCAGTGTTACCTGAGGGGATTCGAACTTGTGACCAAACTCTGATACCACTTGTTATAAGTAGTGGTTGTCGTTGCACCAAAAGATCGACCTATTAATGCCCGATACAACCACTAGACTTATAGAAGATACATGAGGTTGTTAATCCATGTCACGAATCCTGAGGGGAGCGCTAACTATTTTGCCAACAAAGAATTAACCCAAATTTGATCTAGGTGTCAGGATAGTGGAAAAGATGTGGAAAAAGAAGAATCAGGTTGCTAGGATCAAGCATAACAAACATCGAATCTTGAAATCACCAAAATGGGGCCTAATAGAGCATCCAATTATGGGTGCTAACTTTTTAGGATAGTACAAGGCTAAAGATATCTCTTTATATATATATATATATATATATATATATATATATATATATATATATATATATATATATATATATATATATATATATATATATATATATATATATATATATATATATATATATATATATCTATCTCTATCTCTATCTATATCTATTTATGCAAGTATCATCCATAACCAACATATAAGATAATAAATGAAATATGATTGTAATTATGATTATATTTATTATTAGTATCACAATTAGGGTTAGAGATAAAATTAAGGTCCACATTAGGGTTAAATTTAGGTTTAAAATTAGGGTCAATGTTAGAATTAGGATTAGGATTAAAACTAGGGTTGGGGTTAGAATTATAGTTAAGGTTTTAGATAAGGTTAGGGTAAGGGTTATGTTTAGAATTATAGTTAGGGTTGGGGATAGGGTTAGAGTTAGGGTACTTAGACTAGGATTAAGATCAAGGATAGGGTTACCGTTAAAGATAAAATTAGGACTAGGGTTAGGATTACACATAAAATTAGAGTTAGGGTTGGGATTTAAGTTAAGATTAGGATTAGTGTTATAATTATCGATATAATTTAGGTTTGGGGAAGGTGAGGAGTAGATATAGAAAAAGGGTTAGGGTTAGGTTTTGGATTTGGATTAAGGTTGGGGTTATGCTTAGAGATATAATTAAAGTTAGGAATATGATTAGAGTTAGCATTAGATCTGGGATTAGAGATAAGGTTATTAGGATGAGATTTGGCTTTAAGGTTATATAATGAATGAGGGTTAGGATAAGGGTTAGGATTAAGATTAAGACTAAGGTTAGTGTTACACTAAGGGGTAGGATTAAGGTTTGGGTTGAGAGTAGGGTTAGTGTTACAAATAGAGATAGAAATTGGGTTATGGGTAGAATTATGAGTAGAGATAGAATTAGGGTTAAGGTAGAGTTAGGGTTAAGATTTAGATTGAGATTAGGACTAGGTTTTGCTCAAAGATAGAATTAAGGTTAGTGTTAGGATTTAGATAAGAATTAGAGTGAGGGTTGGGGACAGGGTTAGGGTTATGATTGGGGTTACTCTTCGAGATATATTTAAGGGTAGGGTCAAAGATATAATTATGGTTAGGAGTAAGATTGGGACTATGGTTAGAATTAGGATTAGGGTTAATATTAGAAATATAATTATAATTAAATTTAGATTTAGAGTTGAGATTAGGATTCAAATTATGGTTAAAGATAAAATTAGGGTTAGGGTAAGGCTACAAATAAATTAATGTTAGGGTACTTCTTAAGGTTAGGGTAAAAATTAGAGCTATGATTATAGATATAATTAGGGTTAGGATTAGAGTTGGAGATAAATTTAGGGTTAGGGTTAGGGTTAAGATTAAATTTTGTATTAGGATTAGGGTTATAGTTAAAGATAGAATAAGGGTAGGGTTATGATTAGGGTTAAAATTAGACTTAGATGGGGATAAGGATTAAGGTTATTATTTAGGGTTAGGGTTAGACAAAAAGTTAGGGTTAGCATTGGGATTAGGGTTAAGACTAAAATTAAGGTTAGGTTTATGATTATTATTAGGATTAAGATTTCTAGTAGAGAAATAATCAATGTTGGGGTAGGGTTATGATTACAATGATGGTTAAGATCATGGTCAATGTTAGGGTAAATGTTAAACTCAGAGTCCGAGTTGGAGATAATATGGATAGGATCAAGGTTATAAACAAGATTAGATGAATTGGAGTTAGGGTTGAGGTTAGAGATAAAATTAAATGAATTCTAGGTTTATGGTTAGTGTTACAAAATCATGGATAATATTAGGGTTAGAGCTTATGTTATAACTAGAGATAGATTTTAATGAATTAGGTTTAGAGTTACACATAAAGATGAAATTAGAGATAGTATTAGGGTTGTTAGAATCATAATTAGGGTTTTTGATGGGGTCAAGGTTAAGATTAGGATTAGGGTTTGAGTTAAAAGGTATGAATAAAATTAGTGTTGACTATTATATTTAGTGTTTGTAGAAATTAATATAGACTATTAGAGATTTATATGTACATTATTAAGCTCATCTTTTTTTTTTGTCAAGAAATAATGATTCTCCTAATAATGGTATTATAGATTTTAGTTGGATTAAAGGTTTAGTTAAGGGCACTTGGCTTCCTTCCAAAATAATTCCTTGTTTTAATCATTTTTTTATTTTGAAAAAAAAAACTAATAATAATTTAACTTAACTTAAAAGGGGTTCATTTTAGGTGGATCCTTCTTTGGAATATTTTTCTCCGAAGAATTAGGAGGGAGGGATTCACTCGGTTGAAGTTCAAGAGAAATGACATCAATTTCTCCCATTTCAACTTATTGCACTTTTTCTTTCTCCTTTTTCACTTCTTTAGTGGGCCAATTTGATTTTGTTTCCTTTGCTTAGTATTGGCACTATTATAACTCTTTTAATGATGGCATCTTTTTGTTTAGATAAGACAAAATATTGCTACTTTGAATTTCATACTTTGAAAACATGCATCAAGACATTATGGCATATAGATGTTCTAGGAAAAAAAATAAAAATGTCTTGTTATTAAATGTTCCTTTTGACAATATATTTTTGTCATCTACATGAGTTTTTGTATCTAATAAAATCAATATAAATCAATCTCATGTTTATGACGGCATCCTTTGACCACTACATTCTTTGTCCCATTCATGGTAGGTTAGCTTATTTTTTGATTCATGGTAGTTTTACTTATTAATGCCTCTATCTTGATATTATGTCACTTAAATTTGAAGTTATATCAGACCTCTATGGCACATTACTACCACTCTTCTATTAATCTTGTAGCAACATATTGGCCTCTTCTTATATATCAGACCAACCAACTATTTTTGTCTTTGATATGTTAGTTTACTTCATGATGTTGTCCTTTTGTACCTTTTCAGTATTCATAATCATGGTATATTTGAGAACAACAACAAGACATAAGCCTCTTTATCATACTATGCATTCATTTTCAATAAACCTTTAAATGAATTATCACTACTAAATGCACTCTTATCTCTATAAACTTGGACGTATAACAATAAATGTTATGAAAATTTCATTATAACAGAGGTCCTCCACTACTCCTTGATATATACATGACTAGATCTGTTTTATGTATTGTAATGTTATCTTTGATGTATCTGATCTTAGTTCCTCACTATTGTTGTGCTATGGCAAGATATATCATTGTATTCTTGTTGTGCTTCTATTGTTGTCATTTATGTATATGAGTTCATCCTTTTGCCTTGAAATCAGTGGAATCTTTATAACCTATGTCAGTTCATTAATAAAAGGTGGTGCTCTTGTTCAATTGCTATGTAGCATTTGTCCTTCACTATCATAAATAGGATATCATCTTTGTTACTACCTTTAAACTCATAATGTTCTCTTGTTGTTTGATCTTGCTTCACACTACTTTTCACTATAGGAATTGTTTCTACAGTCACCCATACCTTTTAATCTTGTGTCTTTGCTTCTATGAGCTCTTCAATGCATGTGGTTTGATATGTTCTTAGCACTACCCTGGCAAGATCATGTAGTTGTACTTATTTGTCAATATGTATTTGTCATTTAATAACATGTTGGGCTCAACCTTCATGGGGCCCACTTCATCCCACATACTATTAAATGATGAATATGTACTTGTTCCTTCAGATGAAATATATTCATTAGATAAAAACATGAATTATGATTTACTCTTATGCTCCATTTTTATATCTGTATTATGTGAGTAGGATATATGTATGAGATTGATTACATGAGTAAGGATTTGTGACCCAGGGCTCTAACAAAACCATCTCATTTCTCCTTGCAGGTTCCCTAGATGCCCAAGTAATTGGAGCTGAGGATGAAGGCTGAAGACAACTCATTCAACCAAGATTCATCATTCTAGGCAATAACGAGTCCCATTTCTTTGTTTAGGCTTCATTCCTTTATACATATTTTGCTATTTTAATGTATCTTTCTAGTTACTCCCACGACTTGTGTGGGGTTTGTACCTTACTTTGATGAATAAAAGAAATTTTAATGCAAATGATTGTATGGTAATTAGCATTTAATGCAAATAACTTTATCATCATTTTTCTTTCAGGAAAATTACTTAGCAAATTTTGAAATGTACATTTCACCTTAGTTGTACAAGTTGTCCCAGCTCTACCTGTTTGAGCAAGAAGAAAAGAATAGGTAAAAATATGACTATTTAAAGAAGGAATGACAAATTGAGGATGAAATTTTGAAATGAATTGTTGAAATTGTCTAGGAAGACATTTTCTAAGAATAATATGAATCAAATGAAGATTTTCAATTTGCACTTCTAAACCTTTGGTGTAGTCACAGCTAGAGGGACATCAAATAGATCTGTCCAATCCATGCAGAAAGAGTCACACAACACAAATAACAAGTAACAATTGAGAGACAAGAAAGATCATCCTTCACATTATCATGAAATTAATTACAATGGACCTACAACATGGAGTCTTACATTCTAGGCATACAAGCCTGATTACAAATAGATATCCTATATGTTAGAACCTTCAGAAGTTATCTCCTTCTCCAACACTACTGATAGATGCCTCAAAGGATCAATTACATCATCTTATAAAATATTCACAAACCTTAGGTTGGCCAAGAAAAATTACATTTTCCAATGATAAGAAAACGTATTACAAAATATAGTTCAAGACCCAAATCATAAGGATCACCCTCACATAGACTAGATATGAATTGTGATCCCTCAAGTAGGTTGGCCACAGATGTAGACACATCGAGAAATGAGACATGAAGCTTCATCGAAGGAAATTCCTTCACAAGATTAGAAAACACAAATTGTTTGTGAAACACAAAGAACAATTAAATCCCACCAAGAATCCACAAGATCTCAACTACAAAGCAACTAATCGAGGTGAGAACCTAGGAGAAGGTTCAACATGATGCCAGGAACATACCACAAGTTCTGCAACAACAAAAATCCAAACTGAAGGTGTGCTGAAAGAAACTCAGAGACTATACAAACAGGAAAATGAAAAACAAATATTTTTGGTTGATGCAAGATTACCAAGAAACCCAATATGCTCCTGCATCAGACACCCGAGGTTATTGAAAAGTGATCCTCTCACTTTGTTGGGGCTAAAGGAAAACCAATATGATTAAACTTACCCTAAGAATCCATGAAGAATCTTCCACTAGTCTATCCTTCCATTTGACAAGATATTTCTTATACTGCTTACCTCTAGTGCTTCTACCAATTCTACTATCTAAAATTTATTGTCTCATCCATCTGCTTCTTGGGATACTATTGTTCTATATCTGATTCATCATTCTCATTGAAATCAGCCTCATGATACTCATACAAATCTGCAACATTGAATATAGGTGATATGTCCATGTCATTTGGTAACTCTACTTCATATGCATTCCCTAAATCAAATTTCCTTAAGATCTTACAAGGTCCAAACTTCCTCATCTTTAGCTTGTCCTAAGTTCCAACAGGAAATCTCCCCTTCTTCAAGTATACCATTACTTCATCTCCTACCAGAAATCCTTTATGTATCCTCTTTTCATTTGCTCTTTCCTTGTATTTCTAATTTATTTTCTCCAAATGTTCTTTTACTTGTTCATGCAATGCGTTCATGTGTTCTACAAATTCTTCTCCTTCTGAACTCCTCTTAATCTTATGATTGATATCCCTCAATTTTGTTACTCCCTAAGGATTCATCCCTGTCACAATCTCAAATGGTTTCCTTCATATACTCCTATTCATTGAATTATTATATGCAAACTCTGTCTGCGCTAAGACTAAATCCCAATTTCCAGTTTTCTCTCCAACCAAACACCTTAACAATTTCCCCAAGATTTTGTTTACTACCTTTGTTTGTCCATATGTTTGTGGATGAAATGTAGAACTAAAATTTAAATCAGTCTGCATCTTCCAAAGTGTCCTCCAAAAATAACCAACAAACTTAGTATCTATGTTTGAAACTATGCTCCTAGGAAACCTATGCAACCTTGCAACCTCTTTGAAAAATAAGTCAGCTACATGTACTGCTCCCGTAGTCTTCTTGCAAGGTATGAAATGTGACATCTTGGAAAATCTATCCACTACCACAAATATAGAATCATTACCTCTTTGTGTCTTTGGAAACCCAACTATGAAATCCATGTTAATGTCTTCCCAAGGTATAATTGGTACTGTCAAAGGTGTATACAACCCCACATTCTGACTACTTCCCTTAGCAACTTGAAAAACTCTACAAATCTGAACAATTTTTTTTGATATCCTTATGAATCTAAGGCCAAAAATATTTCTCACTTACCAAAGTCACTGTCTTGTCAATGCCAAAGTGTCCAACTAATCCTCTGCAAATGTGTTTCCTTAATCAGATTATCCCTCATTGAACTCTTAGGTATACACAACTGAATTCCTTTGAATAAAATACCATCCTAAATGAAATAGTCCAACCATTTGATTTGGTCTGTTGCAACAGGGTCTTTGCAAGTTGTCCAAGGTTTAGCAAAATCAAGGTCTTCCTCATACAATTCCTTCAAATCATCAAATCCCAACACCTCAATGCTCATCTCTGTCAAAAAATTCCTTCTTCTACTCAAAGAATCAACAACTCTATTTGATTTACCACTCCTATCCTTCAACACAAAAGTATAACTCTGTAAGAACTCAACTGATCTCATGTGTCTGTGATTCAACTTACCTTGACTATTCAAATACTACAATGCCTAATGATATGTGTACACCACAAACTCATTATGAAACAAATAATGTCTCCACTTCTTCAAGCCTTGAACTATGGCATAGAATTCCTGATCATAAACTGAATACTTTCTCTTATCATTGAAATAAGCAACTAGTATACCTTCTTGAGTCAACACCACTCTAATTGCATTCCCACTTGCATCATAATCCACTTGAAATACCTTATTGAAATCAAGTAAAGATAACACAGGTTGTTCACTTACCTTCTACTTCAACAATTCAAAACTCTTTTGTGCTCCATGTGTCCACTTGAATTCCTTCATATCCCCTCTCATTGTCTCCATCATAGGACTATAAACTGAATTGAAAATCTTGATGAACTTTCAGTAGAAACTAGCCAATCCATGAAATGATCTTACCTCCCCAACACTTCCAGGTGTAGGCCATTCAACAATTTCTTTAACCTTCTCAAGATCCATCTTCAATCCATCCGCAGATATCACAAACCCCAAATACACTATCTCCTATTTCATGAAAGAACACTTCTTGATGTTTATCAACAACTTATCCTCCCTTAGTCTCTGCAACACTTGTCTTAGATGAAACAAATGATCTTCTCTTTTCTTCTTGAAAATCAAAATGTCATCTTGATAAAAAATCACAAACTTACCGAAGAATTTATTCAATACCTCATTCATCAAACTCATGAAAGTACTAGGTGCATTGGTCAGTCCAAAAGACATCACTAACCATTCATACAATCCTTTATTTGTCTTGAATGTTGTCTTCCTCTCATCTCTTTTTCTGATCCCGATCTGATGATAACCACTCTTCAAATCAATCTTTGTGAAATATTTTACTCTACTAAAACAATCCATTATATCATTCATCCTCAGTTAAGGAAACCTATACTCATTGTGATCCTATTTATAGATCTTGAATCAGTACACATTCTCCAATCTCCATTCTTCTTAGGTTCTAATATTTTAGGCACTGCACAAGGACTCAACTCTCTCTGATCAAGCCCTTCTTCAATAATTCTTGAGCTTGCCTATTCAATTCTTCATTCTCTGTCAGTGTCAATCAATGTGTTGCTTTGTTTGACAAACTTTCTCTAGGAATCATATCTATACAATGACTGATACTCCTCACGGGTGGAATCCATCAAGTATAATATCTAAGATTGTGTCCTCATAGTCTATCAGTAGCTCATTTATCTCCTTAGGTTGTTTCTTTTCTGATCCTAAATTAGAACTCTTAGGAATCAAAGCATAACATATACTATCACTCAAACCATCCAAGAACTTTCTTCCTTTAACCAAACAAACCCTAAAACTGGTAAAAATTTCACTCTTAGGAGTCTCTACTAAAGACAACAACACTTGTTTCATCCCATTTGCAAAAATAGTATACCTATTCTTCCTCCCATCATGAAAAGCTTGTCTATAATACTTTCATGGTCTACCCAACAAGATATGACACACATCCATAGGCATAATATCACAAAGAACTTCATCATGATAAGATCCAATTTGCAATTTCACCAAACATTGTTCACTTACCAGTACCTTATGATCATCCTTTATCCATGCTATTTGATCTGGTTTGGGATGCTTCAACCTCTGCAGCTTCAACTTATCCACCAACTCCTCAAAAGCTAAATTATTTGAACTACCATTATCAATGATTACTTTGCAACTTTTCCCTTCAACCTTGCATCTTGCCTTGAATAAAATTTTCCTCTGCAATGATTATTGATTTGTTTCTTCATGACATGGGGCTCTTCTTTCTATTAGGGATTCTCCATCCTTTGGTTGGTTTAAAGATTTAGTAGGCTCTTCCTCCACATAAGAAGATCTACCCTTGTTCGTAGAGCTCTTGATTGCATTCCTTTGGGTACACTCAAAAGCTCGGTGTCCCTCGCCTCCACATTTGAAACTGGTTCCTCTAAATACTCTTCTATAACTTCTTGATCCACCATCTCTATAGAAATTTCTTTCATCCCTTTGGTATGAACTCTCATCTTTGACTTCTTCTTTGTCCTTATTCTAATTTGATGAAGACCTTCCTCCTCCGAAGGATTTGCCTTTCTGAAATCTTCCACCTCTTCCTTTGTCTTTGCTCTTGTCTCTTGCTCAACATCTCCTCAACCTTTAAGGAATATTGATAAGCTTCTTCTACACTTTGCAATTTGACCAAACTAATTTCATCTTGGATAGATGTTCTCAAACCATTCAGATATCTTGCAACCCTTTCAACATCATCATCTGCATGGCCAGATTTGTATCCAATTTGTAAAACTCTTCAGTATATTCCTTCACAGTAAGATCCTTTTTCTTTAGGTTTTGCAAATTCCTAAATAAACTTACTTGGTAATTAGCAGGTAAGAACTTGGCCTTTAATTTGTTCACCATCCTATCCCATGACTTGATTTTTTCCTTGCCTCTTCTTTTTCTACCAGTCTACAAATGCTCCCATCACAAGGATGCATGACGTCTTAACTTAGTGCAAGCATACTTCACCTTCTTGCCTTTGCTAATGCCTTCAAAATCAAAGTACTTTTCCATCTCTGTGATCCAATAAAGTAACTCATTTGAATCCAATTTTCCATCATAATCTGGTGGATTGAAATGTGGTCTTGTATTAACCCTAGTTAGGGCTTTCATAAATATATCTTCTCCCCGATCAAGTTTAGGTCCTTCTATTATTTATTCTTCCTCTTCATTATCACTTATATCTTCAATGTGGTAACCTCTTCTCTAGGTTGTTTCAATAGCTTCTAACCTAGTTGCTATTTGGCTCAACATGTCCATTACGATTGGATCTACATCTCTCCCTCCTTCGCCATGAGCATTTTCTCTTTGAGCCATCTTGCGCAAGTCCTCTATAATTGCGGGTCATATTCTCACTCTGCTACATCACAATAATCGAATCTAGGGCTTCACAATCTCAGGAGACAGAATTCAATCACCATAAGAACAAAACCTCGCTCTGAAACCACTTGGTGTAGTCACAGTCAAAGGGATCTCAAAGAGATATGTCCAATCTGTGCAGCAAGAGTCACACAATGGGAACAAGAAGTAACAATTGAGAGACAAGCAAGATCAACCTCCGTGTTATCAAGAAATTAATTACAATGGATCTACAACATGCAATTTTCAATTCCATACATACAAACTTGATTACAAATAGAAATAATATATGCTAACCTTCAAGATGTTATCTCCTTATCCAACACTACCGACAGATGCCTCTAAGGATAAATTACATGTACTTATAAAGCATTCACAAGCCTTAGGTTGACGAAGAAAGATTGCATTTCCCAATGAGAAGAAAATGTATTACGAAATATAGGTCAGGACCCAAATCATAAAGATCACACTCAAATAGAATAGACATTAATTGTGATCCCTCAAATAGGTCAACCATAGGTTTATAAACATCAAGAAATGAGCCACAAAGCTTTGTTGATTGGAAAATTCCTTCGCAAGATCATAAAACACAAACTGGCCGCAAAACATGAAGAACAATTAAGTCCTGCCAAGAATCCACAAGATCTCAACTACAAAGCAACCAATTGAGGTGTGAACCTATGAGAAGGTTCAACATGATGCCAAGAACACACCATAAGGTCTGCAACAAAAAAAATCCAAACTAAAGTTCCGCTAAAAGAAACTCAAAGACTGTACAAACAAGAAAACATGAAACAAATATTTTTAGTTGATGCAAGATTGCCAAGAAACCCAAGATGCTCCTGCATCAACCTTTTAATTCAATATTTAATCAATCAAATTTTAATAAAAACTCATCCATAGTTTTAACATCAATATAGCTAAGGTTTTGGAGTTGATCCTAAAGCTGAATCTTTCTAGATTCATTCAAACTATCATAGGTTGATTTTCAAAGTGTGCATGTTTCCTAGGCTTTTGTGTAATTCTGAATGAGAACATATAGTTTGGGAACCATTGAAATGATAATGAGCTTAAGGGCTTCTTCATTTTGGGCTTTCCACTTTTCTTGTTTAGTTGGTGTTGCAGTTAAAGTTGGTTCAAATGTTTGAGTCTATAGCAACATCTAACAAGTGCTTGAATAGAAAAATAAACAGAATGTGGGTTTTCCACGAGTGATAGTTAGAACTATTTAATTTGATTTCATGAATCAAAGTAGACATAATTGCAAAAAAATAGGGTATGGAGAGAGAGAGAGAGAGAGAGAGAGAGAGAGAGAGAGAGAGAGAGAGAGAGATTACAACTACAACATAGAGAAAAGAGAGAGACACCTCTAATATATAGAGGTGAGAGAGAGAAATTAAAAAGTAACTCCCAAGTCTAAACATGCCATCTAGAATCCTATGTGGGTGCAATGTGTCACCTCATATGGAGAAAATCTAATATTTCAAATATGTTTGGAATAAAGAAAATGAATTGTGAGAACTCATAAAAGGATAAACATCTTGTTCAAATTCCTTAAAATATTCCTACAAGAGACAAAAAAGGAAATTAACCCAAATAAAGATTATTTCCTAAGATAGAAAGCTAGTGATGGAGTGGATAGACAGTTTTTGTTGGAAGTCTTGGCACAATTTGGTTTCTACACATGATGGGCTTCTTGGATTTGAAATCTCATTTTCTCACTTTGGGTGTTTATTTTGGTGAATAGAAGCCCTCAAGCTTTCTTTGAAACAACTAGTGGATTACGACAAGTTGATCCTATTTCACCTTCTCTTTTCATTATTATAACAAAAGTGTTGGGAAGACTTATTTTCAAGTGCAAGAAGTCTGATTCTTGGAGAGGGATGAAAGCTGCTAGGGGAGTTGATCCTATATCTCACCTTGTATTTTCATTATTATGATGCAAGTGTTGGGAAGACTTATTGCCAAGCGCAAGGAGTTTGGTTCTTGCAAAGGGATGAGAGTTACTAGAGGAGTTGATCCTATATCCGACCTTAAATTCGCAAATGACACATTGTTAATGGGGGAGGCTACCTTCGAGAAGCCAAGATTATGAAGGTCATTCTAGAGAAGTATAGTAAATCTTTGAGGCAACAAATCAATTGGTCTAAATTAGCTCTTTTCTTCAATACTCGTCCTAAAGTAAGACAGGAGATCTCAAAAAATCTAAATGTGAAAGCTAGTTCCCTTTCGGTAAAGTTTTTTGGTATTCATCTTTTCACAAGAGCATGTAAATCACATTTATGGAATAGTTTAGTGGATGGTTGTATTGGAAAAATGAAGGGGCAAAAAAGTAGATGGCTTCCTTCAGCGAGGAGGATCCATATGTTGAAATCAATAATATTTGTCATGCCAATCTTTTCAATGATGTGTTTGAAAATTCCAAGCAAGGTCATTCACATTATTGATTAAAAAATGCATATTTTTTTGGCAGGGGAGTTAGGATTAGGGAATACTCCTACTTCTAGCTTGGGACAAGATTTGTAAGCCTAAAGAAGCGAAGGGAGAAAACCTCCGCAATTGGAAGATTTTGAATGAATCAATGGGGGTGAAATTAGTGTGGAGCGTGTACAAAAACCCAAGTCAGAAATGGGTGAAATTTTTGCTTAAATACTTGAGCAATAGTGACATACATAGGATTCTTAAAATACATGATCCCCTAGGGGTTTGGTATTATGGAACTTCTTGTTTTATTGTAGGTCTGTGATCACTAATCATATTGCATAGTTGATTGGTCATGGAAAGAGGGAAAAGTGTTGGTTGGATTCTTTGGATGATAAGGAAGCTATAGAGAAGATAGAAAAAATCAATTTTTTGAAAGAGGTAATGTTTAACAAATGGGGTGATAAAGTCGCAAACTTTTTAGAATCTTCCAGGGATGGGCTAGAAAGGGAGTGGTAGTGGAAAACAATGAAGGAATTGAACTTGGATGAAGATAATGCTTCCCTTCTAAGAGGCATCTTGGGATCTCAGAAGGTGGTTCTCTCAGGGGGACCAAATCAAATTATATGGTGTGGATTGCAAAAGGGAGAATACTTGGTTAAGTTAGGCTACAATATTCTTGAAGAAGAAGCCAATAGGGAGAATTGACCTTTTGATTTGTGTTGGAAAAAACATTGCTTTCCAAAGGAAAGCTCATTCTCTTGGCTTTCTCTTCAGGGGAGAATTCTAACAAGGGAGAGGTTGAAGAGAATTGGCTTTGTTGGGCCCTTTAGATGTCTTCTTTGTAACAATAATGATAAAATTCAAACAATCTTCTTTTGAATTGTGAATCCTCCCAAAAAATTTGGAAGTTTGTTCTTAGCTATTTGGGGTGGAAAAGTCCTTTACCAAGAACTTTATTGGAGTTATTCCAAAGTATTTTAGAGTTTAAAGTAAGACTAATTTTTCAAGCATTTGGCACGTATGCCCCTCAACGATCATTTGGGAAGTCTGGAAGGAGTGCAATAGACAATTTCCAGGACAAAGCCGAGGATTTGAGAAGTATTTTGTAGCACATTGAAAGGGTGATTTTAGAATTAGTATGTAATTTAGACACACAAATCAACCCGTCTAAAACTCCTTTCAAACTGACTGACAACTTCATTCAATGTCAATGGCTTTGATCAAATTCAGGCCTATTAATGGACCTAACTAGGTAAATCCAATACACTCAATAGCTTTCAAGGAGAGTTGGGACAGTCTTGATAGAGGAAGGACAAAGGTAAAATTTGATGAGGCTTCTAAAGAAAACTCAGGTCCATTCGAGGCATGTTTCGTAGAAAGGGATTGGCAAGGGAACCATTTGGTGATAGGAGAAAAGTGTTTGAGTGATGGAACCAACAATCAAGTAGAACCTTAGGCTGCCCTGAATGCAGTTTGGATGGAAAAGAAACTAAATGTCTCGTATGTCCATTAGGAGGGTAATATTCTTATCATTGTTAATGTTATTAAAAAAGGAGGTTCATAATATCTAAATAAATTTATTAAAATTATTAAATCCACCCTCATCACATTTGATGATCTCACGATAATCCATGTTAAAAGAAGTGGGAATCAAGTGGTGGATAGGATGTCTAATATAGCAGTGTATTAAATCATGATGGCAATGAAATCTTCAAGGATTTTCAAGGGATATCAAATGAGAAGCTAAAGATAGAGGACATTGATGGCAATAATTGTGATAATTTGAAAGGACAGATATAAATGAGTTACAAAAGTGGAGCAAGTTTATTATCTTAACCTATTAGGTTACCACATATCTTGTTGAGTGACAAAAAACAACAAAGGTGTTGGGTGAGGAGAGCCATGGAGGCAAATTTCACTCCACTATTGCCAAAGCAACAACTCTACTTTCAAAGCAATATTTCTAAGAAATAGTTGCATGGAGTTTTCAAAATCAACGAGCCCCATTTCTGACAAATTGTTGATATCATCCTTAATAAAGAGTTCCTAAAGACAAAGCATAGATACCGCTCCAATATTGACATTGCTTTGGCTTTTATGGCCTACGCATTAGATTCAGGATCTAAGGAGGAGGCTTTTAGGGTCATGAAGGAATGTGTCTAGCCTAAATGGTGTGGTGGGATGACCATCATCCTTTCTCAAATAACAAAACAAATTTTTACACTAAACTTGAGAGGAGGCTTATGCAAAAAGTTTCTCTAATCTTTACAGCAATTACAAAAACTTAACAAAAATAAACATAAAAAACATGCATACCACAACACAATGATTTATGCCTCAAAAACCTAAGAAGGTTTGGTTACCCACATGTGAGACTCAAGGTAGCACAGAGGGAAATCTTTCCAAGCCTAATCTCTCCAATGGTAAAGATTGGGAGGAACTTATTCAAAACAATAGTAAGAAAGAAGAAATTATCCAGGGTGTAGAAAACATTGAGGAGAAAGGGGATAATAAAAAGACCCAAGGTGGTATAAAGGGAAAATTAACCAAATCTAGTTCTAAAAAGGATATAGTAGTTTCCCAGGTTGTTCAAAATGTTGAGAAGAAAGGGCATAATAATATGCAGTTATCTCATGATAAAGGTTATGAAGGAAGCAAGAAAGACATGAAAAAGGGGGAGCAGGAAAATCATGAGGGCAACAGGAAAGATGGGCTTGGGGAGATTAGAAAGATATCTCTTCTAAGTAAATAGCTAAGAATCAGTTTGATATGTTGGTGTTGGATACCTTAGATAAGGATGAAGGAAAGGAAAAAGAGACTTGTCCCACCAATATTGATAAATCACAGTCTACAGATGAGAGAGCAGGGGAGATCCCTAAACTTTTGGAGCTGGAGAAACTGAATGAAGATATTCAGTCAGCAACTAGAAAGGACTAAGATAATGAATTTCAAGATGATCAACAATGTATTGTTCTACGCCATTTCCTATCAGATCTATCTCAGAATTCCCCTTGTGTGGTTAAAAGTTCTTTTCCTGACTTGGAAGTTCCTAAGTGGGGAGAAGTGGAGGATATAAATAAATCCTTAGAGAAGCATGATATGGATTCCATATTAGAAGATAAGAGAAGGACTAAGAACAAAAATAAAAATAACCCTATACTATCCAAAAACACTAGGAGCAAAGCAGGAGATGTGGGAGGAACATAGCCCTCACCAGGTAGACCTTCCAACTCGAAGAAACCTGCCTTGGAGGTAAGCAAGAATATAGTGGATGACACCCAAAAAACCATCCTTGAGGTAGGCCCTTTCAAAAAGATATGAAGATTATATCTTGGAATATTCGAGGATTGAATAATCCTCATAAGCAAGATTTAATTAGAAATATGATTAGAGATGATAAACCAAATATTTTATTAATTAAAGAGACTAAGATGGCTAAGGACAAGGTTGAGAATATCAAGTTGTTTAGAAATGGGGAGGTTAGTGGGGGAGATTCTAATGGAGCCTCAGGGGGTATTGTTACCTACTAGAATTGTGACAATATAAAAGGGGAAGTCTTGATCCAAGAAAATAACATGGCTTGCATTAGATTTCAACACATCAAGGATGGTACTTCTTGGGTTCTGACTAATGTATATGGTCCTAACACCAAGTTTGGTAGATATAATTTTTGGAAAAAAAACTTGATAATCTGAGACAAAATTTTGATCAAGAAGGATGGATAATAATGGGGGACTTCAATATTATGATCAAGGATGATGAAATGATGGGAGGTAGTCAGCCCAATCAGGACAACAATATGGATGATGGATTTCACGAATGATTAGGCTCTCCATGACATGGATCTCCAAGGTGTCAAGCTCACTTGGACAAATAGAAGAACTGACAATGACCTTATCCAGGTGAGACTTGACATAGCTCTAATTACTAATGATTGGTTTATTCTTTATTTTTGCTCTTTAACTGCCCATATTAGAGCGGGATCCGACCATTACCCTATTACTTTTATTGCTAATCCTAAAAAAGGGAAAAGGTTTTCTCCTCTTAGATTTGAAAAAATGTGGACCATGCATCTTGATCTAGAGAGGAATATTAGGGATTGGTGGAAAGTCTAAGATTGAAGGCACAACTACATTTAAAGTTGCTAAGAAGCTTAAATTTGTGAAGGATAACATTAAGAAATGGAATAAGGATAGCTTTGGGAACATTTTCTCCTCCAAGAATGATATCCTTAAGGATCTTAAAGAGATTCAAGATAATATTCAAAAGACTAGGTATAACAAGGTGTCCAAAGAAATTCAAAATGAGATGCTTGTGAAATTCCATGATATTATAGCTAAAGAAGAGACTTTTTGGAAACATAGATTTAGGAATGTGTGGCTGAAAGGAGATAGGAATACCAGATATTTTTTTATGTCAACTCTGACACACAAAGCAACCAACAAAATTTCTAAGATTCTTAACAGTAATGGGGTCATGGAGGAGAAGGAGGATTGTATTAGCTTAGAGGTTAACAATTTTTTCTCTAATATGTTGGAAAAGGATCAAGATCTGGATATGGAAGCTCAGAGGGAGCTATTGGAGTTTATTCCAGGTATTTTGAAGGAGGATCACAATGATTTTTTGACGGCTATCCCTTCTAATGAGGAAATTAAGAAGGTTGTTAATTCCTTTGAAGGAAGCAAAGCACTTGGACCAGATGGCTTCCCAATGTTTTTCTTCCAAAAGTATTGGGCTATTGTTGAGAAGGATATTAGTAGTGTTGTTAAAGAGTTTTTTGGATCAAATTTTTTTTGAAGGAGATTAATGGTACTTTTGTGGTTCTTGTTCCCAAGAGTCCTGGAGCTGATACCATGGATCAATTTAGACCTATTATTCTCTGCAACTCTTTCTACAAGATCATATCGAACGTGCTTACTTCTAGAATTCTCTCTTTGTTGTCCTTAATCATATCTTTGTAGCAGAATGGGTTCGTGCTTGGGAGACAAATTTTTTACTCTATCATCACTGTCCATGAGAATATTCATTCTCTTGTGATGGCTAAGAAGGAAGGTTTTATTTTGAAGCTGGATTTATCTAAAGCATATGATAGAGTGGACTAGGATTTTCTTCAGAAAGTGCTTCTTGCTTTTGGTTTCAGCATGAGTAGTGTTCAACTTATTATGCAGTTGGTTTCTCCAGCCACTTTCTCTATGTAGGTTAATGGGTCATCTACCCCTTTCTTCAAATATTCCAAGGGATTAAGATAGGGTGATTTTCTCTCCCCTGTGATTTTTGTTATTATGGCTAAATGTTTTGGAAGATACATAGCTCAGCCTGTTGAGAAAAGGGAGTTTAAAGGTTTGAAACCTTCATCAACTAATCAAATTTGTTCTCATCATCAATTTGTTGACGACTCGATTGTTATGGGAGAAGCTTCGGTGAAGGAATCTATAAATCTTAAAAGAGCTCTGAATAGTTATGGGCCTCCTTCGAGACAATTTATCAACTGGACTAAGAGTTATATCTACTTTTTAACACTCCTAAAAAAAGATAATTAAAGATTAGCAAAATATTGGGATGTTGGATTGGTAGTATGCCTGCTACCTACTTGGGTCTTCCTCTTTGTGAGGATCCTCCAGAGTCTTTTTGGAGATCCTTGATTGATAAATTCTATAGGAAGTTGGCTGATGGAAGGGCACTTTGTTGAGCCAAGCTGGAAAAATTTAGTTATTGAAAACTACTTTGCAAAGCATACCTCTCTATGTTATTAGTCTCTTTAAAATTTTGGCTAAATTTGCTAAGGCTATTGAAAAAATTCAAAGGAACTTCTTTTGGACTGGAGTGGAAAAAAAAAGGTTGTCTTTAATTGCTTGGGATAAAGTTTGTAAGCCTCTCATTAAAGGTGGCCTAGGGTTAAGGAGGTTGAGAAACATGAATGAGTTTCTCCTGGCCAAGTAGATTTGGAGAGCTTATAACATGAAGGGAGAGTGGAATAATATTTGGGAGAATAAATATATGGGTGACTTCTCTCCTTTACAGAATTTCCTTGGGGCTGATTGTGTTCCTAGAGGCTCTAACATATGGAATATTGTTTCAAAAGCTAAAGATTTCATCACTAAGGGAGTCAAATGGAAGGTTGGTAATGGGAACTCCATTAACTTCTAGGAAGATGTTTGGCTTTTGAGATCACCCTTCATAGGACAACCCTAATTGGAAGACCTTTGTGGACCAATGTAAGATTTTAGTTGGGGTTAAAGTTGTTGATTATTGGGATATTGAAAATTGGAAGGACCTCTCTTTCATTGATCCGTCTCTAAGGAAGTTAAACAAAATCTTGAACTCTTTGGTCAAGGTTGGGGAGGAGGATCATCTCATATGGAAACTAACTTATGATGGTAAATTTTATGTGGCTTCCTTATACAATCAACAATTTTCTAAACTGGAAACTCCCAAGTGGGCCAAAGCTTGGATTAAAGGTCTTACCCCCAAGATCAACATCTTCTTCTGGACCATGCTCCAAAACAAACTCCTTACAACGGACAATTTAAAACCCAGAGGGATCTATTTACCCAATGTTTGCTATCTCTGTATGCAAGAGGAATAGACAATTAATCATATGTTTGTGCACCATCCTTTTGCTGATAATTTTTGGACTAGATTCATGGAGCTCTTCAATCTTGATTGAGTCTTTCCTTTAGATATTCAAAATGTTTTCTTATCTTTTGATTTATCCTTCTAAGAATTATTCTGTGAAAACTTTGTGGAAAATTTCTTTACCCCACATCTTTTGGGGTCTTTGGAAGGAGAGAAATGACTGGGTGTTTAGAAATCAATCTTCTTCTTCTCAGGTGGTTTTTTAGAAAGTGAAAAGATCTATAATGGAGAATCTTTTTACTATAGGCAAAATTGACATTGTTAAGAATCAATGGGATATAAGAGTTTTTGATAATTGGAAAATTAAAGGTACAAGGAATATTAGCAATCGGGTCAATTTGAGGAATGAAGCTAGATGAGATTGTCCACCTAATGGGTGGGTGAAAATAAATTTTGATGGGGCCTCAAAAGGAAACCCGAGAATTGCTAGATGTGGGGTGGTGTTAAGAGATGAGCATGGGATATGTAAAGCTATTAGAGCTATACCTATTGGAAATCATTCAAACCATGTGGCGGAAGCGATTGCTGCTTACCAAGGTATCATTCTTGCCAAAGAATATGGGTGTAAAAAAGGTTGGGTTGAGAGGGATTCAATGAATATAATAAATAGTCTTAATAATACAACTCCCACCTCTTGGTCTATATATAATGCAATGAAGGTGGTGAAAGATATACTTAATACTTTTGACTTGTGCATTATAATCCATGCTTTCAGAGAAATTAATATAAATTGCTAACTAGGCGGCCAATAAGGCTTGTAGTAGGGATGACATCATCACTTGGCGAGGGGAGGAAAATCTTCTGCATGAGGTGAGATCTTGGCTGGAGTTGGATTGTATCCAGAGTAAACATAGAGGAGTTAACAATAAATAATGATGAATAAAACTTTATATCCCTCGTTGATTCATTATTGCAGTGGTAGAGCACGTTTTACGAAGAGTACTATACATGTAAAACCACATGGATTATGGGTGTTTTTAGATACCAAAAGAATGAGCTCCATTAGTTGTTGTGTTATTGGTAAAGATAAAAAATTCAAGGTTGGGGAAAAAACTTGGAGAAAGCTATGGGAGGAAATAAGAAAAGGGTTGAACCTGCTTCTTGCAAGGATTGGATGCAAAATGCTCAGGTGTGGAGTATTCTGCAAAAGGGAGGCATGGATGTGTATATGGAACGTCTTCATGGCAATAATCCTTTGATTACCAGTTATTTCATCGATAATTGGAAGAATGGTAAGATTAAGATGTGGAACCAGAAGGTGGAAATTGATGAATATGTTCTTGCGAAAGCTACTGGTTTGTTGAAGGAGGGTTGTAAGTTCTACAGAGACAAGAGAATTTCTGATAGGGCTCCGAACAAATTTTCAAAGATGGAGGAGAGATTGAGGCTTGTCAAATGTGATAAATCTTACCATGATACAAAGTGTATCAGTAGGCCTTGGAGGTCTATTATTTTCGATATTATTAGCTATGTTACCTTGGATGGTAGGTTTAGTAGAGCTTATGGTTATCACTTTGTGATTTTGAATCATTTTCGACACAATGAAAAATTTAGCTTGCCTTATTATTTATATTGTTCTTTTAACCATAATATTAAAGAACTTCAAAAGGATCTACAGGTGGATCATGCTTCACACTAGGGTCTTATGGTTCTGGTTTATGATCTCCTTAAGAGCAAAAAAATAGAAAAAGCCTTTCTAGAGGGAAAAGCTACTGGTGATGAGGAGACAAAAGAGGATTATAGTAGGTATAATTTAGACTCTAAGACTGAGGAGGCCTCAAATGACTCTTCTGAGGGGACTACCATGGATAAAGTTAAACCTGAAATTAAGGGAGAGTCTTTGAAAAGAGCTAAAAAGAGTAGAAAGACTATGGAGAATTCCACTACTGAGAAGGATACTGAGGATGAGGACTTTCTCATTGAAGACCAGACAGCTAAGAGTAAAAAGAGGAATAACTCTTGGAGGAAGGAGAAAACTCAATGTTAAAAGGGTTCGGAAAGATAAGTGTCTGGTTAGGAAGCGTATCTTCATATATTCTAATGAAGATGAAACTATTGTTGGCATTGCTACTAGAAGTAGTAAGAAAAAGGAGAAGTATCTAATGGATGATAGGCACCTCGATAGGGATATTATGGGGGAGAAAGATGACTTTGTGGGTCTGCAAGGCAGTTGCATTCAGGATACCAGAGGAGGTAAAAATGATGGTGTGAATAAAGATGTTGAGTTGAATATTGGTACTGAGGAGCTTGAGAAGGAAAAAAGTAATGATAAAGGGAATAATGAAGAGATTACCACTAACAAAGAGAAAGGGAAGTATGCTAGTCATACTCAGAAGGATATGAACAACATAATGGGTTTCAATCAAACAATTGGGAATTTGCTGAAGGATATGACCAAAATAAAAAAAGGAGCTACAGGAGAAAGATAAAATGATCAAGATTATGGAAAAGGTCAGCATTGGCTATAAACCCCTCTTTGTTTGTATTGATGAGTTGCAGAAAGCCATTGGAAATGCTAAAGCTATGGGGGCTACGGTGGATAAATTGGAGAAAAAAATCAGGGACGAGGACAATTATTATAAAAATCTGGAAAAGAGGATGGACAGAATTGAGGAGACTATAAAGAAGATTGGGGCTCAATGTCACAATGCCCTGAAAGCTAATGCGGAGAAATTTAAAGTTCTGATGGATAATTTGGAACAACTCAAAGGTAAAGACAACATGGAGAAAGATGCTAATAAGGACCTAGATATGGTTAGCCCTGGTAAGAGGACTTGAGCGAGGATGAAGAAGGTTGCTACCCATGAGGACACTGATCTAGAAGATATTAAAAAAATTGTTGGTGCCATGGACCTTATGGTGAACCGGGTTGAGGAAACCATGAAAAAGTTTTAGCTAGTCTTTTGTTGTTTGGTTGTTGTCATGTTTTGTTGTGTTGTCCCTATTTATGTTTCGGCTATTAGGTTGTAGCCTTTTTTTTTTGTTTAGTCTTGTTGCTTTTCTGTTGGTGATGTATCACAATAGTTTCTTGAACTCTTAAAGATCTATCTTTCATGCTATGTACAAGGTTTCAAATCCTTTCAAAACCTATTTTTACTTAATCAAAACACAATGATTTATGCAAGGAAAATCCTTTTGGGAGAAAAAACCTAAACTCCAAAAGTTGCCTAATATATTATTCAGAAACAACAAATTACAATATATTTGTAGAGAAAACTTCTTAAAAGGGTATCACCAAGAGAGATCTAGAAGAAAATCAATAGTTATCAAACTCTTAGACAACCTCTATCTCACGCACCTATTATATAACAGATACAATACACAATTGTTAAAAGGTATTACAAAACCATGGGCTAAAAACTAGCTAAAAATGAGGGTCATCTTATCTACAATCAAAGATGCTCTATGATGTGTCAAAACACACAACAACACATTTGACTTCCATTTACAACTCATGTATGTATCTAACACTTTTTTTTTTAATATTTCCTATTCCAGGAGACTTGAGCTTTAGAGGCTATAACTTTTGACCTGGATGTCTAATTGATGAATTGTTTGAAGTGCCAAAATTTTTATGATATTCTCTACCAATATATAACTAGCTATGCAATTATAGACACTTTCGAGTCATTTAGGAGCCTCTAAGGCCTTCAAAATTGAATTCGTAAAATTTCTTCAGCAACTTCAAAAATGAAAACTTTAATATCTTCAAATCTAGACATGATGTTGCAATGAAAATTTATTGACATGCTTATCTAGCCCATGCAAAGATTTGAAGAAAATTTAGCAACAATGTGTACTAAAATGTAAACTTGTTATTAATTGTAACCTTATGTAAATGAAAGGTTGAGATACCATTTTCCTCACATTCTCCCACTTGTTGAACACCTTACAAGAGAAAATGGAGTATCTACATCTGAATTTAATTACTAGAGGCCATGAGGCCCATAGGCTCTAAAAACCATCTAAACTTCTATGTACTCATACTTTTAGATAACTAATCTATAATATTCAATAGAGTCTCTACCTTTACCAACTTCACCCACCATCCTTAGCAATATCTATGAAAAGTCATGTGCTTAGCTAGGCAAATCGCACTCTAACTGTCACAATAAATTGTCACTGCACCTTGTTTTATTTCAATATCTAAATATGTTCTCTTAAACTAAATGGATTTTTTACAAGCATGAGTACCTATCATATACTCAACTTCAATACTGGACAAAGAAACCATAACTTTTTGCTTACTCATCCAACTAATTGTACCACCAAATAAAGTAAAGACATAAGTGCTAGAGGATCTTTTGTTATTCATATCATATGCCCAATCTAAAACCACATAACCTAAAATATAAAGGAAAATCTTGTCTCCTATCAAATTACCATGATAACACAAGAATACTCTGAGATGCCCTTCACATATCTTAAGACTCCATTAATTACATCCCACTAAACTTTACTAGAATTGGACATACATCTAGAAATAACTCGCATTGCTCTGGTATGGTCTGGTCTAGCAAAGACCATACCATACATTGAACTTCCAACTAAGCACTAGTAAGGTAATCTGCTTGTCTTCCATCTCTAATGAGGATGTAGGGAAAATCTAGAATGGATAAATATGTTCCAACTATAAAAGGAACACATAATGGTCTAGAATCTTGCATGTTGAACCTTTGTAAAATTGAGTTCGCATGCTTACTAGACCCTAGCGATAGCTTTTTGTTCACACTATCTCTTCTAATTTTCATCTCAAGAATGTATTTAATTGCACTAATATCTTTTATTTGAGCGAGTTGAGACTTAAATTCTACAATCGTACATTTCCCTTAACCAATGAATAACATATTATCAACATACAATGCAATGTACAAGAAATGATAACCATTAGATTTATAATAAACACAATGATTTGATTTAGAACGCTCAAATCCTAAACGCAACACATATGTATCAAATTTATATTACCACATCCTGGGACTTTGTTTGAGGCCATACACAAATTTCTTCAATTTACAAGCCAAATTACTTTTACCCTTTAATACATAGTGCTCTAGTTGTGTCATATAAATATCCTCCAAACAACCATAAAGGAAGGTAATTTTCTGTAGACACCTAAAAATCTTTTAGAAAATAAAGTATTTTTATTTTCTGAAAATCTCTGATGACATCATCATTTATTAATTAATTATTTATTTAATTAATTTATTTATTTTTATGTCATTAAATCTTTTTATCTTAATTAAAAATATTTAATTAAGGAATCCCTCCCAAAAATGTTTAAATCTTATTTAAACATTATCTCCTTATTTATTAAATATTTTAATTAATAAATTGACCAAAAATCCCAAAATAAATAATTTATTTATTTTTTGC
Source organism: Chamaecyparis obtusa (assembly GCA_027943335.1). Taxonomy (NCBI): domain Eukaryota; kingdom Viridiplantae; phylum Streptophyta; class Pinopsida; order Cupressales; family Cupressaceae; genus Chamaecyparis; species Chamaecyparis obtusa. The sequence goes on from BSBK01001077.1 coordinate 542,578, forward strand.
CTAAAACTTGGCCAATTTCCTTTAGACCACTAACCTCTTCCAAAATCTTCTAATTCCTTCTTAATCTCGATTAAAAGGCTAATCCCATCTTTTCTAACCCTAATCCCAAGGCTAAATATTTAATTAAGATTAAATATTTAAATTTCATATTTATTGAAAATATTTCAATAAATATTCTCAAAACTTAAGCTTTTGGAATGAATAAGCTTTTATTCCATGAAACCAAGGAGAATTCTAGACTCTTCTAGAATCTTCTCAAATCCAACCTCTTCACCCATCCTAATCCTAAAATCCCTTAATCCTAATCCTAATTCCTCCCTTAACCTTGTCACATTCCCTAAACAAGGTTAGCCAACTCTTAAGCTTACCCCAAAGTCAACAAAGAGGGCTTCCCTTTTTGAAATGCATTGAAGGCATTTAAGGCCTCCTTATCCCTCTTACATGCATTTATGGTGCATTTAAGAAGCCCCTCACCCCTTTCTTACACCCTTTGACCTTAGGCACATTTCCCAAATTGTGCACATTCCTCCCATCTTTCAACCCAATGCCCTTGTGACACTTGTCACAAGGAGGTGATCCCTAAACTAGCACAATCCATGTGCTCCCCTTTGAGTGAATCTTGGCCTCTCTTAAGGATTTCAATCCTGGCCACTCATTCTTCCTTCCAAATCCTATAAATACCCCTCCGTTCAAGAGAAAAATCAATTAGCTTACTTTCATTCTCATGCATTGTTATAATGCCATTTTCATGTTAGATCTTAGCAAATCATTCTAATTTAGTTTACTTTCAAGCATTTTAGCCCATCATAGCTTAGTAATAATGGATTAACATAGTTTTTATTGTTGTTTTGCATAGCATAGCATCATATCACATCTCTATTTGGTCTAAAATCAATCCTAGATTACTCATCATGTAGCTTAATCTCCATTAAAGCATTTTTGGATCCTTGAGGCCTTAGGGGCAAATCAGGTGTTCTATACCTGTTTTTGTGCCATTTTGGAGTTTTCATGGATTTCAATCCATCTTAGAATGCATTTAGAATATACTCCAAGTGCTTAGAGAGCACACCTACATCCCCTCATCAGAGCAAATCAAACAGTGCTCGGGTGCACCTGTTTTTGGCTCAATCTGAGGTGGCTAGCTTAGAGTTTATTTGTTTTGTTTTGATTGCATGCTAGATTAAACTCTTAACGTTTGATTGATTTAGGCCTTTCAAAATAGATAACAGGTACCCTCCAAAGCCTTGCTCACATTCTGGCACGCCCGGTGGGACTCAAACCACAATCAGCTTGATCAAATCACAACTTTTTCACTCTCTGTCGTAGGAAACGGAAGAAATCATGCCTTCAGAAAAAGAAATTTCGCCTACAGTAATGAAATCATGCCTCTGACAAAACAAATCACGCTTTGAAGAAATCAAATCACGCCTACAGACACTGTTTTCACACCTGGTTACTGGCAGATTTCCGCCAGCGATAACTTCTATTCTGCTTCTACTTCTTCTTCTGTCGCTTAAATGTAATGAAATCACGCCTTTGCAGAAAGAAATCACGCCTTTGCAGAAAGAAATCACGCCTTTGCAGAAAGAAATCACGCCTTTGCAGAAAGAAATCACACCTTTGAAGAAAGAAATCACGCCTTTAAAGAAAGAAATCACACCTTTGCAGAAAGAAATCACGCCTTTGCAGAGTTATCTGTCACCTATAAAGGTACAGAATGTCACCTTAAGAATGAAATGTCGCCTCTGAACTTTCCAGCGTCGTCTATAAGCTGGACAGTGTCACTTTTTGGTGTTTTTCTGTCTGGGACTAGATTTATTTTTTATTTTGCAAAAGGTCAAACTCAATCTTGAATGAAACTAAAGGAAAGAACTTAGGTCCTAAAGTGTCATTGTCATTTTGAAAATCAAACCCAATCTCGAATGCACTAAAAGGAACGAACACTCTATTCCCTCTCTTGTTTCAGATTTCAAAGCAAGTAAACGAACACAATCTTGAATGATCTAAGGATAAAACAAAGCACATTTTCAAAGTTCCTAAATCAACTCAAAAATATCAATCTTGAATGCCCAAAAGGAAAGAACTTGCAACCGCTCGAATCATTTACATTTTGAAGAAAGAACAAATCAAAATCTAAGCACGTGTGTCTTCATTTTCAAAGTTCAAACATCACTTAATCAATTTGGAAAAATGAGCAAACTTGCTTGATGTGCATCTAGGAGTTTTCATTTTCTGTAAATCCTTGTTAAAGTAAGCAACGTAGAACATTTGGGCTCGGACAAGTTCACTTGTTCTACTTTTAGCGAGGCCTGTCCAGGGAGAAAAGCGCTTCCTCCTCGGAGAACGACCTCAAACTGGTATCCCCCCCGGCCGGTATATAAATAAAGTGAAGGCAAAAAGTACTCACTTACATCTCCTAATCGCCGGGCATCTTGTGCCAAATACAAATGTCTGGGGAAAGGTAAATATTCCTCCCCCAGTGCTGTTGGCTAGGCTCTTAAGTGAGTCATAGGCGGTTAGCATAACCGGGTATGGAGACTCCACGGAACTATTAAAAACATGATAAAATAGAGGCTACCCTATCTACATCTGAAAGTATCAAAATCCTTGTGCAAGGACCGATTCCAAGGGGTTTACCGGGTCGCCTCAAGATTACTCACCATTTGTATTCCCTTCTGGGGGATACCAAGCTGTGGGCAAGCGATTTTGATACTCACCTTCCTTAGGTAGATCTGTTTGAAGTGCTTGATAGTCAAAGACTTCGTGAAAACACTTGTTGAAACATACACTTTCAAAGCTTTATCAGAGTCAGTCATCCTGTTTGTATCCCGCAAGGTTGCTTTGCCCTTTGCGGAGATTGCTTTTCCAAAAGTCTTTTTTACCTATCCTTTGCCATTGGAAAACATTGAATCAACAAACTTGATACTCAGAAAATATTGCAGAAATCAGATATCCAAAGAGCCTTTTGTTCTCAAACCAAACCTATCAGAATTTTCCCAAAGATATGCCCAATTTGATCAAACATCCAAAAGCCAAGTTGCCCAAATCAAAATATTATCAAGAGAAGAAAGTTGCAAAAAGAAACCTCAAGAAACATCAATCCTTTGTCCAAGCAACCCAAGCAGAAGAAAAATATCAAGAAAAGCTTGATAATATTGGCTATAATGCAAGAGTCAAATAGTTTGCCTACCGATTTCAAGTGAACCATCGCTACATCAGCCTTGAAAGAGAAGATTAGATAGGATCCATCACATGTCCATTCTACCTTCAGATCTCAAAATCCTATCTCGGCAGTCCCTCATCCTAGCTTCATCTTAGTTTCATCCCTGCATCATCACCAAACTTTAGTTGCATCCTAGAGTCCTTCTTAGTTGCATGCACCACCATCCTCCTAGCAGCATCATAGGTCATCCATCCCAGTCACATCTGCATCATCCTTTTAGAAAGAGCATTGTTCCATCATCCTCCACCATCTTTTCATCAGCAATCCACCATCAGAATCCCATATCCTTCATCCAAATCCAGCATCCATCATCTAAATCAGAACCAACCATCTTTTGTACCAAATCTAGAGATCCAAAATCCACAAGTACTTAGTGTTCAAAACCTTTGAGTTGTTTCCATCCCTTATCCTAAATCAGAAATCATCCCCTTTGTGACAGAGCGTTGTCTAAAGGAAATCCAACTTGTCCTTGCACAGCCTCATCATCTTGAGCAAGAGATTGGCCTGTATTGATAAGCATCCAATTAACCGAAGATCATCAGTCTATCCTAGGTTGGCCCAAATCCTATCATTGATCCTCCATCAGGGAAAAATAACAGCTCATTGTTGACACTTAGTAATCTTCCACCAGCATCCCACCAATCCTCCACCCAATCTTGACCCAAATCAGAGCATCCCACCAAGCCTCCATCATCACCAAGCTTTTTTACCAATTTGCCACCATCTCCCATCAGTCTTCCACCATCCTTGATCCAAATCCGAGCAGTTCATCCACCCTTGCATCGCATTCTAGAAATTCATCATCCTTAGAAGTTCCTTAAGCTTGCATCCACCATCCTTTAGAGTCCTTTAGGAAACATCTTGCATCCATCTAGCATCTGCATCTCCATGCCTGTCGAGACAAGATCTGGATCTAGGAAGCAAAGGCACATGAATCCTTATCCAATCACCAGCTCATCTGATCCCAACATTTTTACCAGTGCAATGGTAGCCTATGATCCCCAAATACAAATTGGAAATACATGGGATGATCCCAATATCCCCTCAGCTCCTCTGGCAATAGAAACATTTGTGAATCACCCAGAGAATCCACCAGCAGTCAATACACCCATAGCCCAAAACCACCAGAGCATGATCACTAATTTTGCACAAAGGCATACTCCCATTCCACCATATCTCCATCCTCGCATTCCCATAAGCACTATCCAAATCTCAGCACAAGTATACTCTCCATTCATCCAACCATTCCCCGATCCCACCGTGCAAACATCTCAAGCAACCTCCACCATTCCCTTTCTTCTGCAAGGAAGCTTCACAAGCCCCGTAACACAAGCTGTCACACCATTTGCTCCATTCCCTATCACAGGTACTTCATCATCTGCCATAGCCTCCCAAGCTCTTGCACAAGTCCAACACTTGTCACAAAATCAACTCCCACCTCTTACACATCCATTTACACAAGCAGCTCCACCTCCTTCCACACCATTCTTTTCAGGAGGGATGCAATCATCCTTCCCCCTTGCTCCACGAGCTTCAACATCCATACCATCTTTCCCAGGGTCAACACAATCGTTTCCCCCTTTCACCCAACAAACGCCAGCATCATCTATTCCGGGGGCAGCGCAATCGCTCCCCTTTCCTCCTCAGCAAGCTTCCGCATCAACATCACCCTTTTCATGGGGAGCGCAAACGTTCCCTTCTTTTCCCCCCAACAAGCATCTACCCAGGCACAAGCCCATCAAAATGCCTTCACCACAGGGATGCCTTCCATGGGCTTTTTCAATCCACCATTCATATCCCAAACTCCCATCACATCCACCTTCCCAGTGTCCACTGCAACACAATTCCCACCACACACTGGCTCTCGTTGGGGCCTCACTCAAGAAGAAATGAAAGCTTGGGGCATACCAACTCATTCTCCTACATCTATGTTTGGAAACCAACAAGCCACCTCCTCACAAGCAGCACAGCAACCATCACAACTTCCACCAGCTCCATCCTTTGCAAACTATCCATTCACGACACCTAGTGCCATTCAGCAAGTTCCTCCACCTCAGCAGCAAAGTTCATCCCATTTCGCAAGTTATCTTGCCCAGCCACCCTTTGCTTCAAGCTTCCCCGCATCAAATTCACCCTTAAGCAATGCAGGAATGCACCCGACCTACATTGGTCAACCAGAGAGCCAAGTTCAGCAAGGACCATCTTACCAACAAGCGGCATCATTCCACCAACCTCCCCCACAACAACCCCACTTCCAGTCACAGCAACAAACCCCTATCATTCCCCAGCAACCGCAAGCTTCCTCCTACTAGGCGCAGCAACAAATTCCCATCATCCCACAACACCAGCAAGAAATCCCATATCTATCACCACAATCCCCCCCTATGCCACATCAACAGTATCCTCCCCAGCAAGCATCACTCCAAGATCCGCTCCAATATACCTATCCCGCTGGACCATCTCCATATCCCGCTCCACAATACCCACCTCAAATGGGAGTATCTGCTCAAACACCAATCAATGTCGAGTGGGAAGCGATGAAGAACGCTCTTAAAAAGCTCCAAACTGGTACTGAGAGAAAAACTTACAAGTTTGAAGAGGTGTGTCCTTACCCATTTGACCGATCCATTGCCGCTATTCCCTTCCCCAAGCACTTTGAAACACCTAAATTTGATAAATATCGGGGGAAAGGAGATCCAGTCAATCATGTTAAGGAATTCTATATGGCGTGCCAAGAAGTGGCTTACAGTGATAACTATCTCTTGCGTTTATTCCCCAAAAGCTTGGGAGGAACAGCTGTTGAGTGGTTCTATAAAATACCCAGTGGGACCATCACAACCTTTGCTGAACTCTCTGAGAAGTTCATCAACCATTATGCCCACAATGTTGAGAATGAGTTGACCTTGTTAGATCTATGCAACTCAAAACAGAAAGATGGAGAAAGCCTAGCAGAATACTTGCAACGATGGCAGAACCTTACCACTAGGTTATCATACCAACCGCCAGAAAAGCATTTGACCAAAATCTTCATTGATAACCTGCATCCTAAGCTATCCCACTTCATGCGGATGAATTATCTCCAAACCTATCAAGATATCAAGAGCAAGGGGATAGGTATTGAAAAGGCCCTCCTAGATGAAGGCACAATCCGGCACTTCAAAAATGATGCCCAAAAACCCAGCAATGATAAATCCCGTTACTGGAATCGTAACAAAAATGTTGTTACTGATGGAGCCACTAATAACAAGCATGTCCAATTTGTTGTAGCTAGTCCTCCGTCAACTCCTGCATACCAACAACAACAAGCACCCATCCATCAGCAACCTCCTCAAGTCCATCAGCAACCCATGCAGCAATATCCTTCTCAGAATAATCAACAAAATTATCAGTAGCAAGCCCATCAAGCCTATCAAGGTAACCCAAACAATCAAGTCAATGCTGTCAATGTTGCTCCCAAGCAGAACAAACCCAGAGCTCAAAATTATCCAAGGAAGACCTTCACACCACTGGGTGAACCTCTGGATGTTATCTTTCATCGGATGGCCAAGGCCAACTTAATTACATATCCACCAATTCAGCCAGTTGATGATACCACCCCCAAGCCTGATTGGTACAAAGATCATGAGTACTGTGATTATCATCGTGTCAAAGGACACACTACCCTGAAGTGTATGAGACTCAAAAACTATATCCAAGATCTCATTGATCAAAAAGAGATTCAAGTAGATACACCTACTCAAGCCTCACCAAATGCCAATTTACAAATCTATCAGAATGTGTTCCCACAACACAATGCTGGGAAGAATCAAGCTAATACCAATCATCCCCAGAATCATGGTAAAGGCAAGCAAGAAGATCACACTACTGCCTACATCAATTATGATAAATTTTTTGGATGTATAACCCAAGTTGAGCCCATAGTCAATACCATCCATGTCAGAGGAGCAGACAGTCAATGTGTTGTTACCACCCGTAGGGGTCGAATAACTGTTGCTGGTGCCCGTCCAAAGCTAGTACAAAATGCACACAATGCATAGTACAACCTCATAGAACATCTTGGGAATACACCAGCCCAAATATCCATCCTGGACCTTCTCCGCACTTCACCTCTCCATCAGGAGATCCTCGACCGAGCTCTCAAAGAAGGACATGTCCCCACAGACATTAACACCACCCAGTTTGAGACCCTTGTGGGACATCTATCCACAGCCTGTGCTTTATCCTTCAAACCATCCGACATGCCAGTCATTGCACCTGACCATACTCTCCCTCTCCGCATTGCTGTCATGGTCAGAGACTTTGCCATCAAACGGGTCTTAATAGATAATGGCTCAGCCCTAAACTTGTGTACTTTGAAATTTATTCAGCAGATTGGGTTCACCCAGGCCGATATAGCACATGAAGTAATCACTATTAAAGCATATGACAACTTGGAGCGTACCTCTGAAGGTACCATTACTTTGCCCATTCAGTTGTGCCCAGCAACACAAGATACTATTTGCCATGTTGTCGATCTTGACCTACCATTTAATATCCTCCTAGGCCGACCATGGATTCATGCCATTAAGGCTGTACCATCTACTTACCATCAGTGCATCAAATTTCCGCATCAAGGCACTGAGGTTACCATCCATGCTGACCCCCAACCCTTCGCATACTGTTGTGCGATGGAAGCATCATTCCCTCACTCCACTCATTGTCCTGGAACTAACATTGGTACTTCTATTGCTAGCTCATCCTGATCCCATTGCGATCCAGAAACCATTCTCACCTCCACCCTATCTTCCGTCAAGATCAATAACCAGGGTTGTGGTGAATATAGCCTACATGATGCATTTGCCGTAGGGGCCCTCCCGCTTGATCCACATACTCAAGGGCGCCCAGATCACCAAAGCAAGCCTATTGAAGAGCATCATGAACTCAAGAAAATCGGATCTATGACTTTTGAATCCCATGGCAACATAAACAGTCAAGAGATGGATCCTGACATAAATAGGTGGTTGTATAAAGATCCCCCATCACCTGACACTCAACTTCTTGGCTATTTCAAAGATAAATATCCAAAACAATATAAGTATACCACTGAACAATGGCATTATCAAGGCGGTGGTCTAGGGCCACAAGAAGGCGGCAACCAATATCCCATCACACCATCAAAGAATCCTGGGCACCAGGGTCTTGGCTTTAATACCCCTCGCCTGCATATACAAAGGCCCAATATCGCAACTGGGGGCACCAACATGACTAGCGTTCCCCTCTTAAATAGCCAGGATGACCTCATAGAGATCGAAGACATCCCTGAAGAGAAAGAAATCAGATCCTACGACGATATCTTTGACGATGACACCCTCCTGGGGACTTCTGTCCTCTAACAACTCGCCATAAATCTCATAGAACTTCCCCTCACCCACCCTGAACTCATAGACTGGGACCAACCAAGCATTACACACATCGATGAGTTCCAAAGCATGGAAGCACTCCTAGAATTCATGGGGGCATTAGGCCCACAACCAATTCAAGATTCAGAATCATCTCACATCTACAAGCTTGACCCAGAGGGATACTTTGGAGAGGAGGCAAGCTTTAGCTGCAAAAGAGAAATAGAAAGAGTAAAACATGAGTCCTTATGTGAAAACCCTTCTGGGGCACATTCTGATTCCAAAAAAGTAAAAATAAAGAGCGTATCTTCTAGTGAAAACTTGGCAATTCAAGCGCTAGAAGATGAAGACTTGCCTCTTCCTCCCATCCAGGATTACAGACCTGAGCAGTCACCTATCATCATAGAAGAAACCAAGTCAATCAACTTAGGTACAGAGGAATGTCCGAGGATCACCTACATTGCAGCCAACATGACAGAAGGTGAAGAAATGGCTTTCACTGCGCTACTTCAAGAAGCTACTATGAACTTTGCATGGTCATATGCGCACATGCCTAGCTCGATCCTAATCTTGTCATTCATCATCTAGCAGTGGATCCAAATGTCAAGCCAGTAAAGCAGAAGCTACGCAAAATGCATCCCAAAGTAGCTCTCTTGGTAAAATCAGAACTAGAAAAGCTCCTAGATGCAAAGATTATCAGAGCTATAGATTACTCAGATTGGATCTCCAACATGGTACCTGTCACAAAGCCTTCCGGCGACATCCGAATATGCACAGATTTTAGGGACTTGAACAAGGCATGTCCAAAAGATGATTTCCCGCTACCAAATATAGACATGATTGTAGATCTTATAGTGGGCCATGAAATGTTGTCACTAATGGATGGATTTTCAGGCTACAATCAGATTCGTATAGCAGAAGTAGATCAACATAAAACAACATTCACTACTCGATGGGGCACCTTCTGCTACAACATGATGCCATTCGGGTTAAAGAATGCAGGAGCCACATATCAGAGAGCGATGACAGCAATCTTCCATGACATGATCCACAAGATCCTAGAGGACTATGTGGATGATATTCTTGCAAAATCAAAGACACACCATGGACACCTTGACATTCTTGAGAGTGTGTTTGATCGCCTGCAGCACTATGGGTTACGGCTCAATCCAAAGAAATGTGTCTTTGGTGTTACATCTGGAAAGCTCCTAGGTTTCATAGTATCACGACGAGGCATAGAGATTGACCCTAAAAAGGTCAAAGCAATAATAGAAATGCCTCCACCAAGAACACTCAAATAGCTCAGAAGCCTACAAGGAAAGCTTCAATCAGTGTGTCGGTTCATTTCTCAGTTAGCAGACAAGTGCCAACCTTTTACGCATCTCTTATGCAAAGACACACGCTTCAAATGGGATCCCATATGTCAAAGAAGCTTTGATAAGCTCAAGGAGTATCTTGCCAATTCTCCAATCCTAGTACCACCAATTCCAGGACGTCCTCTCATACTCTACATCTCGGCAACCACTACAGCACTGGGGGCACTCTTAGCTCAACATGATGATGACAACAAAGAGAGAGCCATCTATTATATCAGTCGAACTCTTGTCGGATATGAGCTTAATTACTCACCTATGGAAAAAGCATGCCTTGCAGTGGTCTTTGCCACTCAAAAGCTTAGACACTACATGCTCAGTCACACAATCAGGCTCATTTCAAAAGTGGATCCCCTCAAGTACCTCTTATCAAGGACAACCCTCACAGGCCGTATGGCAAAATGGGTCATGTTACTCAGCGAGTTCGACATCCAGTATATTGATCGCAAAGCAATCAAAGGGCAAGTCATTGCCGATCAGCTAGCAGAAGCACCACTGGTGGATGCCTATCCACTAATCATGGAATTCCCTGATGAACACTTATGTATGATCGAAGAACAACCCATGTGGAAACTATACTTTGATGGCTCCTACACATCACATGGATCAGGGGTAGGAATCCTATTCGTCACACCTCAAGATGACTACATCCCAAAATCATTCAAATTGGGATTCCCATGTACCAACAACATTGCAGAATATGAGGCACTCATCTCAGGTCTCAGAATAGCCATTCAGTGGAATATCACAGAGCTGCAAGTGTTCGGCGATTCACAACTGATTATCAAGCAAGTACTAGATGAATATCAGACAAAGGATGACAAGTTGCTACCTTACAAAGAGCTGGTGGACAAACTGAAAGAGCAGTTCCTAAATCTACAATTCACATAGATCCCAAGACTTCAGAACAAAGCAGCAGACGCAATGGCAACCATCGGATCCTTGCTAGAAATCCCACACGACGCATCACAGTATGAATTCCTAGTTGAGCAGCTACATACGCCAACTTATGAGAACGTCGATGCAGAAATGGTGTGTCTTGGTTGGTCCTCAGTCCCCATGGTACCACGACATCCATGCATATCTAAAGAATGGTATCATCTCTCCCCATCTCACCAATAACCAACGCCAAAACCTTATTCGCAGAGCTTCCCGCTACACTCTTGTAGCCAACACCCTTTATCGTCGCGGGTATCACAATATCCTCTCTAGGTGTTTAGATTCAAATGAGGCCGTCCTGGCTTTACAAGAGGTTCACGCTGGAATTTGCGGTGCCCACACGAGTGGCATGGTTCTAGCTAAGCAGTTGCTTCGAGTTGGGTATTATTGGCCAACCATGGAACATGATGCTTGTGAATTTGTCAGAAAATGTTTACCATGTCAACAGCATGCAAATCTGATTCATGCACCAGCACAAGACTTGCAGCCCATTGCGCCACCTTGGCCATTTTCATGTTGGGGCTTTGACCTTGTCGGCTTAATCACTCCCCTTTCCTTGGATGGACACAAGTACATAATAACTGCCACAGAGTACTTCACCAAATGGGTTGAAGCGATTCCGCTCACCCTAACTACTGGCATCCAAATATCCAAGTTCATCCTTTACCACATCATCTGCCGCTTCGACATACCATCTACCATCTTCACAAACCATGGCACACCTTTTGAAAACCAGCCTGTGGATGATCTGTGTGCTAGACTCCACATCCATCACCGTTTCTCCAGTCCATATTTCCCTCAAGGAAATGGCCAAGCTGAGGCAACCAACAAGACTATCTTGAAAATCCTCAAGAAGGTTGTCAATGACTCTGGTCCTAATTGGCACCTCCAAATTAATCTCGCCCTTTGGGCCTATCGTACTTCTTATCGCACTCCCACAGGCACCACCCCATATTCCCTTGTATATGGTGCTGAAGCCGTTCTGCCGATCGAGGTCGAGCTCCCATCATTGCGAGTCTCCATGAAGAACTACACCGCTGATGAAGATTATCGTGTAGCTCGTCTCACACAGCTAGACCTGTTAGATGAAAAGAGACAGCAAGCATATGATCGCCTAGTTGCATACCAGAATCGACTCAAAAGGAGTTATAATAAGAAGGTCCATCCTAGACAGTTCCAGGTCGGTGACATGGTTCTCAAAGAAAATCAGAAGGTCCAAGAAAATCGAGAAAAGAAAGGCAAGTTTGAGCCTACTTGGCTAGGCCCCTATGTTATCACAACATGTTTTGGCTTTGAAGCTTATCAGCTATCTACACCAGAAGGAGAGCCTTTGAATAATCCAATCAACATCATACATCTGAAGAGGTTCTATGCCTGAACCAAATCCTACATATTCAGAAAATCCATAAAAATTGGAAAAAAATAGCCAAATACAAAAAAATCAAAAAAATCAAAAAATCAAAAAAAGAAAAAAAAGAAAAAAAAGAAAAAAAGAAAAGAAAATAATCGTCCAATGGTGAAAACTTGGCAATTCAAGCGCCTTGGACAAGCATGTTGGTGAAAACCTGGCAAACAGGCGCCATACATGGTGGACCGAGCCATTATCTATCAAACTCCCATCCCCCCCCCATCCCACCATCTCAGTCCTTTTTCCCATTCCCATCCCCATCCACCATCTCCCAGCCGTAAACCTCCCGCAACACCACACCCCCTCTTGCACATATCTTGCACATATCTTGTCCCATATCTTGTATCATCTCTTGTATATCTTGTACACTCCCCTGTGTAGCGCAATCCTTCCTGTATATCCTGTATCGCGAGATCTTCCTATCCCCAATCTTGAGCTTTTGTACATATCCATTGTATATCTTTTCCCGTCTGTTGTACATCAGTCCTTGTCAGTCCCGCAGCAGCATTTGATCAGAACACTTTGTCCTACCTAGCCTTGTACTTCAACAACATCACTTGTTGACTATTCTTGATCACCGTGATTTATTCTTTGACTTCATCATTTGCCAGCGAACAACAACACTCATTCTCTCATCAATCAGCGGGTCCTTGAGGATGTATCCTTCCTCCTGTCCGATCTAATCTTCCCCCCATCAAATCAGTCAAATCAAATCTCTCTCCTTGGCAAAGGATGTCTTTTTGGAGTTATCATTTTGACCTTGGATTTTGTCATTTGGATCTTGTTAATCTTTTACAGCTTCTCATTGTTCTCTACTCAATGTCACCACGATCCTTTATATCATGGTGTGCTGCGAATGAGCATAATTTGGGGCAAGGTCTTTTGATCTTTTGCTTCTGCCTGTGAGTCAGTTGTGTGTTTGTGGTTTCTTCAGCATCATTTCCACCATGCCTCCTTCGGGTTTCATGTGTGATGCTGGGGCAACCCTGTGTGTCTTTTTAACGTCAGTCCTCTGCAACGCTGGTGACAAGGCCTCGTGATCCCAGTATCCTTGGCAGGTCTCTAGCATTGCTATATTAAACTAGGTTGTGCTCTCCACATTTGCACTTGGAGCTTCCCCATCTCCCCTGCATCCTGCATCATATAGATTAATCTTGCATCCTCATGTCGCTGCATCTTGCATTTTGCATTTCATTTCATCTTGCATCATCCATCTTTGCTCTTGGAAGCTTGGTTATTTATCTCCCCTTCTTCCTAGGTCCTTCCTTCCCTGTTTCCTTTCGAAAAAATTTCACAATGTTTACTCCTTGTGTTCTTTTCTCGAGGGGGCACAACCCCTCATTCCTCCAAATTTTAGCCTTGGGCATCTTATTTTCTTGTCTTTGAAGCCATGCCACTTGCGGCATCGCATCAAAGAGGGGCAAAATGTAGACATCTAAAAATCCTTTAGAAAATAAAATATTTTTATTTTCTAAAAATTCTTGATGACATCATCATTTATTAATTAATTATTTATTTAATTAATTAATTTATTTTTATGTCATTAAATCTTTTTATCTTAATTAAAAATATTTAATTAAGGAATCCCTCCCAAAAATGTTTAAATCTTATTTAAACATTCTCCTTATTTATTAATTATTTTAATTAATAAATTGACCAAAAATTTTAAAATAAATAATTTATTTATTTTTTGCCTAAAACTTGGCCAATTTCTTTTAGACCACTAACCTCTTCCAAAATCTTCTAATTCCTTCTTAATCTCGATTAAAAGGCTAATCTCATCTTTTCTAACCCTAATCCCAAGGCTAAATATTTAATTAAGATTAAATATTTAAATTTCATATTTATTGAAAATATTTCAATAAATATTCCCAAAACTTAAGCTTTTGGAATGAATAAGCTTTTATTCCATGAAACCAAGGAGAATTCTAGACTCTTCTAGAATCTTATCAAATCCAACCTCTTCACCCATCCTAATCCTAAAATCCCCTAATCCTAATCCTAATTCCTCCCTTAACCTTGTCACATTCCCTAAACAAGGTTAGCCAACTCTTAAGCTTACCCCAAAGTCAACAAAGAGGGCTTCCCTTTTTGAAATGCATTGAAGGCATTTAAGGCCTCCTTATCCCTCTTACATGCATTTATGGTGCATTTAAGAAGCCCCTCACCCCTTTCTTACACCCTTTGACCTTAGGCACATTTCCCAAATTGTGCACATTCCTCCCATCTTTCAACCCAATGCCCTTGTGACACTTGTCACAAGGAGGTGATCCCTAAACTAGCACAATCCATGTGCTCCCCTTTGAGTGAATCTTGGCCTCTCTTAAAGATTTCAATCCTGGCCACTCATTCTTCCTTCCAAATCTTATAAATACCCCTCCTTTCAAGAGAAAAATCAATTAGCTTACTTTCATTCTCATGCATTGTTATAATGCCATTTTCATGTTAGATCTTAGCAAATCATTCTAATTTAGTTTACTTTCAAGCATTTTAGCCCATCATAGCTTAGTAATAATGGATTAACATAGTTTTTATTGTTGTTTTGCATAGCATAGCATCATATCACATCTCTATTTGGTCTAAAATCAATCCTAGATTACTCATCATGTAGCTTAATCTCCATTAAAGCATTTTTGGATCCTTGAGGCCTTAGGGGCAAATCAGGTGTTCTATACCTGTTTTTGTGCCATTTTGGGGTTTTCATGGATTCCAATCCATCTTAGAATGCATTTAGAATATACTCCAAGTGCTTAGAGAGCACACCCACATCCCCTCATCAGAGCAAATCAAACAGTGCTCGGGTGCACCTGTTTTTGGCTCAATCTGAGGTGGCTAGCTTAGAGTTTATTTATTTTGTTTTGATTGCATGCTAGATTAAACTCTTAACGTTTGATTGATTTAGGCCTTTCAAAACAGATAACAGGTACCCTCCAAAGCCTTGCTCACATTTTCATTTTCAATTTTTTTTTTTACCTCTAAATCATAAGCAAAATAAGAAAAAAATAAAAGAGTAAAGAATATCATTTTTGCAATAGGATAAAATATCTCACCATAATAATTACCCTCAACCCGAGAGTAGCCTTTTACAAATAACCTTGCTTTATACTTCTCAATACCTCCATCTGAACCAAATTTTTTGTTGAACGTCCATTTGCACCCAACAAGTTTTTGTCTTTTAGGTAATTGTACAAGATCCCATGTATCATTCTTTTCCAAAGCTACCATTTCTTCATCCATAGAATTTTGTTAGAATTCAACATCATTCATATGTAATGTCTTTTCTATACATTTAGGTTCATCCACATTAGTATTATAAAAAAAATACATCACCAATCATTAGGTGAATACCTTTCAAGTGGTTGTCTATGCCTTGTAGACCTGCGAACAAGCTGAGGTTGTGGTTCTTCCTCTTCTAAAAATTCAAAGCTAGATGAGCTCTCCTCAATGTCTTGTCTATCTAGGGGCATCGACTCAACTTTCTAAAATGTAGAATGAAGTTGAATCGCATCTTCCTTTTCAGTTTGTTCTAGCTACAATGTAATAGGAGTGTTAATTTCTCTAAAAATAACACTTCTACCATTTCTCACCTTCTATACAACAAGGTCTGAAACCTTGTATCCTTTCACACCATAATTGTATTTGATAAAGATACATGTCACAACCTTGTTCTCCAACTTTGTTTGCTTCTCCTTTGGCAGATGTGTATATGCCTCGCAAGCTAAAGCTCTACGATATCTCAATGAGGCCTTATGACCCGACCATGCCTCTATAAGTGTTTTGTCAATGAAAGCTAATGTAGGAGACCTATTCATTAGGTAGCAATTGGTGGCAATAGCTTCAACCCAAAAAATTTGTTTTACACCAACACCACTCACCATACTCCTATTTTTGCTCCATCAACGTCACGTATTCACCATTATTTTCAATTCTCAAACATTTATTTAAATTTTTCAAATGGACTAAAAACATGAGATTTACTCTTTATAAAATATACCCATGTCCTACTGCTATATTCATAAATAAATGAAACATAATAAGTGGATGTTCTAATGGAGAGAACATCTATATGACCAAACATATCAAAATGAATAAAATCCAACACACCTGAAGATTTACAAGAACTCAAATAAAACTAAACCCAATTTTGTTTTTCATAAATGTAGTACTCACATAAATCAAAATCAAGATTGCAATCATTCAAACCTTCATTAAGGTTTTTCATTTTCAAGGTCCTTAGACCATTTTATCCAATGTGATCAAGTCTCTAATACCATTACATAATCTTATCTACATGTAACTTTGAGTCAAAAGAAAAAGCACCCTTAAGTACCCAAAATCCATGATCATCTGTTGAAGGTGGAACCCCCACCTTTTCCAACAAAGTATCTATAGATTTGGTTTTCACATAAGTCATTTTACATTCAACAATGTACACATCCAACCTATACAATGTGCCAATTTTGACACCTCTAGCAATCACTATAACATCTTTTATCATTTTGCATCTTGCATAAAAAAAGACTACTTGTGTACTCAAATCTATTAGTTTGCTCACAGATAACAAATTTCATTTTAGTCCATGGAGGTGCAACACACCATTAATCCTTCTTATTCTAACTTAACCTCAACCAATAATATCTAAATAAGAATCATCACCCAAGTACATCTTATGTCCATCAAATTCTTATCTTTATTAGAGGTCATATGAAAAAATGCACCTGAATCAATTAATCATGCATCATTACCTGCATAATTGGCCAAAGTTGCAATGAATGCATCACCATCTTCCTTTTCAAACTCAAAATCATAATTAAATCTCTTCTTCTTTTCTTCTTTGCAGTCCTTTATGGATGTGTCCAAACTTATAGTTATTCTAGCAAATAACTTTGAACTTTTCAGAAGATTTGGATCTACCCTTGGATTTGGATTTATTATGCTTTTCATTATTCTTGTCTTTTTCCTCAGGTCTTCCACGAATATTTAGAGCCTCCTTAGCATTGATGGATACTTTCCACCTCATATTTTTAGAAACAAATGAACCCACCACATCTCCAATCTTCAAAATGATATAATTATTTATGATCATAATTAGAGAAATCTGCAAACTAGGCAAAGAACAAATCAAGATTTGACATTCTCCTTCTTGTCCATTTTAGTGTCAACAAATGTCAATTGAGCCACCATATTATTAAATGATTTCAGGTGGGTTGTAATTTGTCCACCCTCCTCCATTTTCAAGGAATATAATTTCTTTCTCTAGAAAATTTTATTCACCAAATATTTGGCTTGATACATCTCACCAAGCTTCTTCAATAGTTTACTTGTAGAGGTCTTTATGTGGGCATTGATCAAAATAGAGCCCGTCAAACACAATTTATAGACCTTTGGCTTTACAATCCATAACATCATATTCAACAACCTCAATCAGATCTATATGTTTCAAGATATTCTCATCAAAAACATCTCACAAATGTTGATATATTAATAGATCATCTATCTTCACCTTTCACATTTCAAAATTATTTCCCAAAAGTTTATCCACCTCTATTCTCCTTGACAAACTTGTCATCAGAAAATTACTACAACAATATCACAAAGTATCTTATGCACAATCTTCCACACAAATTTAGATCAATTAAAAAAATCTAAAAAAACTCACAACTAAAGCCAAAGGTAATAAGGCTCACATACCACTTGTAAGGAATTTAAGGTAGTGGAACAACTTTTGACACTAACCTTGAGATCAGGGATATGCAAAAACTTTCTCAAATATTTACAACATTTTTAAAAACTTAACAAATATAAATATAAATAAAATGTGTACTACAACACAGTGATTTAGGTGGGGAAAACCCTTTTGGGAGAAAAATTTCACACTTCAAAAGTCACCCAATATATAATTTGGAATTAAACATATTACAATATATTTGTAAACTTATTACAAGAGTATCACCAACAAAGATCCAAAGACAACTCAATAGCTATTAAATTCTAACACATAATCTCTATCTCACACACCTAATAAATAGGAGATACAATATCAACAAATGTCAAACGATGTAAGAAAACACTAGGCTGAAAACCACCTAAAAACCAATGCCCATCTTATCAATCAAAGATGCGCTATGATACATCAAAACACACACTAACACATGTAACTCACTTTTACAACTCATTTATGTGTTCAACATGTTTTTATATTTCCTATTTCAAGAGACCCAACTTTTAGAGGCCATAACTTTTGAATTGTGTTTGATTGATGAACAATTTGAAGCATTGAAAAGTTCATGGCATGCTCTATCAAACTTTAACCCGCTACGCCAATTACAAACACTTTTGGGTCATTTAGAAGCCTCTAAGGCCTTCAATATTGATTTCATAAAATGTTGAATTCAATACAAGATCCTTGAAGGATACGAGAACAACAGAGTCAACGTTTCATGAATGTGATGGTATAATTTACTTTTTTTAATATTTTGCATTCATAGAGAAGTGCTTCATTGGTATGTTGAACTAATTTGTAGATCTAGGCTTGTGGTTGGGTTAGATAAGTTTACAAACATTGTTTTTTATTTGGTGAGCATACACAAGTCATTTAGAATCTAGAACAAATTTTAATTATTTTGTCATGTTTTAATTTTAAATTTAAACTTAAATAAACAATTAATTAAAAAGTGTAGATTGAATATTTTTAGCTTGCAAAAGATGTACAAGGCATTGATCCTTGTGAAAAATGGATGTTGTTTATAATAAGAGCCAAAACAAGGGGGTTGTCCCTTACATAAACAAGGCCTGAAAGCATAAACACGGGCCATCCACAGCACATAGGCAACACAAAAGGTGCTGACTAGAAAGACATAATACAAACCACAAAGGCAAGAATCCCTTCAGACAAACTCATCCCCCGTGAGAAGATGGGCAAGAGTGAAATGAAAAGTTCTTCCTTCATTGTCGAACAACTCTCCAAGCGATGCTATCCTTAGGTTCATCAACAAAGGAGACCCCACTAGGACACTTGTTAACACCAAGGCCAGAGTGTTGAAGAGACTGAGCATTATCAGCAAGATCTTGCTACAGAACTGGAATAGGAGCAATAGAGTCAGCAAGGGCCACAGAGCCAACAAGCATTGCACCTGAAGAAGAGGGGGCAACATCCAATGTGAAAAATGGATGTTGCTCTTACATCCAAAACAGAAATATTATGAAGCACACCATTTATTACAATGGATTAGATTCAATGCAAATAATGTTGTCTTAATGAACATATTAGAAAGGGTGCTAAAAAATCCATTTCTAGATAACATTAAAATATGACGCAAGTCAGAAGATTTCCCTTTGGTTTAGTTCTTGATTCTCTTGTTTGGGTTCTTAAGATATACTCTTAGCTTAACAAGATTATTTCTTGAATCAATTTAGTGGACAATTAATACAATAGAAAAAAATTATCACACTAAAAATGAAATGCAAGTCAACAGATTTTATATTGCTCTAGCTCTTGTTTGAGTCACTAGGATATGTTGAATTGTTTTAAAAAGTTTGCTCCTTGATTAATTTGCAAGAAAAAAAAGCCATAGACCCTCAATAGATGTTGGTGTACAATTAGACATGGTTTTTGTTGCGTGACATGTGCAAGGACAATATTGATCATTATTTAATTAATTATAATCAAAGAACAAATAGGAAAGTCACTAGAGCTAAATTAGAAATTTTTATTAATAGATGTATTTTGAACACAAAGTATTCTTAAAAGAGATGTGTGAACTCAATTTTTTTCGTTTGAAAAATTAGATTTTTCGCTTGCACCAACTCTTTTTTATGCCACACATTACTCGTCACCAAACAATACTATAATTGAATCCCTAATGGAAACCTCAATATATATTTATTTGCCTCAAAAGGATATTATAACCTAAACATTGTCATTGCAATTCAATATATATATGAAAGGAGAACATCAATAGAAACAATTCAATTCTAATAAAACATTTTAGTGGCACTTCAAACTTTAAGTTTATTTACTAAACATTTGCAAGAGGCGAGATTTTTTTGATCTAAATACATGATAAATGTGTTGCTATAAGTATCTAAACTTGAATACAAACAATCAAGCCCTTCTCACTTAGGAATCAAAATCCCAATTTAGTAGTAAGAAACATACTTAAATACGTTGATACTAACACCATATGAGTTGTGTTATCTTCAATAATGAGTGAGTGTTGTAATCAAATTCCAAGCTAGGAAAATAATGATCCAACTAACTGATGTACTTCACAAGTTTTTCATCTTAGAGAACATAAAGATTGTGTCAATTTTTCAGCTTGATCTTCATTTTTGAGTGACAACAATCACCTTGAAAACAATTAGTCAAGATTTTTTTTGACATCCAAACAAAACATAGAAATATGGCTTAAGACAAGCATGCAAATAAATAAAATTTTAAAAATGAATTATCACAATGTAACAATGAAGTTGTACTTTTAATATAGCCTCACAATCTCCTATGGTATTGCAATGCCCTTTCCTAATTATCATTAGACACTTTAGCCATGAATACAGAAATTGAAACATGTGGAAGGGCCTAAGCTACACATTCCAATGCCTCAGATATAAATCCATCTTTTTAATTATATGTATTTATAAATACATGTTATCTTTTCTACATTTAAATTTCCTAATAAGTAAAATATTTACACAAAATTTCAAAATGGTCACATAATGTCCATAAAGGAGTAAAAATGCTAAAATGATCACTTATAAATTGAACCTACACGTAGCTATGGCGAAGTCTCAATGACAACATAGGGGCATATAACAGTCCAGAAAAACTAATACCAACAATAAGCTCTAAATGTGCAGTTACTAGGCAGGAAAAACAAATAGTGATGATAACTAAATATCCCATTAAGTAACAGCTTGTGAATGAAACAAATGCCAAATAGACCATTTGAATGGAAAAATAACATCTAGTCATGAATGGGCACACGTCAAATGCAGGATTTCTTTAAAAGTGAACACCAAATCATGAACGGGCGAAAGTTTCAAATGCAAAATTTGACAAGGTAAAACAATACCAAATCATGAATGGGCAAAAAATGTGAAATGCAAATTTTGACTAGGAAAAATTATACCGAATCATGATTGATTTTATCATACCTTATTATGTAAGCAAAAAGTCTAAATTCCAAACATGTAGTCAACTATTTTTGATATGGTTGACTTAGAAGGTGAAGCCATGGCACTCGTAGGATGTTGAGCTGTTTCTTTTGATTGAAGATAGTAAGGTCGAGAAACTGTCTTTGTAGATGAGTCTAATGCCAAAGCTCTTCCATGTGATTGGGAAGGCAATATCATGAAGCCATTACTAGACTTCTCACTTAAAGCCATTCGTTGATGAGTATCAGTGGGTTTCACACCTATAATCAATATCCCATTTATTTGCATTCCATTCTTTTGGAGGGCTTTTTGTGCATCATAGTGATTCTGCACATACAAAGGTAAATTGAATAAATGAAGATTAGAACTGCCCGCATTTAACTATATGCATATATTACTGCAATCTATAATGTCTCAAAACTAAATTGAAAAACAAATGAGAGGCCGACACCTTCCATATATGAATAAAAGCTTTGATCCTTGTCACATGAATAGCACATGAAAAAAAAAATTCTCATCATCCGTCCCAACAATAGTGTTAATTTTAGGAACTTATACTTGCAAGTTGGTTACTCCAAGAACTGTCCAAATCTGTTTGATTACACATCTTTATTTCATGTTTGATGGTTAACAAAAATACATATATAGATTTGCTTGACAAAGATAGGTTTTGTAGGCCTGCTAAATTGGTTAAATGTGACAATTAAAGATAAAGAATTGACCTAAACACGCATAGGTGGTTAAAATATAAAAATTCTTTATTAAATAGTTAAACACAACACGAATGCATGAAAGTTCCTATAGTAGTAACAAGAAAGTAAACAGAGTGCATAACATTGAATGCAAACAACTATATAGTGCACGTGAAAACTTCATCACTTCACCTAATTAAATAGTACCCACTGACCCACAAGTGAAAGGGAATTTACATTTGTTCTACATCAAGAAGCACTTGCTCTCCAAAACAAGAGCAAGTTGTTTTGGAAAAACATTGCAACCACGGGTAACTTAAGAGGCCAACTCATACTGCTAAAATAAAGCTTCAAGCTTGAAGAATTATTTAAATAATGGCCTCCTATGACAATTCTCTATCAACATTTTTCTTCTTTGATTATGAAATGCAAGCTTTTTAAATTATGTGAGACACAATGAAGGAGAATGACCGTACATATTTTCCATTTGCATAAATTTCATTTAGACAGTTTGATTTGCAATGAAACTAGAATCAGGACTTCGGGATAATAATTCATTAACCAGGACAAATGAGCTTTAGCATTGTGTAAACATAAGTTGTTTCAAATTTTTAATACTTGCGGTTGCAATCTTATGTGCATGGTTCAGCATCAACTTACGGATTTACAACAACCATGAATGGTCATTACAACTGCTCTTAAAATATCAATAACCTCTCATTGAACCTCTGGCACTCCAATATATCTCCATGCTGACAAGAATCAGAAGATTTACAATCTCAAGTATATCTGGATTCAAAAAGCAGGTGTCATCTACTACATTGGCATTATTCCAAAGGACATAAAGAATTTTGCATTTCGTCTTTTGAGGAACAATGTATTTTAAAAATACATCCAATTAGATTTATTTTTTTTCCATAAAATCAAACTCTAATATAATATGTTGTTATTATTGCAATTTAACCCTAATGCACCAAAACCAAATGATCTCCAGTAGGAGATATAGTACCAGACTGGCAAATGAAAACCGAAGCCATAAGTAGGCATTCTGGCTTCTGCCCATATAACAACTGAATGTATAAAAGTCATCATGCAGATAATTGCAGCCTGTCAATATTCATCTTCATCCATTTGAGACATCATTCCTTGAATATCTATCATGACATCAAGGTGGTGTGCTATGATGTTGGATCATCAATAACTATTTTCCTATTGATCATGAAGTTATAATTCATCCCCCTTCATCCTTATTTGCAAAATTTACTATGTAAAGTGTCTTAATTTGTCTCACAATGTTTTGGCAATACAATCTATCTCTTGTAGGAAACTCATTGTGTGGCTTTTGTATCCATATCAACCTACTCAACTTAAAGCCAGGCCCGTTCATGCTCTCAGCAAATTGTTCCATGTTAAAATAAGCAACTGTCCCTTGGATGCATATCCTTTGAAACAGAAAATTTAAGTAGCCACTGAATTTGTTTTCTATGTATTTTGCACATTGGACCTTCACGTTTGCACAAATTTTGTTCCCACATTGGGCTTTGGGCATACATAAGACAAACAGGCAAATTGATAAATTTTCAATTGTGGCAAAAAAATCACTATATTGATATTCCTATATTTCTCATGTGTTTCTTCCAACATTTATTGATGCAATAGAATCTGGCATTTGATCACTGCACAATACTACATTGGTTCTCTATGCCGCATGCCATCGTCACTACAAGCTTCATGACCTTTCCAAGCATACATGGTCATAACTCCTCTTATTCTATGCTAAACAACTCCAACAGTGCCCTCCCTGCCCCGTGCAGCTATATTGCAGAGTTTCTAAAATCCAGTAAAATAAAAAAATGAACTGTTAAAAGTAAGAGAGCTGTATTTCTTGTAACTATCATGACGTCCCTTTATCTCCCAAGTTGTGTTATGCGATTTCTCCACCTAATGGCCATTCAAAGACTAGCAATGATACCTTAACATACAATAGCTTACATAGCTTGCAGCATAAATCAGACTTCTTGGATACAGAAATTGCATAACACAACTTTGTCTTGCAATTCTGGCATGGCATTCTATTATTTTGCATTCTTTTTGTCTAAGCAGTATGAATATAGTTATGTGCACCCTATCATTCTTCTATTGTCTATGTTCAAAACACATTTGAATTTTTTTCTTCTGATAAACTATAAAATGAATTCATTCTGAAAGACAAATAACAAAAAGCCATAGGCAATGGTAATTATCCATGGGGAGAGAAGCAACAACTAATTAAAAACAAGATAATTCAGAAAAATTATATTGATGTCGACAAATCACCAAGAGTAGTTAAATGGGACTTAGAGTACAGCAGTTTGCGATAGAAAGCTCTAGGAAGAGAAACCTAGAAAGGCCCACAAAAAAGGATGAATAAAAACAAATAAAATACTTAACAACAGAGGACCACACCAACACGAGTGGTCAAGAAACTAGTATAAATAGCCAAGAAGGGAGAACAACAACGCCAAATACCAAACACTAAGGAAAATTGGAGATCATCAAATATCACTATTTGGGCCAGAAATGGTGGAGTCACTGGTGTTATCCTCATTCATTGTGAAGGGACTGATACAAGACTCGACCATGCTCATTGAGGAGTGTCAAAGGAAGCTACTCTCCCTCAAATCACACCTAACATCCAATGCCGAAGCAACCCCTGTACTAGTGAAAAAGCTAGTAATATGCATTTTTCCTTGTGGTTGGGTGGAGAGGAGTAGATCTATGACAGCAAGGAGCCAAACCACATATCATCCAGAGGTAACAAGATCACAATGCTGAGGGGGGAATATATTTGGGCATAAGTTGTGAGACGTGTTGTTTGACAGGTCTGTTTGCATCTATGTGAGATGTTGCAGTATCCAAAAGGCAATTTAGAGCTGCCAATCTCCTGGATGTGCTAGAATGAGGCACACAGTATGATTAGAACAAACAAAGGTTACAAAACAAACAGCTACATTATGTAGCTATAAATGGTAATAACAGGAAGCAATGAAACAGGAAGTACTGTGTAGGAAATAGATCACAGATTTCAGAATAATTCTACTCAAATGCATTTTTTCTATTAAAGGAAAAAAATAAGGGAGACAGAATCTCCTAAGATGGACCATGGTAACAAGCACATCGGTGCTTGCTATAAGAGCACCTATATTTGGCTGTTTTCCTTACTTTGCATACATATTGCATCCAAATCCCTCCAATAGCCACTCTCTCCTACAAAACACTTTGGTTGAAATACAAGGTCTCATACCAGGTATGCTTTCCACCAGAGGGAACCCCTTAAGCAAGCAGATAAATAAACAGCAATTTGGTGCTTCTTGTGTAATATTTCTTCAACCATCTCATTTGCTTATTGTAGTACTGTAATGTCATGCGCCAAAACAATAATGCAAATGTAATTCTTAACCACCACAAACACCTATTAGTTGAATAACAACTCTAGCAAGCCCTTATTTAGTCAGATATTATGCAACTTAGATTTAAAATACTGTTAATAAATCAACAATTCATTACACTACAATCAACAACAGCAACATAATTCCCACTCTCTTTCCTATTACGATAATGATTGTATTACATTCAAATCATTCTGTAATGAAAACAATTCATACCAACAGCAATGGTGAATTAGATTAACACAATGCAACTGGAATCTGCATCCTATGAAGCCAATATGTGAACTTTGTATGAGATCACCCTTTGAAATCACTTGGGTTATCATTCTAGCATTCCCATGCTCAAAATGACTTCTGAAAGGAATTTGGTAAATGTTGATCATGCCCACTAAATGGAAGCATTCACCCCTTTATATCTGTCACAGCAATAATGTGTTGGCCACAATGTAAATCCACAACTCAAAATTTGAACAATGGTAATGGGAGGGAACACATTCCACTTTTGAAAGCTATGGCACCAGAACTGACCATTAATGACAATACAACACATGCTGAGGTGTTGTTGAGAGTACAAAAACAAAGGAGGGAATACCAAGGATCAAAAGCCTGAGATACCACAAGACTCGCGCACCACAAGTCAGTGTGTTGGGGGTTGAACAATGGGCATACCCATAAAGACATGTCCAAAAGTCTGACAAATAAAAAGGAAGAGCTAAGGATGAAAGACATGACTTTATTAAGTTTGAAAATCCAACAAGGACCAAGTTAAGGTTGGACTTAGACTGGAAAGCGTGCCTAGAAAAGGAACTCTGAAACTCCAGTGACTGAAACACTTAGAAGGCTGAGCATGCCTTCAAAATCAAAGACTTTAGGGACCTTATACAAACACTAGGAGAAAGAAGAAGAATAACTAGCACACAAAATGCAACCAAGGGAGATGCAAAAAATAAGAAATGGGCGATTTGGTCCATTACCTAGATTGTTACAAAAAGGGAGACATGACAAGTACATGCCACTCAAAATTGCTTGCCCTCAAGCAATGCAAATTCGGATGTTCAAGCGCTCCAACATTTTCACAAACAACACCCTTTGTAGGTAGGTTCTTCCCATAATGTCATGTCCCCTTTCCTGAATTGAAATAATTTACAATAATAATAAATATAAATTAAGTTGGGTCCAGTAATTTCTAATGTGTAGTGGAGAAATTGCAATTTGATATAGTATCACTAGAATACATCAAGCAAATATTTGGAGGAATATTGCTAATTCATGTTCTTGCTACTGTTCATTTTGAGCACCATTAATGGTTGATACAAGACTTGTTAGCCACACCAGTTTGCTGCTCAGTTTAGTCATACTATACTCTGCACAACATCGGAGGGGTGTTTGAGAATTCAAGTAGATTGCAACAGTTGTAAGGAATTAAATCTATCATTCTTTGATACTAAGGCTTGTTGTATTTTAATCTATCCAATCATCAAACAACCACATCCCTATACATCATTGCTAGTTATTACAGGCTTCTATGAGTATCTAATAAAAGAGAAAATCAGAAAATATTGTTGTCACAGATTTCAACGGAGAAACAGGGTTACTTGCATTTCTGAAATGTCTGGAGCAGTACGCCAAACCGTGGATCACGCCATATAGCATTTATAAAAACTCCTAACCAGGTCATGTAGTTTTACCAAGTCCTACAGAATACTTGTGAGTGCAAAAAAAAAAGATTAATATAAAAGCAATTTTGGAATTGTAAAATTCTGATCAGTTTTCACTGTATTTGGAATAAATAAAATATTTTCTTTGAGGGTTTCATGAGTTTCCCAACATCCTCAGATTTCATCAGCAAGTTTTGATTTTTATGTATAAACTAGGGTTTGGAATTGGTGATCGGTTGAGCATTGGCTATTTGGTTTCAATTTATTTCATAAAAACAAAAAGTTGCATAAAAGATTGCATAATTTTACAATGGGAAAAGTAAAGAATCCTCCATCAAATATCTCGAAGCTTAACTTTGATGGAGCATCAAGAGAATCCCCAGTAAGGCAAGGGGTGGTTACAACTAAGGGATGGGAAAGGCCCATTTGTAGGAACTTTTCCAATCCTAAACCCAAGAGGAACTAAAAATGAAGCAACTGCAATAAGTCTTGGCAAAGGTTTCAATTTGGCAATCTCATTGGGTAAGGACCTAATGTGGAAGGTGATTTCAATCTTACCATCAACAGAATGCCAAAAAGAGTCAGTTTGAGAAAGAAGCTTGAGAACATTTGATCAAGGCGTGTAATTTAATCACTTACTTCCAAAGTTATCAAAGTTATGGAATAATACAAACAGCTAATAAACCAGTAGATTGTCTTGCCAATGTCAGGGCAGATCAAGACCCCATTATCCTAATCAGCAACCCAAATCCCAATGAAAAGGATACCTTAAATGATATATTCCATGCATCCACTATAGGTGCCGTCATACTTTACTTTCGAGCATAATTGATTAACAAGTTGGCATTCAAGTGATTTCATTGAGACTCGTGCTTCAAAGCAAGCTAATCATAATGGAATCAAGTTGGGAATATCACAGATCATCAAGGCCTCATTATAAGTTTCTACTTCTACCTTCCTATTTTTCGATTTGGCTATTTCTTCACCATTCTCACATACATCTTTTTATTTCTCAAACTCGAGTGCCTCATTCATGTGGCTATATACAGAGAGAGATTTTTCTATGGGATCGTTTTCAAAATGAGAATCTAAAATATATTCCATGAAGAAAGTCAAGACTCTCTAATCATGGTCTATGCAATAATGAGCCACATACACATAGGACTATAGAGTTATATATGCAAGGACTTCAGTTGATGAAAAATTCACTAGTAATGTTCCAACTCTGAAAGTGAGTGAGGCTTTCTTTTTTGCAAAAGTAGATATGTCTGTACTGCAAGTATTCCCACCCATCATAAAACGATTTCTAAGGCCAAAGAGAAACAAAAGTATTAAGGTGGGACTGTAGAAGAAGTACCAAAACAACATTCCAAGATCAACCTGATATTTCTTCATGAACATTTCATGGTTCAACACTCTCATTACACAAGCCTAACCTACTGCACTGGGGATTTGAATGTGAATATTGTAAGTGCAAGAAGGAAGATTACAAGTTTCAAACTCTAGCAGGCCTTCGTTTCACTATGAAAACAGAACCCATCATCAAAAAAAAGTATAGGTTGTTGTGTTCAGCAGCCGAGGAAGAACATCCTGCTTGAATCCAGTAATCCTGTGACTAGGCCTTGTAAATTGTCAGAAATGGTGGAGGTGCAAGCCTGTTACACACTTATAGTCTATAGATACATTACTCAAAAAAATAAAAGGTGTCCTCCTGGCAAGAGAGAAGAGAAGCAGAAAGCAAGGCTTGGAGTAAAAAATGAATATGATGAAAGGAGTCGTTGCTAGTTATCAGAGCTTAGAACAAATAGGACAACAATGGCAGCTCTTGTTGTTGAACATCCAGTATACTGAGAGGGGAGGGGTGAATCAGTATACCCTTGAAAATTTTAAAACACTTACCTAATTGCCCACGTAACATATTTTAATTCTGCTGGAAACTAAACAATTGAAAGCATAAAACACAGCAACATATAACACCAGTATTTTTTTCGTGGAAACCCAAAATGGGAAAAACCACGTGAGAGGGTTAGCTCTCAAGTATTATGTAACCGGTTAATAATACATAGGGTGCCTTACTGCCGGTGTGGCTCACTGTGTTTGGGCTCACTGCCCAAATACAAAAATAGCAAAGATTGCTAAATATACAAAATTGAACTGGTGGTCATGCATCTACAAAATGCACAGATACAGTTCTCAGTGTAATACAAGTCTTCTCCTCTATACCGATACAAAACTTCATATACAGTTCACTTACAATAGTTCGCATACACAGAATCAAAGATAACACCATACAAGTACATAGATCGCATCATCATAATTTCATAACCCATGTGTAGTTATATACCAAGCAACAGTATATAGTATATACAATCTTCCTGTCAGATGAGACCAAAAAATGAAACATGTAGATTTTCTTCAATTCAGATCTGTTGTCGGTTGCACCAAAAATGGATTTGAGCATGTGTGAAATAGGTCTGAACCAAAAACGCCGTGCTCAAAGCCAATCCTGAATACCACCGATATTACCACCAGCTACTTCTATCAGTGACCGCCATCAGTGTCAACTGTCGGTGAACATAGGAACTAATACCACATGATGCAATGGTTCAACCTATACCGAAGGATGCTGACCGATACCGATTGCTCCAGAATAGTGACATCAATGACAACGAAAACTAGGATAGTCCAACACTTGTCTTGGAGATTGTGCTCCTATCCCACATAAAAGGATATGCACATTTTAGCATTCACAAATCTATAAAAAAAAACAAGGGATGTAGCTCAATCAATGGAAGAGAACACAATGGACATAGACCCGATGATAATAGTAGTGATGAGTTCGTTGTAATGGGAATGGATCAAGAAGTAAGATTGAACATCCATCTAAGCAGCACATTTTGATGCCATGGGAGGCTTCTAATGGTAATATTGGATAAAGTGATAGACATGTGAGTCAAATAAAGAACATATGGCAATATTCATTAGAGCATAAGCTTGGATAGCTTCAAATATTGGACGACTTGTAGCAATTCAACCTAGGAGACACTGGGGACCACCTTTGGATTTGTTTTATCTGTTTACACCAAACAAATTCATTACCTAGGGCATGTGCATAGAATTTTAATTTGCTATGGAAACAAAGTTTTAATTGGTAAATTATCTTGTTTGGACCTCATTGGCATTGTGGCTGTTACTCCCCTGCCTCTCTCTGCAGCAAAACTCAATCTTAATTGTGACAGATGGCTCCTCACAAGAATGTCTTGTTTTAATGTAGAATTATTTACACTTACACAGTGGCAGTCTCCTGGCTATCAGATTTAATTTGGGGCTTGGGGTCCTGATTATATCCAAGTAGCAATTGCAAAACCATTGGGCAATGGCTTGCATTTAGGCTAAAAAATTCATCTTCAATGTGGCTGAAAGTAATCCCCAATAGATCACAGGAAATTGAACTGAAAAACTTGCATAGTCGCCATAACAAAGATATGCATTACATTTCGAACAGATTTACCTAAATTTCACATTGCTTATGATGTGTATAAGTTTACTGCATTTATAAAATTTCAGTAGCATTTCTGTCAACTGTTCCATATGTAAAAACATTACCAGGAGAATGACTACCAAACAGTACCTTTCAAAATATCAGAAACCCCTGCACATAATTGAAATCCGGGCAAAACACAGATGGATAACTAACCTGATATAGAATATGCATCCAATTGGAGTCTCCTGGCCCTGGAATGTGTTTCAATATTATGCCACATTTTTCAAATTCCCTCACCACTAGATTAGTATCGCTTGGACTGAAGCTGTCAAAAACAACAAACAAGAATTAACAGGCAACAAAAAAAAGATGTTGCTAAAGAGGTGTTGACTATTACTGTTTACATCTAAAGAAAAGTTGACCTTGAGAAAACATGCCTGTGCCCTGTAGTGTAGGAAACACCCAATTTTAACAGACACAATCAACAATTCGGAGACTAACAACATATATCCAAATAATAGAATATAAAAAAGAAAAAATTAAATGTGAGAAAATCTAATGCAAAGTGAATTTGGCAATAAATATCCCATCTCATTACACTGCTTTTACATAGTGTCATTCCATAAAATTGCATTTTTCAAAATACAAAAATGACCAAATGTTTGTTTAGGAGATTGATATCATTGAATAACATCTAGCCGCAACTACCTCCAGGTCATCGAATATCATTAAATAAAAACCTTTAATTGAAGTCTGATATACATGTAACCGGAATGTTAATTAAGAGATTGGTACCATTGATAAGGGTCTAACAACACGATGCACACTTTCCAGGACGGAAAGACACCGTGGGCATGACATTGCAACATGGTCTGATACATACATTGCTTGAAGGTTTGGTATGGAAGCTCGTATAACTGGGTCATGTGTAACAAAAACCATCCTAGATCACAGAAGCATATAATAACCAAAAAACACTAGAACATTCGTCCAATACATCACATTAACTGAATAGGCGAGCTTGGAAAATATAAAACAGAACTTAGAAGAAAACTTGACAAGCTAACATACCCAAAAACAGTAACCCATTCTTCCTCATCCGCGACTCTATCACTGAAGCCACCATCCCTATGGATATCTGGTCTCACAATCTCTCCTGAAGATGGAAGCGTAAGCAACCCACCAGACTGCTGCTGCTGCTGTTGCTGTTGAACCACTCCTGACATATTGATCAATCTCCCCCCTCTCTCTCCAGCCTCCCAGCTCCCCTCGTTCCCCAGAGGCCGCCAACTGGATATGCTAATCCCAGAAGCATGGTTCTGTGGAGCACCTTGATTACTAGCTCCCAATGCATAATTTGGCACTGATTCTTGGGCTGTACTTGGTGTTTCAATGGGAGCATTCACCAGTCCTGATCTCAGACCGTTACCACTGTAACTTCTAGTAGGTGTAAATAAGCCGCTTCCATTAGCACCCAAGAAAGACGAAGTCGATCTGGGTTGGTGTGATGGCCTGGACTCAGGCGAGGCCGCAGTGTAATCCCATGAGCCGATAACCTCTGGAGAAGAATCAAGGCGCTCGTCCAGAGTAAAATTTGGCGGAGGGGGAGTATCAGTGCCACCAATGAAACTGTTTTCCCTCGATGGAGTGCCTGTTGCTGTTTGGACGGGCGTGCCGAATGCAATTTTCTGGGATGTACTTCTTGAAATGGGGGAGGGTGTTAATAAATCTCTGCGAAACACCGATGGTCTCCCAGACCTCGAAGTCCTCTGTACTGTACTTGTATTGTTCATTTTATGGCAATTCCTGTTTCCAATCAAATATATGAATATCCGTTTTACCAAATCCTACCAAAAGATAAAAGAAGACAAAAAGACTTTCTTTGCGCAGCCATGACATATAATTTGTGCAACTGTTGAGCCCTTTTGTACGAAGTCCGTCACGTTTCTAATATGACAGAGTGTTCTGCATTCAAATGCAGTGATGCTGCCATGTTTACTTTTAAAGATGGAAAAACACTTTAAAATTAAGAGACTTGAATTCAAAATTGAATATCTCTACCTGATTGCGAATTTGTTGAGGAATGTCCGGCCCTGAAAATGTTTACTCTTACGTCAGATTATTGGTAATAAAGGACGTGAAAGGGTTTCCTTCCTGCCTGTATTGGCTCCGGTTTGTGTAAGCATCGTTCAAACTTTCATGGAGAATTGTCCCCAGAAAGCATTTAGAGGGAAACTTGAATGTTTCGAAAAACAAAAAACATAAACCCTAGATGTGAAATAATCCGTCCACATGTCACGGTGGAAACTTGTTTTTGAACGGGTAATGTCCTTATTTTTATTTACGGTAGTGAATTAATTGAGATCGTATGAATGAATGAAGTTTATGAATTTGAATACCAGCGGTCTAGGGTCTCGGAGATAACAAATTAATCTTTATGTTGATTTTTTTTGTTGTGATCTGAAGTAAGAAACTAGTCATCTTGAATAATCTTCTCTTTTCAAAAAGTTCATTTATACTGTTCATATTTAAGTTGTCTTTGTATTGATGCGAATATTCTTGTATGTTGTACATTCTTTGATAAAATGACATTCAGTTTCCACCACCCTTTGCTGCAAGAACCACACTTCTTTGGGTTGCCTATCTATTAGTTTCACATCTCAAATGATGAGAGCTAGTCCTCAATTGTGCAATTAGAATTTTGACCTTTCCTTTGATGATATTGGCTAAATCATAAACTAAAACATAAAATATATAAAGGAAGTTAGAAAAAGTTTGAAAAAAAAACTAAGTGTCCCCTTGGTAAGATATATGTTTTAGTTTATGATTTAGACGTTGCCTCCTTTGATTGTGGATCCTAAATAGTCTTTATCATCATGTTCCACATGGGATTTAATTCTTTGACACAATATATTTTTTTCCTACCTACACCCACCTTTTTATCTCCTCATCAGTGTTTGGGCACTCATGAGGATTTATGTTTCATTTGTCCATCCACTTGCTATTTTGTTTCTTCCATGTTTTTTTCTACATTTGAGCTCCTCTTCAACAACTATCTTTGGTCGTCGATGCTTATCCATATTTCCAACCTTTTTTAAGTAACTTAGCAAACAAATGATCATTGAAGCCTTGATTGGAAACATACTAGCTTCCACTAAGAGGATCTCACAAGGGGCCATTAGGTTGACCTTGAGGCTACTAGTGATTAAACACTTGTAAAGAATAATTGGTATCACTAATAGACTAAAGAGAGCCTATTTAGTATTCCAATCCCACAACTTAGCCTTCTTGCACCTATTCTGGATAAGGTATGAGGTTTTCCATCCCCACTGGATTCTTTTTTATCTACATGTCTCTCATCTAAGTCTATATTCAAAATCAATTCCTAGATATTTGTACTCATCTATAATCTCCAAAGAGTTGCCTTCAAAGATAAATGTAATATGTTGCTTTGTCTTTTTCAAAGAAAAGACCATGAATTTGGTCTTGGTGGTATTTACTTGCATCCCTACTTCTTAGCAAAAGAGCTCCAAATTTTTCATACGCTCTCTCAAACTTGGGTAGATTTAGCAATAACAATAAGGTCATCAGCATACAAAAGTAGTCTCATCACATAACCTGTCAAATGTATGCCTTCTACATTGGCCTTGTTTAACCACTCTTCACTCCCAAAGTATTCAGATATGCCCTCCTTAGTTTTGTTTTTGTCACTGACCTGCTCATAGAACTTATAAATAGTAGCCTTAAACTCTTTTGGGACCCCCAACTCTTCCATTATGTGCCACAACTTATCCCTAGGAACAGTGTCAAAAACTTTCTTAAAGTCAACGAAACAACAAAAATCTTATCCTCCTTGGTTTTCCCAAACTTTTTTAGTGAAATGTCTTGGAGTGATGCAATGATCAATGGTAGAATATTTTGGTTTGAAATCAACTTGTCCCCTTTCTTTTTTTCTTCTTTTTCTACCCAATCATTGGCTCCACGTTCTAACATGCTCACGAAGAGCTTTCCAAGAAGGGGGTTCACCATAATGGTATGGTAATTGGAAGGACTGTTGATGTCTCCACTCTTGTGAAGATGTATAACAACACTAGTTGTCCATTCAATTGGAAAGTTGCCTTGTGTGACCTTGTTTAAAATGTCTTGATGTGGAGAGTGAGAAGTTGTACTCCCCATTTTAAAAATTATGTTTACAAAATATCAATGTTTTGGGCTTTACCATTTGTCATCTTCTTTATGCCTTGTTTAATGTCTTCAATCGTAAATAGCTCAACTGAAGAGTAAATTATGGGTGGGTTATTTTCCCCACTTGGTTGTTCATATAAAAGTTTTGCATACTCCAACCATTGGGTACATGTGATATTATTTTTTGTTATTTTCTCTTTTGTTGTATCTCCCTCCAAGAACCCTTAGGATTATGTTTCCCCAAAGAGATTAACTCCTTCCTTCATGCAATCACATAACTCTCTTTTTTAAATTCTATCAATTGTATGCACTCATATTTTATTTGCTCAACTCCCCCTCTTTAAGAGATCTCTTAGTAGCCTTGCATTCCTCGTCATACCAAGGGTTAGCTAGGAAAGTATTTGAGATGTTCTTCAATGGCCTAGATCTCTTACATGCTTTTAAAGCTCCATGAACTAGGGGAATTAACATGTTCTTGCATAAATGCTCATTTTCTCCCTTGTTATCTTTGTAATCAATATTACTTTTAACCAGATGGAGCTATTTTTCAAGAGTAGCACAAAATAGCTCTTGACTATCTTGATTTATAAGAATTTTACCCTACTTATGAACTTTTGTGCAAGCGTTTTGGATCTACTCTCCTTACAAACCTTTTGTATTTACACCAAATTTAATAAAAAGAGGCATATGATCAGGATTTAACTCCATGGGACAACACTCGATCTTGAAGTCCAACAATTTGGAAATGGACTTTTGAGAGCATATCACATAGTCTACCACACTTTTCCCATTGTATGTTTGACAATTGATGTCATTTGATCTTGGTCAGTATCCATCTTCTCCTTATCCATAGTAGAGAGAGAGAGAGAGAGAGGTTCTATGGATGGGGATAAATTTATCAAATATTGCAAATAATGGCTAGACTTATTCCAAGATGCTTGGGGTTTTGTGGATAGATTCAAAGTGGTGTGGGCAACCAATAAGGTGGAAGTAAAAATAATGAATTCTCCATAGAAATGGATCCTAGGCTAGGTTAGAAGCTTAATGGAAACCATTGAGTTTTTTGTTTTTAATATTTAGAGGCTTATAGGGACAAATGAAAGAATATGGAATGAGGTGTGTGTGAAGGTCAAGGAAATTGCTAGTAATCATGTTATTTTAGGGGAGACTTCAATGCCATCCTTGACATTTGAGAAAAAAGCGGCAGACTTAAAAAACTAAATAAGGTCATTTTGGATTTCAAGAATTTAATAGATGAAAGTGTTGTAGTGGATTGTGTTCCCAAGAATTGTAAGAACATAGGGACCATTCATAGAGAAGGGTGTACCAATGTATTGAAAAGGCTGGAACGATTCCTAATCGGATTGGGTTGGACAAATGAAGACATACATATAGAATCAATAATTCTTCCCATTGTCATTTTTATCATTTTCCAATAATATTAGAAATTAAGATGTGTGAAATCCCTCTAAAGGGGCTATTCAAGTTTGAAAGTATGTGGTGGCAAGATAAGGACCTCTTGGGTATATTAGAGGATTAGTGGAAGGAGGGTGTCATTTTAACAAATTTTTGTTTCACCAAAAGTTTGGCCTTCATGAATGATAGATTAAATCAATGGAATAAGGATAATTTCATGATGTAGGAGCATCTTGGGTGTAAGAGCAATCTTGCATCACCCAAAAATATTTCTGGTTTCTTTTCAATAAGGGCTATCTTATGTAGAGCTGCTATTTATGGAGACTTGCTATTTTTAGTAAGTTGTTCATAAGATCTCGGAATGTTCTAATTTTACATGTGGAGGTTCATCT
The DNA here is from genome assembly GCA_027943335.1 of Chamaecyparis obtusa. NCBI lineage: Eukaryota > Viridiplantae > Streptophyta > Pinopsida > Cupressales > Cupressaceae > Chamaecyparis > Chamaecyparis obtusa. Next base: position 579,307 of record BSBK01001077.1, read on the forward strand.
CAGTCATATCAGCCTGCCAGTAAACTTTCATGGCTAGATCAGGTCTAGTTTTGAAGATATTGAAGATTTTCGGTATTGGCAGCAGGGTACAGAAACTTTGAACTCGGTTTTGAAGGCTTTAGAGGCCTCAGATGAGGTCAAATTTTGGGCTGAATGAAGCTTTCTTAATTTAGGCGTTGTAGAGCTCCTTGCACCCTTTCTAAAATGGGGTTATAATAGTCAATCGGGTCAACGGGTGATGACTTATGGTCTTCGGAAGTCGGACCACCTGAAATGGCGAAAAATGAATTTTCTTCAAAATTTATGTTCGGGTTTCAAAAGTTATTTTGAGCTGACTATGATGTAATAAAATGAAAAATAAAATAATTCTAAGTTTGGTCGGCCCTTAGGGCTAAATTTCTGGAACCTTCTCGGGCGGTGGAAAATGCCTATATAAAGAAGGCCCGTAGTATTGTCTTAGGCAGTTTGGGGACAATTCTGGGTAGTAGATCTAGGTAATAATTCGAGGCTTTGTCCTACATAATATTGTAAGGGAATACCCATGTGGCTTTGCATATTGTAATTCTGAAAATTTGTAATTCCACATTTGTGGAGATAATAAGAAGCCAATTTTTTGTTCTTGCATATTGTTGTTGTTTCTCTATTTCTGTTATGTGTTTGTGATATTAAGGGGAGCACCCTTCATCATTTCAAAAATATCTTTAAGAAAATAATTGGTGAAGACATAATTGGATGTTCTGAATGATAAAGTAACAAAGTTCAACATGTTTTCTAATGATTATGCCAAGGAAAAAGAACTAAAGGTGAACCATGTTGAGTTATTGGCACGTGAATAACTTTTTTGGTGAGACAAGTCATGCAAAAATTGGTTTCCTATTGGAGATGCTAATATAAAATACTTTCATGTGTCCACCAGAGCTCCAAGGGGAAGAAACAGGTTGCACTACATCAAACTACCAAAAGCAATGTGGAAAATGAGAATGACTTAATAAAATTGGAGGGAATCAAGTTCTTCACATGAAACTGTTGGCTTCACGCTTGAGTTGCATGAGATTATAGGATGAGACCATTTTGGACTGCATATTGATATTCATATACAACAAAATTAATGTAATGTTGAATTCCCCTTTCACTCTTAATGAAATTAAAACAACAACCTTTTGGTTAGGCCCCAAGAAGGCATTTGAAGTGGATGGATTCCCAACCAAGATCTATTACAAGAGTTGGCACTTCATCAGAGATGAGGTTTGGTATTTGGTGGAGGACACAAAGAAAAATAAAAAGTTAGTAAAAAATAAAAGATATAGTAATTGTATTAATTATGAAGAAAGAAGAATGTATATCATTTGTATATTTTTACCCGATCTTGTTGTGCATCATAATTTACAAGGTTATGGCTAAGGCTCTTGCTAATTAGTCAAAAATCATCTTAGATGCTATCATTTTAGAGGTAAAAAGAAGATTCACACCTAGATAGGATATAATCAATAGCATTATTGTTACCTCAGAGACAATACATATGATTGCTAGAGACAAATTACGAGGTGTGCTCATAAAACTAGATGTATCTAAAGCATATAATCAAGTTCATTGGGATTTCCTAATTGCAATAATGAGTAAATTTAGCTTGAACTATTCATGCTTGGAATCAATAAAACATTATATCACATTCCCTCATTACTCGGTTGTTACAAATGGTTTAATGTGTGGTTTATTTGTTGGATTACGGAGAGGGGGGATGAATCAGTAATCCTTGATTCTTTGTACCTTAAAAACTTTCTTTGATTAAACTCAATGTTAACTCGGTCAGACACACTTTAACATTTACCGACAACATTAAATAACATTTATCTATCAGCAATAACAATCACATAAATCATTCAAAACATATAACACCAATATTTAACGTGGAAACCCAAATTTGGGAAAAAACCACTGTGGGAATTGTCACCCACTAAAGAAATACTCTTCTAAAGTATGTTGGGTTAAAAGCAAATCTAGTTAAAGATTACAATACACACTATTAAATATGACCCGATTAAGGGATTTGCCTCAGATCTGTTAGGATCTTCACCTTGTTAGGAGTGGCCTTGTTAAAGGTCTTCAAACACTCTTTAGAATGTTACCTTTTGCAAGGATTTTATAATAAGACTATTAAGTCCACTTAGTTAAGAGATTTTCTATTACAAATGTTAATAAGAAATAGTAAATAAATTGACCTGTAAATCCACAATTATCCTTTGCATAATTAGATCCTTTGTGCCCTCTTTGGCTTCACCTCAATCCTTCACTTTCCATTGGCTTCAACATTTCATCAAATTTAGTTTTCTGACTTAAAATTCAACCTTTTCCTTCTTCATTGCATTATTCGGTGACTCATCGAGCCTTCAACTAGCCAGCCTTTTGTCCATACAAATTCACCCTTTATATAGACTTTGTTTTGCTGCTTAATCTCCTTTATCACGTTTTCTTTTGATTAATTTCAACCGTCCGATCAACTTCACAAACTAATTCAATGAATCTAGAGCTTGATAAAATGTTATATCATCACCTTAGAAATTGAACTTTCTTGAAACTCGTTCCTTCTCTTTTTGCCACTTAGATTTGTACCATAGATCATCATCATGAATTTTATTGATCGTAGATCTCTCCAACTAACTCTTCCTCATCATTAGAATCTTCCACCTCATCATAGCTCAACATTAAATGTCATTTTGATCCTTGTATTTAATTTATGTTCCTTGCTCGGTGACCAACTTATTTTATTTCAACTGAATTTAGGTTAACTTCGCTTGGTGACTAAAACCTTCTGCTCAATGTCTTGATTTCCTTTGCCTTTACCTTACTTTGCATTTACCGAATGACATTTTCTGCTCGGTAGCCAAAACTATTTTTCTTACCGACTTGACTAATCTTCTTTACTGATTTGATATAATCATATGTTAGGTAGAAAATAATTATATCGTCATAATCTTAACATTGTTTGATCTGTATCAGTTGCCCAATTAAGTTCTTCAACTTTACAACATTTCACTTCTTGTTCTTAACTCATTCAACTTATATCATACTCCAAATGATATGGCAACCCAATATAAACTAGATATCAATTACTTGACCTTAATGACAAGATAATAACTGATCTAATCTTTCTACTATCTTGTATACCTTTGATCTTAGTCAGTCTTCATCATCATCACCATCAATTATAGTAACATTACTTTGTATCACTAATGGTTTGAGGCAGGGAGATCATATCCCTCCATTTTTATTTGTTATCATGGTTGAAGCCATGGGGAGATATTTTAAAATTTAAGAATATAGGACCTATTAAAAGGAATAAAAGTAATAGAATATATGGACGCAATCACTCATCTGTAGTTCACATATGACACTATGTTATTTGGAGAAGTGTCAATGAATGAAGTAGGAGTTAACAAATCTGTATTGGACAAATATTCTATTGCATCTAGGAAAATATTAAATATCTACAAGTCCAAAAAATATTTTTCAATACCCAAAAATTACCAAGCTATTTGAATTCATTATTTCTTCACTTGCATCCAAATATCTTGGTGCTCCATTATTTTTCGTCACATACAAATCAGTGCACTAGGATGAAAACCTTAGAAACTATAAGAACAAATTCATAGCTTGGAAAATGAAATGGACTCCATTAGCTAATAGGATCCTCATGATCCAATCATTGTTATCAACTATTCTAGTTTATGTAATGTGTTACTTTAAAATGACATCCAAAGCTACAAGTTTAGAAAGCCATTTGAAGAAGTCTCTCAGGGAAGTTTCAGAGGAGGAGAAGAGGAGTCCCTTGTCCATTGTGGTAGATTGATCCTACCCAAGAATAGGGGCAGAGCTAGGCTTCGTAGAATGGAAACATTGAACAAGGGTATGAGACCTAAAATTGACTTGTTGCTCCTATGCAATGACTTTACTAACATTCCTCTTAAATTATTAAATAATCTTTATTATTTAATTAACTTGCATCCTTCTACTATGTTTTGACTTCAAATTCACAATTTCTCCCCAATTTTGTAATTAAGTAATTTTAATTAATAATTTAATTATCAAACATCTAATTAATATTCATCAATTATTATTTTATAAAGTAAATAATAATTATCATTATTTAATCATTCTCTATGTCATTACAATTAATTAAATAATTATATTATTTAATTAACATTCCCTCTTTGTTTTTTTAATCGATGATAAGATTATGTTTTATTGATTGTAAAATGAGTTAGAGCCTTGCCCGAACCAAGGGCAATAACAACAAGGAGTATTGCCTCTCCCAAAGACAAGAAATTATTAAGGATTGCAAATTGCTCCTTTTTAATGTGAGTGTATAATCCTATTAGAACTGCTCCCCACCTTATACTTCTTGGCTCTCTTCCATCCCACTACCTATCATCCCTCTTCCATCCTACCTAACTCATTATATGGCTCCCCACACTCTTCAATAGCTAACACATCTTCCTTTTCATGATTGTTTAAGTTGTCATCATTAGTGGAGCACATATTCCTCTATTTCTCCTACCCACAAACTTTTGAATCAGAGCCCAATCTAGGAATCTTTGTATGGACATTAGCCCTTATCATGTTGACTTCCTCCATATTTCCATTATATAGATTCTTGGGACTTCGGTGAGATTTATCCACCACATTGCACTTTTGAGCCTCCGAACATATCTCTAACCAGGACGTCTCATCTCTTCTTCCCTTCCCAGTTTCTAATTTTCCTTCCCTATCCAATTTTTTCCTCTTGCTATTAGCCACATCCTTACTATGATCATCCTTCTCTAAAACTTGTTCCTCTTTCTTTTCCATCAAGTAGAATTTAATGGATGCTTTCTTCCACCAAGTTTTCCATCGAAGCAATCTCTTCTTTGGACAATTTTATACTGCATGCTTTGTTTGGAAACATATCCTACATCTAGACGAGATGCCTTCATAATCCAATGGACCACTCATTGCTACCCAATTTTAGTGATATTTCCACTAGAAGAGCCTTTGTAATATCCAATTCAACCAAAATGTGTGTATATGTTGAGTGTAAAAAAATTGAGAGTCTAAATCCACACACATAAATTTTCCCAAAGAATTCCCAATAACTTCAAGACATGAATCAAACCTGAACTATAACAGAAGATTTGGAAGCCTAACCTACAAGGGAACCTTATTGAAAGATTCACTAGTAGGGTTAAAAGATGGATACCATAATTTTAATAATAGAGTATATTTGTTTTCCCAACTCCATATAGACTCACAAAAAATCCTCTTTTTGTCCAAAGCATTATCAAATGACAAAACAAAGAAACCACGGGCACAAGGATAAATGTGAACATTACATTCTAGAACTGGACCCCATGTTTTTAATATCCAATTATGTCACTCTCCAAGGGATGGCCAAAAACCCTTAAATATTCTATTCAAACTTGTATTCCTGATTTTTTTTGCATTTTTTGCAACCTCCTCCAGTACTTAAATTACATCAAGGCTAATTGAGAGTTTCTCTACTAATGGATCAAATTAGCCTATGTTCTCTACATACCCATCACTCACCCTCTTGGTTGCATCCTTGTATGATCCTTTGGTAGAAGCGTCATTTACTACTCTTGTACATTGACCCGTATTCTCACTACATCCTTTAACAACCAAACCAAACTCTGCCAAGGAAGATTTCTTACCACTTGGGCGCACATTAGGACAAGACTATTCTAGCCATGCAATGGAGAATAAGCCTTTTTCAAAACTACCAAGATCTACCCTCATTATTCTCTTTTTCAAACTATCTTCACCTATTTCCTCACTAGAACCGCCACATTCCTTAGTCCCCATTGAGCCAAAGCATTGGGGGCCAATAACCCTACATTTGTCAGTAAGTAAAATACCATCATTGCCACCCACAACCTAGTCAATTCTATGAACTAAGGCTTCAGTGTTTCCAAGATAACCACTGTCATGAGAGTGGAAGCCTCCACCAAAGGACATGCCCTTAGCCACCTCACACACAACCTGCACCAAACCCACACTCAAGAAAAATGACACCTTCACAAGTCTTCAATTCCCAATTATCTATGGTGTGTCATAAATGACACATGTCATCATCTGTACAGAAGACTAGACCAGGAAAAACCTTAGTCGTAGAGGAATCCCACAACAACATCGTGATTAACATTCCCTCTTTGTTATTATTATATTTAATAAATCAATTCTCACTCATAATTAAATAAATGATTAATTTAATTTACTAATTATTCCTCTCAAACATAAATAAGGTGTAATTATTTATTTATATTCCCCATATGCAAATAAATGAATTTTTTAAATTCTAATTTATTCTCCCACTTCTGAATAGTACTAAGTTTCAGTTTACTAATCAATCACACTTTCTAGCTCCTCAATCACCTTTTTCTAACTAATCAATCGATTTAGTCTTCAATTCAACCTAATATGTCCTTTGATGCATCTATCTAATTAACTCTTCAATCAATTCACTTCACTCTCCAATATATTAACTTAACAGATCAATCAAATTATGTTGACAAGGCAATCATGTGAGTCAACTTTTCAATCAATTTGAGTTCACTCTAAAATCATAAATAATCAATCCCATTAGTCAAGGAATCCTAATTGAAATCCCAAAATTATTATAAATAGAGAGCTAATTCTCATATTTCAGAACCGCATACATGATTTGAATTCTTATGTTGTCACATTGAGCTTTAAACTAAGAGCCCACATTGCATCGAGAAGGAGAACAATAATAGAGGACAAATTTGGTTTAGATATTCATTGTGTTACTTGATTTCATATATCGATTGTTTATGCTTCCTATTATATTATTTCCTCTTTTGATATTAGGGATTGTACTAATTGTTATTAACAAACCCTTTTGTGGTTAGATTTGTGTTCAATTACAGGTTTCCAAATCCAAAACACCCCTAATTACAATGGCAAACCTAACATGAAGCACCAAGCTTCTAAAAAATGATTTTCTTTTTATATTGTGCAAACATAGGTTTAATTTGGGATAAGTTATAGGATGATTTGATGCACTCTTAGTACTAAATCGACACATTCATCCTTTTCAATCAACACACAACTCTATAAAAAATGACACACTTATTAGCTAAATTATCGTTGTTTATTCACAGAAACAATGCACTCAACAAAATAGAACAACACACTCGAAAAACTTAAACGACACACATGAAAACTTGATGCAATGCACTTGATTGTTCTAATTGCATTACAACCATATTTTATGTTTTGATTATCATCATTTTTAATTTAATTCTTGATTGTCATACTTAGATCTACTATTTCCATGCTAAATTATTTAATATCGATATACTAATTTTCATAATTGAAATCCTACTATTTGTCCATCTCTAGTTTTTGCCCAACATAGGTGACAAGAAGAATTGATGCACTTGACCATTTGAAACATCATAATTATATATATGATTCCACTTGACTATCTAAATCAATGCACTTACCTTAGTGGAATGATACACTTGCTTGTGTGAAATGACACAGTCATAATTGTAAAACCTTCTTCTGTCTTAAAACTCTGTATTTTCTATTGTAAAACAACACACTTGCATTGTTAAAATGTTGTAGATGCAAATATGAAATGACGCAGTAGACTAGTAAGACATAATAAATTTAAGATCCAATAACCGATAGAACAGTGAAAGAGAGAGAGAGTAATCAAGCAAAATAAAGGACTAGCTCGTAGACTACAAATTGCAGAATTGGAAGCAAAAATTAGATATGAAGGGCTCTTCAACACATACTTGGACAAGGTAAGTAGAATCAATGAAAATTTTGATTATTTTCATGTTGATTTAAATGTGCTTATGAAGTATCAAATTTAATTGCCAAATCTTAAGGTTTTCAGTACTAGCATTTATTTTTTAGCTTGTGGTGTGGAAGAAGTGTTAACTTTTTAATCTAAAATCAATCTACTTTCCTTTTTAGTGCACCTCAAATTAACATTGTGTGAGAAAACAACACAAAATCATCTTTTGATTTGGTTCTTAAAATTGATGTGGGTTAAAGAACTAAACAAAGGCAAAATACATTTGAGATTGGTGCAATAAAATTGAACAAGACAAATCTGACTTGGTTTGGTGCTTTAAAAATGAATCCATGTGTTTGAATTGATTATTTATAGATTAGTTAACATTTGATTTTTGGTTTTTAATTTGATTAACCTTATGCCTTGAGTTTTTGGTGTTCTTGCACAATTTGTTAGAGTAAAAACCATTTTTTAGCTAGAGAGGCTTGTCTTGGGGTGCATTTAACCACCAGAGGATGACCTCAAACCAACAAATCCTTCTAGTTGGTATAGAAATAAGACGTGGGTAAACCCTAGAATTGTATTACATCTAACCAAACTCGGACAGAAGAGTGAATGATAGTTTGGATCAAGCCTATGTGCCTAAGGAGTCGGCATGGTCTATTAGAGACTTAAGTGTCTTACTTTCGTACAGACTAATCGGGGAGACTCCACAGATTTGAGTAAAACCCTTTTAATTAGAGACCACCACGTTCAACTTTAAATCATTATCTTATTTTAGTGTGAGTGGAGGGAATGACACAGGAAGAAAGAAAACTTGGGGCCAAAGGCACACCCAACTACCAACCTCCTTGCATAAAAGAACACATAGAAGCAATTGTAATACCCCAAAAATGGGCTATAAGTTCATTAACCTCCTACATCTACAAATCAAACGAAATCAACATCGAAGTCCTAATCTAAGACACATCTAAACATCATCGAATCATAATTGATTATCTTAAATTCTGCATCAGGGAATATTCCTAGCAATATTCCTAATTATCTTAATTATCTTTAATTTAATGATTATTTGGCGATAAATCACATTTATCCTAAGTTTGATTAATTGAATATTTTCATATTTAATTAATTAGATTTAATATCTTGCCACTTAATTGTGTAATTAAATTTAATTCTATCTATTATTAATTGATTAAATTAATAAAAGCAAGTTGTCATATTTAATGATATTATTTTTGAATAAAAGTTTGATTAAATAATTGATTAATCCATAAATCAATTATTTATTTTCAAAAATCAGTTAAGTTGAGCATAAATCACTTTATTTATTTAATTAATTCATAATTATTATGCACATTCAAAAGAAATAGTTAAACTCCAAATTAGAAAATCAATACAAAGTGTTGACTTTTTAGAACTCAACATCCTTTTGGAGTTCAAAAAGCTGATCTAAACTCTAATTTGAGTTAAAAAGCTATTTTTGCATGATTTGCATGTTTTTGTGAATTAAATTATCTTTATTATCAGATAACTCAAAAATCAAGCTGAGTTAATCTGAGTGATTTATGGCTTCTTTCCATGCACCTCCAAAGCCTTGGATTTCTATAAAATTAAAGCCTCAGCTCATCTCAAAGCATCTCATATTTTTGCACAATCACATTGGAGAATTGGAATTTGGAGAATCAAAGCTTATTGCGAATCAAGGCTATTGTGAGATCAATTTGTTTTTTTTTTTACATTCATTTAGATTCATTTTCATATCATTGTTAGATCATTTAGCATATCATAGATCAATTTTCATATTAGCACAGATTCATATCATTTTTCATATTATTTCATAGAAAATCCAAAAATATAGATTAATTACATTCATATTTCATATCAATTTTGCATTCAAATCCTTCATTTAGGTGTTGTCTAGGTCACTGATCTCGATAACAATCTGAGAACATCAATCTCGCACCTATTAGAAGGCAGTAAATCACTTGGTTAGATTAGATTTCAATTTTGCACGATTTTGATTATAGCTAACCTCTAATGTTTTACTGAAGTGTTGTGTCTACAGACCAGGTACAATTTTCACACACACATTTTTGGCGCCCACCGTGGGGCCTTGAGCCTCATTCTCTTCATTTTTATCTAATTTTATATATTTTCGGCGTCACTTTTTCATCATTTTTGCGCAAACAGGAAAAACACTGCTTATGAGAAATCTGATGCCGCTTATGAGAAATTTGTTCACGCCTACAAGCATTCTGCTTACACCTTGAAGCATTCTGCTTACGCCTACAAGCATTTTTCTTACGCCTGCAAGCATTCTACTCACGCCTATAAGCATTCTATTCACGCCTACAAGCATTCTGCTCATGCCTGTGATAGTTTCAGTCACGCATTTGCCAGTTTTAGTCACACATCTACCAGTTTTAGTCACGCATCTGCCAATTTTAGTCACATATCTGCCAGTTTTAGTCACGCCTATGCCAGTTTTAGTCACGCCTATAAGTATTTAAATCACGCCTATGAGTATTTAAATCACACCTTGGCACATTTCAGTCATGCCTGTGCTCATTTCAATCATGCCTATGCCTATTTTGATCATGCCGGCTTTCTATTTTCTGATTTGTTTTTTTTTTTTAAATTTTGGTGTTTTCAGAATCCGTGCCTCTGGAAAACTGGCACCCATTTTTTGTGAAATTTTCACATATGGTATTGAAAGTTTAAGTGTGATATATCATTGGAAAGCTCTTTCCAAGCCAAATCTAAGCATGTTGGTTTCATTTTCAAATTTTGCCATTTGATCACAGAATTTGCATATTTGTACTTTTAGATTATTGATTTCTGACGCTTACAGTTTGCTGTTGATTTGTCTTGGTTTTGTACTTTCAAACGTGTGCTAAATTATGGATTGTAGAGCGTTGGACCTAAGGTATTCTTCTCAAGCTGATAATATTTCAATTTGGATCCTAAAACAAATCTCTTGTGTCTGGCTTGTGTGCATCTTTTCATGCTTTGATCTATTTCTACACACTTGCATAATTGATACTAGGTTGTGACACCTTAAGGATTCATTAAGTAGTCTTAGATACTTGTGATTGATCTTGATTGCTATCTTGGGTTATTGGACTCGCTAATCCGTCGGCCCCTCATTCCGCCCCGTGGTTGTAATCTCAGTGCCATAAAGGGGAGGGGTCAACAGGACAGAAGCGTTAAGTGTTCTACTTGGCAACCCTTTTGTGCTTTTAGGAACTCACTTGTTTTCTAAGTTGGGGACTCATTTTCAGCTTGTGTGAGGTGTTAAGTGTTCCACCTTGTGGAATCATCTCATATTCGCTTTAAGCGTTAAGTGTTCCTCTTTCTGCTTTTTGGATACTTTTGGTAGATTTGCTTTTGGAAACATACATCTGTGCTCACATAGTAATTAGGCCCTATGAACACTATTCATGATTCTTGAGAGATTGGATTCCCAACGAAATCCTTCTTGACAATAGAATCCTTGTAGGTAGGGAGGATACTTAGTGCGTTTCACATTCAACTTGGTTAGTGCATCTTTTCTTATTGATCGATACATTCTCTCCCAGGAGAGGTTGATAGATCACGTGGGGTAGACATCATGAGCTTTGGTGAATCAAAATTGGTTAGTGCATCTTCCCTTATTGATTGATACATTCTCTCTCCAGAGGGATTGATAGATCACGTGGGGTTGATATCATAGACCTTGGTGAAGCAAAACTTTGTCTTAGCGTGTCAGATTAATCTGCTTGCTTTGTTTGGGTTAAAAGTGAAGAGGCATCAAAACCTTGGATCTGGAGCCAAGTCCCCATGTGGTATACTATTATGAGTCACCTTTAGAGAGGGTTAACTGTAGCGAACAATCCCTTCACAAGGTAAACTGCGTTGACGGAACCTCAAACGGTAATAGCCATTTTTGCCGTGGTAGTGACAACCGCTATATAAATGTCCTTGTGGAAGAAATCTCCACGGGTATGGTTCATTGTTGGGTTATCAGATCTCCCTAGCAGCTCCTGAAGATTAAGTTCTCAGACTATGTCAAAACCCTGGTGCACCAGGATTGGAGTTCACCCCTTTGGATCATAAAAGTTGCAGAGTCAAACCATTACTTAAAACCCTAGCGAGGCCAAATTTTCATTTTATAGGGTATATGTGCATTATTGCAAAACATTTTGGAACATACACAATTAGCACTTCTGAGGATTAGAATGAATAAGTCACTTGATTGTTCATGCGCAAGGTTGCTTTTGCCCTTGTTCATTGTTTTTAGACATGCTTGAAATCACGTTCTTGCTATTTTGCGTGCTTGTTTATCTATTTGGTTACTGAAAATGAACAAATCTATTACAATCCTCAAATCTGGACATTGAAATTTGCAAACAATTCAAATCTGAAAACTCAAAATTTGCAAAATCTGAAGTAAAATCTTTTTCTGGAGTCAACAGTCATCTTAGGAGGTCAGAAAGTCATACGAGTTTCCATCAAGTGTCATTTCATTACTACCCATCTGTCGTATGATTGAGTACCCAGTGTCATATGAGTTTTCATGCTAGTAAATTCTAAAAGTCAAAATCCTACTTGCAACTGTCATATGAGTTTTGCAACTATCATTTTATAGCATACCCACTATCGTACGAGTCTGCAGAGTGTCGTTTGGGAAATTTTTTTAAGTTGTCAAAAAATTGTCAAAATTGCCAGATATTTAGCTTTTTCAGCCTAATTTCAGAATCTGTCGATCAAATCACTATGTCAGGAATAGAGCAGTAGCTATTAAGAGTCCAATCATTTTCCTAAAGTGGCCTTTTGAATCTAATTCAACCTTCTGTTTAATCAATTTGAGTCTTTATCATCTCGTGTCAAAACCTTGTCATAACTATCAATCTTCAATCAATCATCAAAATGACTAAGTGTTGTGATATCTTGTCTGCTATCTTTTGGGAACCTACCCATACATCTAGGGCACAGTATCCTTCATCCACGTCTAATCAAATCTTCAAATCAATCAAACCTTGACAAGGTTGCATCATCTGATCATCTTGATTCAATTCATTCTTCGGTTATCTGGATCTTATTCTTTTGTTTCACTTGAGGTGAATGGTGGAGACTAGAGCTTCCTCTCATAAGAAATCTATCACCACTCTCCAAACTCCAACTCTTGAGCAACTCATCAATTTTGGTCTTTACGAGGACGACGGTCTTGGCAATTATCGATTGAAATTTGGTTACATACCTCCTCCATCAACTCACGGAGGTACTGAACATACCCTTCATCAATCTAATCTAGGGAGTCCACAAGCTCCTACCATGTCTCAAGCAGGGACAAATTTTGGCTCTCAAAGAGCTCAATCTCAACATGGTGTAGATCAGGAACCCACACCTGAAGAAATTGCTCAATATCAAAACGACGATAACTTCAAACGAATGATGAAGCATTTCTTGAAAGAAGATAGAGAAGCATACTTTTTACAATTAGCTCATCAAGGAGCTAAACTTCCTCCCAACTTTAATGTTGAAGACATCATTACACATGAGGAAGAGAATCCACTCATGGCTATGACGAAACAAATGCATGCTATACAAGTTGAACTTAACAATCTCAAGAAAGAGAAGGAACCTAAAGAGTTCTCCATGGAGGCTCTATGTCCTTTTCCATTTGACAAAGACTTGTACATGCCACCATTTCCAAAAAGAGTGGAGATGCTAAAGTATGATAAATATGACAGGCACTCTGACCCTCAAGATCATGTCAGGGAATTCCGTACGCAATCAATGGAGTTCATGCATGAACTGACCTATCTGATGTGTCTCTTCCCTCGATCTCTAGGGGGAGCAGCCATCCACTGGTTCTCTAGACTGCCTTCTACTATCAAAACTTTTGAGGAGTTGATCAAATTGTTCTACCAACAATACTCCTATAATATTCAGCACCCAGTCACCATGATCGATATCTGTAATCTCAAACAATACCTAGGGGAACCATTCCTAACATTTCTCAAGAGATGGAGGAAGAAGTTCTCTCTATATGCCAGACCTATTCCAGAAACAGAAAAATTGGAAATCTTCATCAACAACCTTGTTCCAGAAATCAATTATCCTCTATAAATGCAAGATCATACATCTTTTGATAAGATGGTGGATAATGCTATCAAAATCAAAAAAGTGCTTGTGAAAAAAGGAGAAATCACACTTCAAAAAGACAAGTACGAATCAGGATCCAGTTCTAAAGACAAGAATAAAAATTGGAACAAGAACAAAGGCATCATCATAGATGGTGTTGTTGACATTGTCCATGCCCCATCAAAGGCACCAGCCTACAATCTCACTCTTGGCACTCAAACCATTAAAGCTTCAGAGCAAAAGTCTTCTCCACCATCTCAAAGGAAGCCAGAATACAAAAAATGGGATAAACATCAAAAATTTACTCCTCTAGGAGAGTCTTTAGAATCAGCTATGAAAACTCTACTGGCTGATAACATCATCTCTTTACCACCAATCTGACAAAATGATCAGGACCCCAAACCGAAATGGTGGAGAGAAAATGAATTATGTGATTTCCATCGGAGTAAAGGTCACAGAACTAGTAGTTGCTACCACTTGAAGCATACCATTCAAGATTTGATCGATAGTGGAGACATCACAATTGAAAATCCTAATAGCAATAACGATCATACAACATTCATAGAACCATTTTCAAAACATGGTCAAGAAGTTTCAACTTCTCAGCCTAATATGGGGCAAAAGTCAACTATGCCTACCCTGGAAATAACGCTGTCATCAATATGGTTGAACCATGTCTCTCTGAAAGTTGCAATGTCATCACAATTGTACGAAGAGACAAAGATCATTCCTTAGCTAACGTAGTTACTCAATCACAGGCTCCAATGCATCTGAAAGGACAAATCCCAGATTCATCAAATGTCCCTAAGGTGCCCCTCAATCTTTCATCTGCTTCTAAACAGAAGGCTGCTTCCAAATCTTCCAATCCAAAGGATACAAGGCCTACATCTTATAGCATTGTTCAACAACTTCAGCACACTAATGCGAAAATCTCCATGTTTGAGTTGCTTCGAATATCTCCAGCTCATAGAGCCATTCTCGATAAAGCTTTGCTCGGTTCCAATGTTCCTGATGACCTTGATTTAGACAGGTTCTAGACTATGGTTGGACATCTTACATCTCCGCAATATATCTCCTTTTCAGAGGAAGATGACAACTCCTTGAGTCACCCACATAATCGGCCTTTGCATATAGAAGTCTTGATCCAAAACTGTAGAGTCAAACATGTGTTGATAGATGGGGGCGCTGGCCTAAACATTTGTTCTTACAGCTTGATCACACAATTGGGATTTTTAGAATTGCCTATTGATCCTAGAAAGAAAATAACTATCAAGGCCTATGATGAACAAGAAAGATCTTCTAAAGGCACCATTGTCTTACCTATCAGAGTGGGTCCAGTTATCAAAGATACCATCTGTCAAGTGCTTGATCTACCTTTGGCCTACAACGTCCTTCTAGGGAGACCATGGATACATGAAATGCAAGCTATTCCTTCTACATGCCATCAATGTTTGAAGTTTCCTTATGAAGGAGTAGAGGTTACTATCCCCGTAGATCTGAATACAACTTGCAACACCTTGAAGGAAAGTGCAGATAAGCTTGTACCTAATAATAGAGAATCTTCCATTAAACCAACTAAAGAAGCATCCACATCTAAAATGGAAGATCTTGCAAAAGAGGTTAATATCAAAGAAAATAGTATGGGAGAATATACTATCGAGCTAGTCTTATCTTTGACATCTCTCCCTATCTCGCCTAAGTCTTATGGGAAATCTTTGAAACAATCCAAACCAGACTCTAAAGAACCTCTTGAAGCATATAAAAAGAATTTTGTAGCAGAACAAATATCCAAGCAAGAATTTGAAGAGGATGAGGTTGTGCTATCATGGCTGTACAAAGATGAACCTGAATCTCAAGTTGTTCAAACTGGTGACTCTGCAGTCTCCAAACTCCCTTCCAAGTCATATGGTCTAGGAGATAAATTAATAGCTAAGATGGGCTATTTAGGTCAAGGACCTCTCAGAGTCAGAGGAAAAGGTCTCGTGGCACCTCTCCCACATACTGGTAGAGAAAATAAAGATAAAGATGGCTTAGGCTTTAAGAAGAAACCCTATCACCTCTAAGGTAATTGCTCTCATGTCATAGAGTAGATCACACCAGGAGAACCTCTTCTTAAGAAAGAAGAAATAGTACCATCAGATAGTGATTCAAATAGCTCAGAACTCATCCCCTATGAAAAATTGCCTAAAGAGATCAAAGACCTTGATGATAAAGATGATCCTATCAAGAGAATTAATGTAGTAGAAACACAAGAACCTACTATCAATCAAGAGACAGTTGCAACACAAGAACCAGCTAATCTTGAAAATAATCAAGAAGAGGGAAGTGGTAGTGATTATGAGACAGATTCTCATGAGTATGAATACAAATAAGAATCTGAGGGTAACCCTTCTTGGGGTATTCACCTTGACTTTACTCATGTTCTAAGATTTCCTAGAGATCCTGAATCAGAAGATGAATCTAATGACTATGAATGGGGAGTCATCCCAGAACCAGATGAGCTTATCATAGAGAAACATGTTGATGTTATTCACCAATATGCACCTCAAACCAATGTAAGTCTAGAGCGAAACGATGAACCTATCGAGTCTGATCCACCTATGGCTGAATTGGACTCCCACGATGACATTGAGCCTATTCACAAATTGGATGTCTTAAGTTGTAGTATCACCTTTGAACTCAAGCGTTAGGTTAGGACCAATGATGATAGATCCATATCTGTAAACACTATCTCCCAATCTTTCCCTACTTTGACTATCAAATATCCAGAACTTATTGATCAAACCTCCACGAATCCGAGCCATGGTAATTTTACCTTCCTGAATGACTATGCCCTCACTTGCTACTTCAATGCAGTTGAGCCTATGAGTACTTCCATCAATGAACCGAGCGTCAGCATGACCGAGTCGGACATCAAATATCTTAGTCAGAAAAACAAGAATAAAAAGAAAAAGAAAAAGAGTTCTGAGGGTGAAAACCACTTTGTGGCAGTCTCAGAACCTACAAAAGTAAAAATAAAAGATGTATCCAAAGGTGAAAACCTCTTTGAGGTGCCTAAGGATGAGATATTTGATGTCCTTCCGAGTCATTTACAGGACAGATCTCCAGTTCTAATTGAGCCCACTCAATCCATCAATTTGGGTACAACAGAGGAACCACAATTGGTACATGTAGCACAATCATTATCAGAAGAAGAGAAACAAAAATTTACAACATTCCTAACAGAGAAGAAGATCAACTTTGCATGGAAATATTCAGATATGCCAGGATTGGATCCTAATCTTATAATGCATCATTTATCTATTGCTCCAAATGTCAAACCTGTCAAGCAAAAATTGAGAAAGATGCATCCTCACGTTGCACTCTTGGTAAAAGCTAAATTAGAGAAACTCCTAAATGCCGAATTCATCCAAGTTATTGACTATGCAGAGTGGATCTCTAATATTGTACCTATTTCTAAACCAGATGGGTCAATCAGAGTGTGCACAAACTTTAGAGGTGTGAATAGAGCATGCTCTAAGGATGACTTTCCACTACCTAACATTGATATGATAGTGGACATGACTGCGGGTTTCGAGATGTATTCCTTAATAGATGGTTTCTCTGGATATAACCAAATAAAAATTGCTCTAGAGGACCAAGAGAAAACTGCTTTCACATGTGCATGGGGCACCTTCTGTTGGAATGTCATGCCATTTGGGCTTAAAAATGCTGGTGCTACATATCAAAGAGCAATGACATCTATTTTCCACGACATGATGCATCGAACTATGGAAGATTATGTTGATGATACTTTAGCAAAATATATGATCAGAACTGAACATCTAAAGGACTTGAGCATGATCCTAGACAGAATGGAAAAGTTTAGTCTCTGACTAAATCCTAAGAAGTGTGCTTTTGGTGTCACTTCTGGAAAGCTCTTAGGATACATAGTTTCAAAGAAGGGCATTGAAGTTGATCTGGCTAAAGTCAAGGCTATAATAGAGATGCAACCTCCCATGAATATCAGTCAAATGAGGATGTTGCAAGGAAGAGTTCAATCTATCAGAAGATTCATATCGTAGCTAGCGGACATATCACAGCCTTTTACAAAAACATTACATAAAGGTGTGACCTTTTCATGGAATGAAGAATGTGAGAACAACTTTAACCATATCAAGAAGTATCTATCAAATTTGCCTATCTTGATGCCTCCTATTCATGAGAAGCCATTGATCTTATATGTCTCCGCAACAACCACATCACTGGGGGCATTGCTAGCGCAACATGATGAAGAGAAAAAGGAAAGAGCCATTTATTATATAAGCAGAACATTGGTGGCGTATGAAAAGAACTATTCTAGGATTGAGAAAGCTTGTCTCACTGTGATCTTTGCATCATAGAAACTAAGACACTATATGTTAGCTCATACCACGCATCTAGTAGCAAAGATTGATCCACTAAAATACCTACTAAGCAAGGCTGCCCTCACAGGTAGACTGGCTAAATGGGTCATGCTTCTAAGTGAATTTGACATTGAATATGTTGAAAGAAAAGCTATAAAAGGTCAAGTTATTGCTGATCAACTAGCAGATGCACCCATGTTTGATGACACACCAATGCAAATGGAATTTCCAGACTCCTCTATTATGCACCTATCTTCTAGAGAATGGCAATTGTTCTTTGATGGCTCCTATACACAGAATGGATCTAGAGCAGGCATATTGTTCATAACTCCTCAAGGATACTCCATCCCAAAAGCATTCAGACTAAAGTTCCCTTGCACAAACAATATTGCAGAATATGAAGCCCTTTTGAATGGTATGAAAATAGCAATTGAATGGAGAGTAACAGAGCTACACATTCATGGAGACTCTCAACTTGTTATTCATCAAGTCAATGATGTGTACCAAACTAAAGATGAAAAGCTCATTCCTTACAAGAGAATGGTAGATGATCTTAAGAAATATTTCATATCTATCACATTTGAGCAAATTCCTAGAATGGAGAACAAGGCTGTCGATGCAATGGCAACACTATCTACTTTATTACAGCAGCCTGAACATGAGCTACGCTACGAGTTCCTGGTGGAACCACTATCTTATCCTGCATATGACTCCCTCGAAACCTGCATGATCTGCACTGTTGTAGGTCATGATTCATCCTGATATAAAAACCTATTTTCCTATCTCCAAGACCAAACCATCCCCGATACCTTCAACCGTCATGAAAAGAGATACCTTATCTGTAATGCCTCCCGATATTTCATCATTGGTAATGATCTATACAAATGAGGTCTAGATGGTACGCTACTTAGATGTTTAGAATGGGAAGAGTCTCAACATGCATTAGAGGAAGTCCATGATGGTATTTGTGGGTCACACTCGAACAGTTTAACTCTAGCTTGAAAACTTATTAGGGCTGGGTACTATTGGCCTAAAATGGAGAAAGAGGCTATCAAATTTGCTAAGAATTGTCAAAAGTGTCAAGTACATGGAAACCTAATTCATGCTCCAGGGAGGGATCTGATCCCCTTTACAACACAATGGCCTTTCCATCAATGGGCATTTGATCTTATCGGGTTGATTCATCCTCATTCTTCTAACAGACATACCCATATAATCACAGCCATAGATTATTTTACAAAATGGGTAGAGGCGGTCCCTTTGACACAAGCAACAGGGAAACAGATATCTATGTTCATATTGAACTATATCATATGCAGATATGGGATACCTCATTCCATAATCACAGATAACGGTGGGCAATTCAGGAATAAAGACCTAGATGATCTATGTGCCAAATTCAAGATCACACAACATTGGTCTTCTATCTACTATCCACAAGGGAATGGGCAAGCAGAGGCTTCTAACAAAAATCTATTAAAGATCTTGCACAGAACAATAAACAAAACTGGTAGAGACTGGCATCTCATGATTAATCCAGCTCTATGGGCCTATAGAACAAGTATCAAAACACCTATTGGGGCTACACCTTTCACTTTAGTTTATGGGTCTAAAGCGGTATTGCCTATTGAGGTTGAAATCCCATCACTCAGAATTAGAATGCATGGTCTAGTAACTGATGATGACTACAGAGTGTCTAGGTTACAAGAACTGGAACTACTAGATGAGCGCAGACAAGTAGTGTATGATCATCTCAGAGTATATCAGAAGAGAATGTCTAGAGGCTACAACAAGAAAGTCATACACAGAGAATTGCAGGTTGGCGATCTAGTCTTGAGAGAAAATCCTAAAAATCAATCCCATCGAGAACGCAAGCGGAAGTTCAAACCCAATTGGTTGGGTCCCTTTGTCATCACTACTACTTTTGGCTCTGGTGCCTATCAACTCTCAATGACTGAAGGAGAACAACTCCAAGAACCAATCAACGTTCTCCATCTGAAGAAATTCTATGCCTAAGGCATTCAGTCTATGGTAAAATGTCCTGAAAAAATTATAAAAATCAGAAAAAGTCCTGAAAAAATGAACATCTTGGTGAAAACCTAGCAATAGGCACCTTGATGATTCACAAAAAAAAAAAAAAATATCAAAAGCACAAAAAAAAAAAAAAAAAAAAAAATGAAAAATACAAAAAAAAAGAAAAAGAAAAAAAGTGCCTTGGTGAAAACCTGGTAACAGGCGCCTTAGTAGCAAAAATAGAATCTTTGCCAAGATGGCGAAAACCGAGCAAACGGGTGCCACTTGTTTCAAAATGCTCCATCTATCAGCGCAATCTTGGTCTTTCCCAGCTTTCAGTCT